>JAJGRW010000832.1:345429-434784 GCA_025461045.1 Carex parvula
TTTCTTTTCCAAGGGCCCTTCCTCCCCATGGAAATAACATTACTACGCATGGAAAAAGCGGAAATTCTAGTAGTGTTATTATCCGGAGATTCAAGGTGCTAATCAAAAGTCACAAAAGAAAAAAAGCAAAAAAGCAAAAAAGAATTACACCAGTTCCACCAAATCAAATTCAGAGCAACAATCGAAATTTCTTACATAATTGAGCGCAGAGGAGAAAGATCTGGAGCTGGAGGCACTATTAGACAAAGCGATCTAGTAAAAAAGAAAAAAATGAAACCTGAGCTTAGTGGATAGATTCGGCAAAGAAATGCTTCGAGATCAACGATATCGAAATAGTGATGAAGGGAGGAACGTCGGCTTGTAGAAGATCGGCGGCGAACCTATTCTAATTATGTGGCAACAGCGGAAGAGGAGCGGGAGAGACGAAAAGATAGGTTGTGGCTGCGGGAAGAGCTCCAATTTAGGAGGAAGGCGGGAAATGGAAAGAAAAGAGAAGAAAAGGGACAATCAGGGGTTTGCGTCGAAGAGGAAACCCTGAACCCGGCTGAGCGGGTGCTCGGCGGAGCCGGAGGCAGCAAGGCGCGGTTTTTGGGAGATCGCGAGGCTCATCCAAATAGATAAACTTCGCTCAAAATTTTGGGAGGGTTTTTCGGCAAAGAAGAGGGAAATGAAATATTTCGCGGCTGATCGAAAGTTATAAATCGGAAACTAAATTTTGTTATTGCTCAACACCGACTGTTTTTTTAAAAAACAGTCGGTGTAGGGTATCACCAATGCCGACTGTTTTTAAAAAAACAGTCGGTGTTGGTTACTGCTCAACACCGACTATTTTTTACAAAAAACAGTCGGTGTAGATATGAGAAACACCGACTGTTTTTAAAAAAAACAGTCGGTGTTGGTGACTGCTCAACACCGACTGTTGTTTGTGAAAAACAGTCGGTGTAGGATATGAGCAACACCGACTGTTTTTTTAAAAAACAGTCGGTGTTAGTTTACTGACGGTTTTTTGTAAGAGAACAGTCAGTGTTGAGGTTCTTCTTATTTACGATTTTATCAGTATTCTCTACACCGACTGTTACATATTGAAACAGTCGGTGGTTGAGGGTCGGTGAAGGGGTTTTTTGTACTAGTGTATATATGAACAATTAATATGAAGTACATACCGCTTTTGGGAATAGAACTTGTATTCTTTCGACAAAGTCAAACATGAATATCATCGTGTAATAAGCGCATTCCCAACCCTCCAACTGTTGCGGGCTCTGAAATTTACATTTAGCGGCCTTTGTTAGAATGACAATATTTTTTTGAACAAGATATGAAATTACTAACTCATAAAGTGTGCTCACCAACATCCACTTCCAATTCAACTTAGATTTCTTGCGCGTGCCCGTTCTATCTGATCCTCCCTCTTTAATATATTTCGCAAAAGCCCTTACAAAATTGAGTGAATGTAATTAGCAATTTTATAATTTGATATGATTGAAAGAAATTCAAACCTAATGAATTATTATTGCTTACTTATTCACAAAAGGGAAGATAGCTTTGCACTTGTCAAGCGCGATCCTTCCTTTGGGCTTACAAGAATCAACAATTATGCCCACATTTAGGTACGGCACAATGATAATCGAACACCAATGTTTGCTGTGGGATCGAGGAGAAGAATTATAGTACTTTAGCATATAATAGTGACATAAGTGTTTGCTATGGTTGATGGTGTGATTTCTTTTTTTTATGTTTAACTTTTATTTTCTTTATACAATTCTTTAATTAAAATATAAACAACACATAAGTTAAGATTAGAACTAACCTCTGGTGGTATGGCATGAGAATGAATTTCTTCTCCTCCGCCTTAGCACGATGCATCGCAGAACACATGTACTCGATAGCCATATCCGAATAACATGTCACTGCCGTAGAACTCACTTTCTCCGGGTCCAGAAATATGCACAAGTTCTTCTGTTCAACCATCTCATCACAGTTTCGGACTAGCTTCCTGAGAACTCATAATATTGTAATTAGAATATATATTTGAGTTCTATACAATAATGAAAATAAGTTTTGATCACTAACATGAGGAAAATGGTGATGAATGACACATCGAGCCATTTGTCGGATGACGAGTGGTGGAAGATGTCCTTGAAGTCTTGGAACGACAGCAGGAGATCCCTGCCTTCGTGTAGAAACATCCCAGGTGGGACAGGGATGATGATATCCTTCATGCCTTCGGGCGCCGTCATCAAGTGGTCGTGGAGAATGCGCAAATCATTGGGCAAACGGCTGTATTCTTCTTCGGTGACCATAGGACGGTGTGGTGATCGTGGCGCGTCAGCCCCGACGTCGCAAGCCACCTCCTGGTGTAACGGTGACATCGCCGTACCGGTGACATCACCTCCTCGTGTCTGTATCAAATTATAAATGGATTATTCAAGTATAACAAATAAGAATGATTTGAATGTAACAAAATAAATGAATTTTTTTATGGATTACCTGATCCAAAATAATCTGACCCTTGGGCCACTGGACAAATGACATCCGTGCATCATCAAGCACAAGCATGAGATCGGAAGGGACAGGAAGGGGTACGCGCTGCCATCCATCCACGACTAAGTCAACCTGCACCCATGCATGGTCGGGCCTTAGCTGAGGTAAGTGTACAGTATTGGCTCCTGGATGTACAACACCCTTAGCAACGGTCAGAGGAACACTATCAGGCCACAGGACGAGGTCGCATGCTCTGGGGTCTTGCAATTATCAGAAAGTTGTTTATTTTAATGGTACGATATTGTATAACAAGGTTACAAACAGGTTTTAATTACCTTTTATATTATGAACAAGTGTTGATTACCTTGAGATTATCCAAATCGTCTAAGGCCCACGTGCCGGATGCTTGACTACTTCGCCGAATTACCGGCGAAATGGGAGGTGGTTGCTCGGATGGCTGCGTAGTTGCTGATCTAATTTGGCTCAACAACCTTGATTCCATCTCAGCAAACCTTGCGTCGTACTCTTTGCTCACCTCCGCGCGTATCTGCGCAACTATCTCGTCTTTGTTTACCTTGGCACGAGATTTTCTTCGAGGTTTCTGTCCCTCCACTCGGAACACCTCCTTCCAGCCCCTATAGGCCCCTACACCCCTTACTCGACCCGGGTGTTCTGGATTCTCGAGCGCTGCGGCCAATGAATCATTTTGTCTTTCGACACTACGGGCACCCGAGTTGACCTCCTCCTCCACCTCCAACTGTTCAAGTAGAAGAATTAGTTATAGCAAAAGATCAAGTGATGTACCTTCGGAGTTATAATTTTGTACATGAGTGTCACAAAGTAATAACAAAGGACTCTTACCATTCTTTGAGCCACGGGTTGCAAATCCTTTGGGAGTACTATCCTCCCGTCAGCGGTTACCTCGGATCTACCCATGAACCAATCTTGGCCCCTAGGATTTTGGATCCTAACCACGGGTGAGTTAGAATCCTTGTTTTGGTCCAGTATTTTCCTCCATTCTGCCTTCTTACCCTCGTAACCAGCAGACCCTAGATGGTGTGGATACTTGTTCAAGGCAACGAGCCTCCTGCCTTTATCACTTTTTGCCTTCACAGAAACAATGCAACGATCAGTTAATTTTAGAAAGATAAGTACATATTGATAAATAATAAGCATAAGTTTGGCACGAGTTAGATACCCGGAACTCTTCGGTCGACTTCAAAGCTTGAAACGCCTCCCAGTCCTCTTGTTTTAGCCATTTGTAGTAGCCTACCGGATTTCTCCCTTTATCCATCCACACCGTCTTCAACGTGCTCTTGAATTGCTTCCAGCCCTCATTTATTATCCTCAGAGTCTTATCCTTTGGAACGTCGTTCGGGATGTTCCACTGTGCCTGTTTGACACCAAAATTTAGTGTATTCAAGTATAGATACATCAGTGAAAATAAAGCAACGAGTTGTAGGCACTTTACCTTCACCATGTTCCCCCACTCGTCCTTCTCCTCGTCCATAAAATGATCCCATCTCTCTACAAGGATACTCGCTTTTTGTCTCACCAAACTCGTACACCAATTTGAGTATTTCTGCCGTTTTTCACCTTGCGCACGCCCGTCTTCCGTGAACCAGATTTCCAACTGCTTCTGCTCGGACGTGCCCGTGCACATTGTCGGCCCTCTTTTCCTTCTTTCTGATGAGGCAGTAGCTTGCTGCTCCTCTTCTGCCATCATATCTACATACTCATCCTCAACCGACATGGTTCTGCAAGAAATTAAATATTGTTACATATCTACGTGCTAAATGCAAAACCTAAAATGAGCTCTTGATACAGATCAGAAACTAAGGGCTCATTGAAAATCCAAAAAAATAATCCACTTAAACAGAAAGATAAAGGACCAAAAGACAACCAATTTAGACTTAAACTTTGCATTTTTCTGATTTTATTTCCATTTTCTATGATTTTTCAAAGTTCAGTTTTTCAAATGGTAAAATATGTTTTTTCATTTGAATCTTAAAATTACCTCTAAATCCATGAGGTTTAAATGCAAAGTTTTATGTGCAAAGACAAATTTGACACATTTATATATAACACAAATATATATAACACAAAATTACCTCTAATGCAAAGGTTTAAATGCAAAGTTTTTTAATTGCCAAATATATATAACACAAATATGCCAAATATGCCAAATATATATAACACAAATATAACACAAATTTACTCTTCCTATATATAACACAAATATAACACAAATTTTACGAACGGGTCCCTGTCAATTCAAATTTTTCACCAGTGGTGTGACTGGGCTGTACCACCTGGTACAACACCCTCTAACATCACCAAACAAGCAACCCGAGAGTATAAGGCAACAACAACACAGTAGCCCCTCCCCCAGTACTGGTAAAGCACCACAGCAACAGAAACAAGCCCAAAAGACAAAACAAAACCACATAAGGCACGAAGGCCGCAAGTAACCCACATTTTTCTGAGACAAAACAGTACCAGTAACCCGCATTTTTCTGAGACAAGACAAAACCACATAAGGCACGAAGGCCGCAAGTCACAGAAAACCCCTATTGCAAAATAACGAGATAGAGAGAGACGCTAACCACAGAGAGAGAGACCCTAATTTTCCGAGGCGGTGAGGCGGCGAGGCGGGCGAGGTGATGAAGCGGGCGAGGCAGTGAGGCGGTGAGGCGGGCGAGGCCGTGAAGTGCTCGGAGGCCTTTGGAGGTTTTTGGAACTCAACCGGTTCTGGGAGGGTTTTCGAACTTATGAAAAATTTGGCAGAGAAGGCTTTTGAAATAATTATGTTTTCCTCATTATACACGGACTTTTAACTGATTGACCGTGTGCAAATGTCTTTCTACACGGACATTTGTTAAAAGTCCGTGTGCAAATCTATTTCTACACGGACTTTTAACTAAATGTCCGTGTAGCTCTCTTCAATTTCTACACGGTTGTACGTAACAATCCGTGGGCAAATATTGTTTAGACACGGTTTATTAGCTAATAGTCCGTGTACGAAAGTTCAAAAAAATTAAATTGGCTTTTTATATTTCTAGAGAGGTAATAAATTAACTAAAATTGTATATTTCTAATATTTAAAAACTTATAATGATATTTTATATATTTCTAGAGAGGTAATAAATTAACTAAAATTGTATATTTCTAATATTTAAAAATTGTATATTACTAAAATATTAAAATCTAATACTGATATTTTATTTTTTATTTTTATTAATAAATGTTTTAACTAATATTTTGATAACTAATACTAATATTTGGACTAATATTTGAAAATTTTGAAAACTAATACTATTACCTATAAAAAAAATTTGATATCCGTCTTGAACTAGAGGGACCTAATATTTGATATTTTTCTTACAAAAATTTTTTATTTAAATTTTTAATACTTAAATATTTAAATGAAATATTATAAGCTACACGGTTTAAATAAAATAAATATTATACATAAACTTTTTTTTGGATTTTTCTCTTTTTTTTTAATCTTTTTTTCCTTTTTTACTTGATAATATTATAAGCTAAAGTTGTAATATTAAAAGCTACACGGTTTTAAACAAAATAAATATTATACATTATGCTTTTTTTTTCCTTTTTCTCCTTTTTTCCACTATTTGAACAGTACCCTCAGCCCATAATCCTTCATTGTGGTCGGACCGCATGTAGTCAGCTTCGTCTACCCCTTCAAGTGTTCTACCTCAGCTTGCACGTCGGTACAAAAAGGAGGTATTTCGTCGAACTGGTCGTACTCTTCTTCATCGATGACATTTTCTACCCCGACAATCCTTCTTTTTCCGGATAGGACGACGCTCAACCTATCATCACTCGGGTCAGTGGCATAAAAGACTTGGGTGGCTTGCTTGGCGAGTATAAACGGATCATCAACATGCCCAACCCTGTTAAAATCAACGAGTGTGAACCCGTCGTTATCAACTTTAACACCTCGGTCTTCGACCCATTGACACCGAAACACGGGAATGCTCAGGTGAGGACTGTAAATGAGCTCCCAAATTTCTTCAATAACGCCATAATATGACTTTGATGCTATTACAGCCCGACCATCTCCTGATCTACTGAATTCTTGAGAGGTCGCCACCAACGTCACCCCACTGTTTTGCATCGTGCTCTTGTCACTCTGGGATTTAGTGTAAAATGTATATCCGTTAATCTCGTATCCTTGGAATGTTCTAACAACAATTTGGGGTCCTTCGCCAAGCAGTTTAACAATTTCAGGTACGGGGTGTGACTTCACTCTTTCTTTCAGCCATCCTATAAAAGAACGATTATGCTCGTTAGTAAGCCACTTCTGACTTCTCGTGTAGTTTTGTTGTTGAAGGATTGTCATGTGCTCATCTATATAGGGAGCAACATCTGTCATGTGCTGTAGTACAATAAAATGTGCCTTTTGTAGTTCATTTAGATCAGCAACTACGCTCTCAACCCAATTGTCCCGACTCCTTGGAGCCTTCCCTCGTATCGAGATTTTGGAACGCCAATAGGATCCACACCGGTCAAGTAGTTGGTGCAAAAATCAATCACCTCCTCCGTGGAATATCCTTCTATAATGCTACCTTCGGGTCGATGTCGGTTCCTTACGTATTTTTTCAAGATGCCCATGTATCTCTCGAATGGATACATATACCGAAGGAACACGGGACCACAAATCTTAATTTCTCTCACAAGATGAACAACAAGGTGAACCATAACATCGAAAAAAGATGGCGAAAAATACATCTCAAGTTGGCAAAGAGTAACGACGACCTCCTTTTGCAAAGAGTCCAATTTTAGAGGGTCTATCACTTTGGAATTTATTGCATTGAAGAAAGAACAAAGCTTCGTAATGGTTTGACGAACGTGCTTTGGTAAAATTCCCCGAATTGCAACGGGAATTATATGTGTCATTAAAACATGACAGTCGTGGGATTTCATACCAAGCAACTTCAGGTCCTTCATCGACACCAGCTTCTTAATATTCGAAGAATACCCTGATGGGACTTTTATACCATTGATGCATTCACAGAAGCTTGTTTTCTCTTTCTTTGACATTGTGCACAGTGCGGGGGGTAGGTATGTGCGCTTCCCTTTCTCCTGCGGTGCGAGCTCGGGTCGTATTCCCATCTCTACCATATCTTTTCTCACTTTAATACCATCTTTAGTCTTCTCCGGAATGTTCAATAGTAAACCAATTAAACTGTCGCAGACATTTTTTTCAACATGCATGACATCTAGGCAATGCCTCACTTCTAAATGCTTTCAGTACGGTAGCTCCCAAAATATGGACCTCTTTTTTCAAATATTCTTCGGTGGTGCTTTGGCGCATTTTCCAAAAACAACATCAATGTTTTTTACCCGTTTGAAGACACTCTCCCCGTCTAATGGATGACGAGCCACTCCAAGCTCAATTTTCCCGTTGAATGCCATTTTCTTCTTACGATATGGGTGATTAATAGGAAGAAACCTACGATGCCCCATGAATACATTCTTTTGACAATTTTTCAACCTCAGCACCTGCGTGTCATCTTCACAGATCGGGCACGCTTTTGCTCCTTTACAAGTGTAACCCGACAAATTCCCGTACGCGGGGAAATCATTTACGGTGTAAAACACCATGGCACGCAATTGAAAGACCTCTTTGCAGTACGCATCCCAGACCGGGACGCCATCACGCCATAATTTTTGGAGGTCCTCGATTAATGGTGCAAGATATACATCTATGTCATTTCCGGGTTGTCTGGGTCCTTGGATTAGTAATGACATCATTATATATTTGCGTTTCATGCACAACCAAGGAGGAAGATTGTAGATGCATAAAAGAACTGGCCAAGTACTGTGCCGACTGCTCATGCTTCCAAACAGACTCATTCCATCTGAGCTCACCACAATCCTAAGGTTCCTCATTTCAGAACCAAATTCTTTGAAATGTCTGTCAATGTTTCTCCATTGAGGAGAATCAGCCGGGTGCCTTAGTTTACCGTCATTTTTGCGCTCTTCTTCGTGCCAGCGCAATAATTTTGCATCTTTGGGATTCGCAAACAACCGTTTGAATCTCGGTATTATCGGCAAATACCACAACACCTTAGCCGGAGGCCGGCCATTTGTGTCCTCGTTACAATCATCAGTGTCCTGGTTCTTACGTTTATACCGTGAAACACCGCATTTAGGACATACATGCATGGCCTCGTACTCGTTACGATACAATACACAGTCATTCGGACATGCATGTATTCTTTCGATCTTCAACCCCATTGGACATATCAACTTCTTTGCCTGATATATTGTACCGGGTAACTCGTTGTTATCTGGGAGCATTTCTCGTAAAAGCTGTAATAAGGACGTGAAACTCTTATCGCTCCAACCATTGTCTGCTTTTAAATTTAATAATTTCAACACAGCTGACAGTTTTGTAAATTTGGTACACCCGGGATACAACGGCTTCTTGGATTCATTAGACAAATTTTGAAATTTATCATAATTTTTAACACTAATTTTATCTTCCACATCATGTAACATTTCCTCAAAATTTTCAGTAAACTCGTGTTCTACATTTTCATCAAAATTCATCTCCATCTCACCATCGTCGTTTCCGGGTTCGACATTATCAGAATCTTCGACACTCTCATAATCCTCGTTCCAATCAAGTTCAAAATTATCAGAAATTCCAACATTCTCATCATTCAATTCACGATTATAATCTTTACTGGCTCTACTTTCCCCAAATTTCTCACCATGCATGAACCAACATGTATATCTCTTCTTAAATCCCCGACAAATCAAATGAGTTCTAATTTCTTCGATGTCCAAAAATCTTAATAAATTTTTACAATCTTTACAAGGACACAAAATGTCTTCTTCTTTTTTCTTCACTCTATAACTCTCAGCAAATTTTATAAACTCATCAACGCGAACCAAATATTCTTCACTGTCACGTCGCATTTCATACATCCAACTTCGATCCATCTGTAAATTAAATTAAAAAAATAATTTGATCAATTAATCATGCATGGTCAACATTCTCCATTGTAACAAAATTTTGGGCTTACAAAGGGCCGGTTTACAATCCTAACCCACTCTTTGAATATTATGTCTCATATGTGAACACATATTAGCGAGATTTAATTAGTAGTTGAGAAAAATTCGGCAGCATTTCTCCTTAACTCTCCAAGTATGCGTACGACCACATACTCGTAGGAGCAATAAGGGAAAATACTGTCGAACTTTCCTCAAATACTAATTAAATTCCGCTAATATGTGTTCACATCCTAAATGAGACATAATTTTCAAAGAGCAGTCCCAAAACGGAGACTATCCAAAATTAATCTCTATTGGATTAATTTTGAACGGGCATGGACCTAAAAGCATCTATAGGTCGGTTATTGGACAACAATAGACTAATTAATTACATCTAAAATTAAGAAATCAAGCATGCATGAAATGACCTAAATAAGCATAAATAACAGAAAATTAGAGGAAGAAAATGATTTAAATACATATTACTAACCTTAGAAAGATGGAGAGGAGAAAATACAAACTTCAAAGATCTCAGATCTCAGCTGCTGGCCTCAATTCGCAGAAATCTGATAGGAAAAAGCTCAGTTCAGAGAGATGTACAGAGCTGCATATATAAAAGACTTGATCAAAACGGCGCTGGAAGGAGAAGATATTAAAACCCTACACTTTTATACACGGATATTTACTTATTAATCCGTGTAGCTCTCCACTAAACCATACACGGCTATTTAATTATTAATCCGTGTACAAAGCTTCCATTTCTACACGGATTAATAATTAAATAGCCGTGCATATATTCCTACACGGATATTTAACAAAAATCCGTGTAGCTATCTCAATAACTTGCACACGGACCTCTTTATACACGGATTTGTGGTTTTTAATAAACCGTGTAGCTCTCTGTAATAATTCTACACTGATTATTAACTAATTAGCCGTGTAGAAATCGTTCAGATCTTAAAAAATCATATTTGGTACACGGTTCTTATATAAAATTGTCAAATCCGTGTACAGTGTGCAGTGTACAATGTATATTTTTGTAGTAGTGCGTGGTTGATAGAAACTTTTCTATATTTATTTTCCTTTTTTTTTTAATTTGTAATCTTCCTTTAAAGACTGATTTGGATTATCATTGAATAATTATTAATTTGTATTGTCATTACAATTTCATTTATATTATTTCACTCCGTCATGCAAATCCTTGTTTAATTCCCAATAAATATGCCATTTTGCTAATGGAAATATTAGAGCAAAAAAGTATTGAAGAATAACTTAATAACATTATCTTATTTTTCCTATTCCCCTAAAACACTGTTTTGGAGGGAGAATAAATTAGTGGTCCAATTTCCAAATTTTAGTTCGACGAGCATTGATGAGTTAATTATAAAATTATTAAAGGGTGATATTCTAAATTTGGGTTCTTACTTGTAACTTGGCCATGTAATTTCTAAATGACGACATTGCATGATTTAATCATTTTAAGAAACTATAGAGAAAACAATGTGGCTGTTCGGCAATGACCTCTTTAAGTCTCCTTAAGGCTAAATGAGTCTTCTTTAACTTCCTTAGCAGCTTAATTCTACCGAAGACCGGTTCCTTAACGCTGATGAAGACCTCCTTTAACCTCCTTTTGTCCGGATCTTAATTTCCTGCCCTTTCCTTAAGGCATCTCTTCCTTTTCTTTAGCTTTCTTTAGCTATCTTAATCTCATGTTCCTTCCTTTAACTTACCGGATAGCTCTTCTTAACGCGGATTAATATTTAATCTCTCATGTATTGTCGAACAGCCCCCGATGAGATCAAAATGGCATTAAGTAAAAGGTTTGATGAGTTGACCGATTTTTAATATAATATTTTAGAGTTCCGAATTCTTGGATTACGGGTCGTTCCAATTTGAGCCATTATAACTGCGCCGAATTCATTTTTTGGGCTGGGCCTTAAATCCGAATTTTTTTTCTTTTGGAAATAGAGCACTTTAATTTGACTTATTCATTTCATTCAAATCTATTAACGGGCTCTGGAGTTATGCATCCAGTGACATTAGATTGTGCTTTGCAAAACTCTACGGCACACAAACACAATATAATATATAAACACACACACATATTATATATACATTGAGAGAAACAACTTTATAAAGAGGATGACAAACAAATAGGTTCCTATAAATAATGAAAATCTAGGTATAGTACTTTACGTTCTAATTCCGGAGAGATTAAGTCGCAGTTTGTCAAGATACGTCCCATCTCGAGAGAGGTTAAGTTGTTTGTGTTCGGTAAGTGTTTTAGTGTGTGCTTAAGGTACACAAGGCGCAGATCCGGTAAGGTACGCGACTCTATCATGTATGTAGCAATTCCCAAACTCAGTGAACTCGGGGGTATTTATAAGCTTGTAAGTCGGTTGTGATCTTGTACAGTCATTCTGAATGGGTTTTTCGAGTGGGTCTGTAAGTTGGTTATGGCTCCGTAAAGACATCCAAATGGACTTGTCGAGTGGACCTGTAAGTTGGTTATAGCTTCGTATGGACATCATGAATGGACTTGTCGAGTAGGTCTGTAAGTCGATTGCGGCTCTGCACAGACATCCCGAATGAGCTTGCTGATAAAAGCTTGTTAACAGAACTTGGTACTTAACCCATAAGGGTATATGTGGTTGTAATCTTAGAATAGCTAGAATAGCAAAATTAGTATTTGTCTTATTAGAATAGCTTGTTCCAACTTATTGTGAGAATAGTTTGTTCTAATAAGACAAACAAGTTTGGTTCTCTATTCTAACTATTCTAATTCAACCAAACACCAAATAGCTTGTTCCGAATAACTATTCTAAAAAATAGTCTATTCTCAATCTAACGAAATATACCCTAATAGTTATTATGAGACTTTTAGTACATGACCCACATAAATGCACACTATGCATGCAAATATAAAAATTAACAGGACATTTTTTTAGTATGAAACAAGCAAGTCATAGTTGGGACAACCAATGCAAGATCCGGCCAGATCGGCACAATTTACGCTTTCGCAAAACACAAGAACATGGTGATTGGTGGCACATGCAGCGAAAATTAATATAATTGTTTTATTATTATATATGAAAGATTAAATATCCAACATTAAATAGAAAATAACACAAATGTATGTCTTTTGGAAATTTTAAACATGTCCAAACCGTTAAGAAATTCGGTGGTCAACTTTTTTTCTCAATCGCTAGGATTCTCAGCCGTCCAGAAAGAAAATGGACCGCCCGAAAATCTAGGTATAGTAATGTACGTTTTAATTCCGGAGAGATTAAATCGCAGTTTGTCAAGAAACGTCATATCTCGAGGGAGGCTAAGTTGTGCGTGTTCGGTAAGTGTTTTAGTGTGTGCTTAAGGTACACAAGGCGCATATCCAATGAGGTAAGGTATGCGACTCTATCCTGTATGTAGCAATTCTCGAGCTCAGTGAACTCGGGGTATTTATAAGCTCGTAAGTCGGTTGTGATCTTGTATGGACATCCTGAATGGGCTTGTCGAGTGGGTCTGTAAGTTGGTTACGGCTCCGTACGGACATCCCGAATGAGCTTATCTAGTGAACTTGTAAGTTGGTTACGGCTCTATATATATGGACATCCTGAATGGACTTGTCGAGTGGACCTGTAAGTCGGTTGCGGCTCTGTACAGACATCCCGAATGAACTTGCTGATGAAAGCTTGTTAACAGAACTTGGTACTTGACCCATAATAGTTTATGGAACTTTTAGCATATGATCCTATCGAGTACATAAATAGATATTATGCATGCAAAAAAAGTTCACGGGACATTTTTTTAATATGATTAAACAAGCAAGTCATAGCTGGAAGAACCAATGCAAGATCCGGCCAGATCGGCACAATATACTCCTTTGCAAAACACAAGAACATGGTGCCACATGCAGCGAAAATTAATTTAATTGTTTTATTATTATATATGAAAGATTAGGACCGGAATAATTTTAGTTTTGATCAAAAATTCATTCCGCACCTACAGCCCTAGAACCGATTTTTTTTAATAATTTCCAACATTAAATAGAAAATAACACAAATGTCTATCTTTTGGAAATTTTTAAAAATGCCCAAACCGTTAAGGAACTCGGAGATCAACTTTCGTTCTCAATCGCCAGAATTCTCAGTAGTCAAGAAAGAAAATGGACCACCCTAAAATCTCAGCGGTTTGAACATTTTTAAATTTTTTCAAAAAACGAAAACATTTGCGTTATTTTCTATTTATTGTTAAATATTAATAAAAAAATCGGGCCCTAGAAAACTTTGTTCCTTTTTGAATTTTTTTTTGCCTTCCCTCTGGATTTTCTGATCTCTAATTTGGGTTAAATTTAGGTTTAAAATTAGAATAAATTTCTTGTATTTGGATTGGTAATTAGAATTAAAAGTCAGAGCAATGGAAATTAGAAGTCTGCAGGTCAATGGAAACTATAAGTTAGAGCATATTTTTTAGGGATCGACTAACAGTTCCCCCCATTTAGTCCCCTAAACGCCCCCTAACTGTCAAAGTACAACTGTCAGTCCCCTTAACGGTCAAAGTACAACTGTCAGTCCCCCATTCAACAACATGGAAAATATTCATACCTAAGATATGAAGTATTTATATATAATTCATCAAGTATTCATACCTAAGATATCAAGTATTAATTCACATACAAACTGGGGACCATTACTTTTCGGGGGCAGTAACTGTCAGACTGCATTGGGGACCACAACCAAAAAGTCACGTAGATCACACCACCAGTCCCCTATTCATTGATTAAATTAATTCACATACAAAATGGAAAGTATGAATACCTAAGATATCAAGTATTCATACATAATTCATCAAGTATTCATACCTAAGATATCAAGTACATAAAAAAAAACTGGACACAATACCTACTCATCTTTTACACGTTTTTCAAGGTGGTTTTTTTTCTCCGTTCAATCTAACCAATTTTTGGGACGATCTATGAGGAATTTTGCAAATCTAAAACCACGAACGTGTTCTACACAATTTTCTCTTTCAAATGAGATATATGATGACATACTTTTACACGTTTTTCAAGGTATCAAATATTCAAATATGGAAAGTATTCATACAAAATGGAAAGTATTCATACCTAAGATATCAAATATTTATATATAATTCATCAAGTATTCATACTTAAGATATCAAGTATTTAAAGAAAAAACTGGACTCATCTTTTACACGTTTTTCAAGGTGATTTAATGATTGACAAAGTTAGTTAGAATTGGGGAGGGGGGGGGGGGAACGTTTAGGGGACTGGAGTGGGGAGGGACAACATCTTTACTCTATTTTTTATCTAGTACCCGATTAGTTAATGGGTTTGAACCTGGTTAGATATTTAAACCCGATTTGCTATTTTTTTGCCTTGCTCTGACGAAAATCCTAGATCGCACCTGACTAATATGATAGTCAGCTTGTTTATACAACACTAAATAGCAAATACTAAACTTCAATTTCAATTTTTTTTTTCTTAAATCGCAGTTGATATCAAATGACAAGTTGAAAAGTGTGGAGCATAGAGTGCTTGCTAACAGTATTGGACCTAGAGTCTCTGTGGCATGCTTCTTTACCACTCACTTGAACACAACTTGTACGTAATAGGTTGTTATGGCCCCATAAAGGAATTAATAACAGAGGTTAACCCACCACTGTACAAGGAAACTACAGTCAAAGATTATTTCATTTCGTCCTACAACAAGAAAGGCCTTGATGGTCAATCTGCATTGGATTACTTCAGATTGTAAATTCCTTTGGAAGATTCTTATTTGTGTTATCAAAATATATATAGTAAATAAAACGGTGTAAGAAATCATTTAAACAACCTATTTTCTCATTAAATGAAATAATGAAATAACTTGGATTGTTTGTGAATTAGGATTATCCATACTATTTTTTTTTTCTTTCTATTTGTTTGGGAAGGCAAAGAAGGCCTAGCTCTACTTTCTTTTTTCTTTGAAAGTAGCTGATCTTTTGTAATTAAAGCGTTTCCAATGGAGAATTCAACTGCCGTCTAAGAACAAATCACTTATTGATTAATTATTATAAGGTCTTAATAGATAAGAAAACAATAATACAAAATGTCAAGATAGAAAACATTCTAAAACCCAACAAATTAGTGCATGAATTCCAACTAAAATCACTAATACAATCAATTACTAGACATGTATTGAAGGCTTTCGTCACAATAATTTGTAAACATATCTGTCTCTTGTTGTGTGAAGTACAATCCAATCTCAACCCCACCTTCTTCTCTACTTGGTGCCACAGCCATAGCACCAGAGTATGAAATAGAAGCAATATCAACCTTTGACGGCTTCCCCCACCCGAAATCAACATCATAAACCTTAAACCTGATTGAACCCGCAGTTCCAAATGGCTTCTTACTTCCAATTTCCAAAGTAATCTTCATCCAATCTTTCGCATTTTGTATTCCAACTCTCTTCGCTTCGTCAATGGCCTTGCCAATGGCCTGACATGCTTCAAAAAACCCGTTCGGGCCAACAAGATCTTTAACTTTGGCTTGTACAATGCCCGGTCCAATGCAATTTCCGAAGTAGCTCTCCGGAATCGGCGGTTGAAACCACTGGCGATGATCGATTGCAAACATGCAATATGCATCTTCAGTCTCATGTATAGTTGATTTGGCTTTTACATACCCAACCCATACAAAGGCGTAAGTGACGACCACCGTGGAACATCGAACCGTCACATTTCTCTTCTCTGCTTCATGCAGTAATACTTGTCGGAGCAACTGTATGTGCTCTCGCTTTAGTTTATAGGAGACGATAAACATTTCACGGTCAGGTTGCGAAGTATTCATATTGAAATTCGTTGAACCCGACATATCATTCAACATAGTTGTATATATTGAATCCGGATCAGGGATAATTGATCGATCGAGCTCAACCCTGACAGGAGCTGGTGCCGGTATCACCTTGGAATTGCTCGTGTGACAAATCATGGCCCATGTGCACATGAAATTTACAGAGCCACTACCATCGCATGTCGAGTGGTGCAACGAAGTCCCAATCACCAACCCGTGAGACGGAAACACGGTCACCTGTATTGTAAAGACAGGTTGTTGCCCGTTGGATTCGTTCTTGCTCAGACGAGGCACCAATGCCTTGAGCTTTGATATATCCCTTGGATGTTCACCGAAAACCTCATCATACCGATCATCAGACTCGACAACGGTAAACACAACGGAATCACCGTCAACATAGTGGATCTCATACTTGTTAGTTGTTTCAGGTGCCAACCGGATGTTACCGGCTAATGGGAAGAAGGATTGAAGAGCTAGGGAAAGAGAGGATTTGAGGGTAGGAAGACAAGAGGAGGTGAAATGTGAGATTGAATGTTGGAAAGAGTAGAAGAAGAGACGCTCTACCGGTGAAAAGTTGAGCCACAACACGTCGAAGAAGGTTAATGGAATCGATATCTCCGGCACTGATCCAGCTGGTGGTGAGACATGGGAGGTTTCTATCATCTTCAATGGAAGGGAAGGCGCCATTAATTTCTTCTTTTTTTCTTTCTTTTGATGTGTGAAGAAGAAGAAGAAAGTGCAAGTTATACCTACTCATTTATCATTGTCATGTTCTACTGTTATCACATTAATTAACCTCATTGATGGTTACATAAATAAGTGCAGCTACTATTGGGACAACATTTAAGTTAGAAAATTTTTATGTTTATTTTCAAATAAATTTATTATATCATATTTATCTGTTTAAATTTAGAAAACTCACAAATTTATTCAATTTATTTCCTGTCCTATTAAAACTCACTTTATATTTATAAAATTTATTTTTTATCCTCTATTGAAAAAAAAATGTAATTGTGTGTTAGAAGACGGAATCATTTTCTTATTCATTTTATATATCTTTTAATATTTAATAGAGAGTAAAATAAGAACTTAAATGTAATAAATTGGATAAATTTGTAGTACAAAAAATTGAATAAAGATTTTGGTACCCACAGTTGAGTACCCGCATTGTACCCGCAGTTGATTCATTTCCCAATTAACTTCCATAACGGTATAACTAACTTTGTCAATCATTAAATCACCTTGAAAAACGTGTAAAAGATGAGTCCAGTTTTTTTCTTTAAATACTTGATATCTTAAGTATAAATACTTGATGAATTATATATGAATATTTGATATATTAGGTATGAATACTTTCTATTTTGTATGAATACTTTTCATATTTGAATATTTGATACTTTGAAAAACGTGTAAAAGTATGTCATCATGGATCTCATTTGAAAGAGAAAAAAAAAATAGAACACGTTCGTGGTTTTAGATTTGCAAAATTCCTCATAGATCGTCCCAAAAATTGGTTAGATTGAACGGAGAAAAAAAAAACCACCTTGAAAAACGTGTAAAAGATGAGCAGGTATTGTGTCCAGTTTTTTTTTAAATACTTGATATCTTAGGTATGAATACTTGATGAATTATATATGAATACTTGATAATTTAGGTATAAATACTTTCCATTTTGTATGTGAATACTTGAAAAACGTGTAAAAGATGAGTTCAGTTTTTTTCTTTAAATACTTGATATCTTAAGTATAAATACTTGATGAATTATATATGAATATTTGATATATTAGGTATGAATACTTTCTATTTTGTATGAATACTTTTCATATTTGAATATTTGATACTTTGAAAAACGTGTAAAAGTATGTCATCATGGATCTCATTTGAAAGAGAAAAAAAAAATAAAACACGTTCGTAGTTTTAGATTTGCAAAATTTCTCATAGATCGTCCCAAAAATTGGTTAGATTGAACGGAGAAAAAAAAACCACCTTGAAAAACGTGTAAAAGATGAGTAGGTATTGTGTCCAGTTTTTTTTTAAATACTTGATATCTTAGGTATGAATACTTGATGAATTATATATGAATACTTGATAATTTAGGTATAAATACTTTCCATTTTGTATGTGAATTAATTTAATCAATGAATGTAGCACTGGTGGTGTGATCCACGTGACTTTTTGGTTGTGGTCCCCAATGCAGTCTGACAGTTACTGCCCCCGAAAAGTAATGGTCTCCAGTTTTGGAAAAGTAATGGTCCCCAATTCATATATCATATATGTAGTTCATTGTATAGATATAAATACTTGTCTTGTATAGGTATAAATACTTCACAATGTTACTATTAATACTTGTAAAATAAAATTACAGTTTTGACAGTTTAGGTCCCCAAAAACAGTTATGACAGTTTAGGTGCGGTTTCCAAAAACAGTTATGATAGTTTATGTGCGGGTATAATGCGGGTACTCAACTGC
The DNA here is from genome assembly GCA_025461045.1 of Carex parvula. Lineage (NCBI taxonomy): Eukaryota > Viridiplantae > Streptophyta > Magnoliopsida > Poales > Cyperaceae > Carex > Carex parvula. The sequence goes on from JAJGRW010000832.1 coordinate 364,262, forward strand.
GGGTACTCATATCAGCTTCCCAAAAAATTTAGAACGATAAATAGAGTATTATGAATTTTTAGGTCGTAATTTTGAATTTAAAAAAATTATTCATAAAAAGTTGGTCTTTCTTTTTGTGATTTTATAGCCTGTCACAAAAAAATATACATAAAAAAAATATAGCCTGGGCCACGCAGCAGTATCAGTCAATTATTGCGGTCCCAGTATTGCGTGGTATTTCTTCTTTTATTTTAATATTAAAACCACAATCTAAAAAGAAAGTAAAAGAATCTCTAATATTATGTTCACAGGAGTGACAACACCCTTTTATCCGACTCGTATCGTATCGAAAAAGATAAATAAGGATAAGAATTTTTTTTTGTTAGTTTATTGGGTACGGGTAAGCATAGTGATTTTTTTTTCGTTATCTTACCCGTTATCTAACAAGATAATTTCTAAAAATAAAATTATATATATAGATATATATTTGTATGAAGATAATACATGATACAATAATGTTTTGTATTTTACTAGATTTTCATAATACAAATTAGTTGTATTCATTATTATTATTTTCTTTTTTTTCTTTTTTTGAAAAAAAAATAGAAAGCATAAATGGAGATGTCAATGACTCTTTTTTATCTGTTTATCCGACCTGTACCGTATTCAAAAAAACAAGTAAGAGTAAAGATTTTTTTCATTATCATAACGGGTACGGATAAAAAAATACTGCCACCCGACCCATATCGTACCCATTGACACCCCTAACAGAGCATCTCAGATTTTATTTAAAAATGACAAAGAAAATAAGAGAGAAGATGTGCAATGTTTCTGCTTTTAATTAAAAATTAATTCGGAATCTTCTCACTTTACAGTTTACACTGATTGCGTTTTGCACTTACAAAAGAAAAGCGAATGACGATGGTTTATGCGTCACACGAATAATAATTGTTCTTTAACCATCTCTCATTTTTTTTAAATTTTAGAAATAAAAAAAAAAATTATAAACCAGATTGATTGTTTTTTCCTTCAATAATTAGAAGGGACCAAATTATTAGTTCGGTTCTATTGGCTTATCTTCAATTGGACTCGGATGAAAGAGAGGATCTACGAATTTCGCAGTCCCTACTCGGACTGAATCAATAGTTTAGTTCAAGTAGCTTTCGGATTTTTTATGGAAAAGACACGCTGCAACTTACAAAAATAGAATCAATATGTTGATTCAGTCCCATTAGATACTCCGACAAGACCAAATTATTCCGAATTTTTTATTAATACTGTCAGAATTTCTAGAGGTCCATTTATTTTTAGGACCGTCTGGAATTCTGACGGTTCTAGATTTTTTTTTTTTTTTATAAATATTAACCCTTTGATGTGTCTAGGTTGGTATTCTTCTCCAAATGGCACGTGTAACGGTATAATTAAGATGTGTCTAGAGGCCAGGTCTATCTTGTCTGGCTTTATTTGATTAGCTGTGAGTACTGGCAAGTTTAAAATAAAAATTGTAGAAAAACATTCATGCATAAACACAATTTTTAAAATAATTCAATGAACTATATAATTTTCATAAGATTTTAATTTAATAAGATTCTAAAGTAGTCTTAAATTTTGAAATTATTTTATTCTGGTATGTTTCCTTATTTTTCATTAGACAACTTAATTTATATTTTGAAGTAGGTTTGTTCTCTTTTACTTTCTTAAAAAAACATACATGTTAAAAAATTTCATGACATGTAAACATACATGTTAAAAAATTTCATGACATGTACATTTTTATTATAAAATATGCTTTCCTACATTATTTTACATACAAGACACATAAATTGTTAAAAGAGTTGAAGCTAGTTAACTACAATTTGAATTTAAAAATTATGCAAAAAAAAACGATTATTATTATTCTATATTTATTTTTCAAAATTTCTTTTTGCAAAATTTAATTAAAAATGTTTATAGGTTAAATTTCACCATTATTCATATGCCATAATTTTATGAAAATTATGTATTTTCCTTTACTACAATTTATGGGCGGAAAAAATAGAGGGAAAAAGACACTAAGCCTCTCTATGAATTTTCAATTTTAATTTAATTCTTTAAAAAATTTAAATTTTAGAAAAAAATATTATAGTTAACTTTCCTCATAAATTAAATTTACATAAAACTTATTCATTCAACCCCTCAATTTCCTCATAAAAGAAATTGAAAAATCAGATTTTGCATTAATTGATGGAACTAGTGTTAATTCTTCCTCTTTTCTTATCACATCTGATCAAATAAAACCAAACAAGATAGGCCTGGCCTCTAGGAATTCACATCAACTCAGGTTACCTGACTCAAGCAAATTACGATCGGACGGCCCATTTAATATGACACGAATCTCTAAACAGCCTCCTACAGTCTCAATAGGCACCGGATTTGAGTTTGACCCATATAGAATTAATCTGGGCCGGCCATTGTAATTTGCTTGAGTCAGACACCTGGGAGGATATCGGTCCGGCCTCTAGACACATCAAAGGGGTTAACAAAACACAAGAACATGGTGCCACATGCAGCGAAAATTAATATAATTGTTTTATTATTATTATTATATATGAAAGATTAAGACCGGAATAATTTTAGTTTTGATCAACCAAAAATTCATTCCGCACCTACAGCCCTAGAACCGATTTTTTTTATAAATATCCAACATTAAATAGAAAATAACACAAATAGACTATCTATGTCTTTTGGAAATTTTGAAAAATGCCCAAACTGTTAAGAAACTCGGTGGTCAACTTTATTTCTCAATCGCCAGGATTCTCAGCAGTCTAGAAAGAAAATGGACCGCCTGAAAATCTACGTATAGTACTGTACGTTTTAATTCCGGAGAAATTAAGTCGCAGTTTGTCAAGATACACCCTATCTCGAGGGAGGCTAAGTTGTGCGTGTTCGATAAGTGTTTTAGTGTGTGCTTAAGGTACACAAGGCGCATATCCAGTAAGGTACGCGACTCTATCCTGTATGTAGCAATTCTCGAGCTCAGTGAACTCGAGGGTATTAATAACTCATAAGTCGGTTGTGATATTGTATGGACATTCTGAATGGGCTTGTCGAGTGGGTCTGTAAGTTGGTTACGGCTCTGTACGGACATCCCGAATGAGCTTATCGAGTGAACCTGTAAATTGGTCACGGCTCTGTATGGACATCCTGAATGGACTTGTCAAGTGAACATGCAAGTAGGTTGCAGCTCTGTACAGACATCCCAAATGAGCTTGCTGATAAAAACTTGTTAACAGAACTTGATACTTGACCCATAATAGTTTATGAAACTTTTAGTATATGGTCCTGTCGAGTAGTATATAAATAGATATTATGCATGCAAATACAAAAGTTCACGGACATTTTTTTAATATGATTAAACAAGCAAGTCATAGCTGGGAGAACCAATGCAAGATCCGGCCAGATCGGCACAATATACGCCTTTGCAAAACACAAGAACATGGTGCCACATGCAGCGAAAATTAATATAATTGTTTTATTATTATTATATATGAAAGATTAAGACCGGAATAATTTTAGTTTTGATCAACCAAAAATTCATTCCGCACCTACAGCCTTAGAACCGATTTTTTTTTATTAATATCCAATATTAAATAGAAAATAACATAGATGTCTATGTCTTTTGGAAATTTTTAAAAATGCCCAAACTGTTAAGGAACTCGGAGATCAACTTTCGTTCTCAATCGTCAGGATTCTCAGCAGTCCAGAAAGAAAATGGATTGCCTGAAAATCTCAACGGTATGAACATTTTTAAATTTTTTCAAAAAACGTAAATATTTGTGTTATTTTCTATTTAATGTTAAATATTAATAAAAAAATTGGGCCCTAGAAAGTTAGCTAGGTTCTATCTAAAGTCAAAAGTCAAAAGTCAAAAGTCAACAGTTAACGACTTTAACTAATTAACACTTAGAATATATAAAATGTTTGATAATCAACAGTTAATGACTTTAATTATAGAGTGCAAGTGTTCCTAAGTTTATCAAACCACTTTGTAAACTCAACTCTAAAATATATCGGATTGACTTCAAACAACGAATCCAAACCATTGAAATCCAAATACGTTACGAGTGATGCGTCTACATACGAAAATTTTAAACTTTTGAATTAATTTAGTATAAAATCAAGCAGTCAAAATTAGAAGGTTTAATTTTAATTTTAATGCATTCATTTTTTGAACGTTTTTTGAGCTGTTGACTCTATACAAAATTAATTTGAAAGTTTAAAATTTTTGCACGTAGACATTTCAATAGTTTGATTTCGTCATTTGAAACCAATCTAATTAATTTTTGAGTTGAGTTTACAATGAGATTTGGTGTACTTAGGAACACTCTAGTTTTACTCTAGTATCATATATCTAACATTATAAATAATGATGCATATACTTGAAAAATATAAATTAAATTAAATAATTAGAATTAATTGTAGATGTATTCTCCAATATCTACCACGAAAATTATAATTAATTTAAAATTTAATAGGTTATTCATCATTATGTTATCAATATCTACCACGAAATATTTTGAACTATTTGATAACAGGCTACATCGTGTTTATAATTTTTTTTTTGTAATTTCGTGATAAGGGGTACTTCTATATATCATCATATAAACCATTTGCTTCTTCCATTATGTTATCAATATCTACCATTTGCTTCTTCGTCGTTTCAAGATTCGTGTTAATCTAGCGGAACCCTTCATATTCAACTTTGATTATAATGGGCGTTTTATGCTTTTAATAAAGGATAAAATAAGTATTTTATAAATTTAGAATGAGTTTTAAAATAAAAGACAATTAAATAAGTAACTTTGTGAGTTTTTAAAGTTTAGAGGGGAAATACGTAATTTTAAAATTTAGAAGGCGAAAGATGTAATTTTGAAGTTTTTTGAAGGGTATAGGTGAAATTCCCCCTTTTTTTAATTTTTTTTAATCAAACAAATATAAACATATTGAAAGAAGAGATTGTGGATTCCCAAAATCATTGCTTTAATATTTCTCTCGGTCTTCTTCATTGGATCCAGGTTTGCTGATATTTCTCTCTTGAGCAAGGCATCTTTGTATATAGAGCTCTATCTTTCAAAGTTGACCAAGATATCTCAATCTCTCTCCCTATCTCGCTATCTCCTCCCTCTTTCCTCTCACAGGAACTCGAAGATTGAATACAAGGGGCAAACTAATTTCTTCTCTTATAAGGTAAATTTTTTGTCTTCTCTTAAATCTTTCAGTGTTTTATTATAACCTTCTCTATTTTGAATCGTATTATGATTATTGTGATGATTATTACTTACAATATCATGTTCTATAACTATTGGTTTCTAACTTTCAAAAAAATATTATTGGTTTCTAATTTTTTATTATTATGTTCCAGTCAATTTAATTTTTAAGACGCATTTAGTATGGATTTTAGTGGTAATTTAATAATGGAAGAGAGAATAACTATGTCAAAATTATGAAATTCTTATTGATATTAGCCTATTATTTATTCTCATCTTTTTCACAGTTAGAATTGTACTAACAAGTTAGAATATTTTGAGTCATAATTAACAATTAGTTATGAAATTATAATATGGATTAAGTCTTATTGGGCTGCATCAATATATGGGCCCAAAATTTCTGCTCTCTGGTCTGATCTGATTTGATCATATAAGGATAAGAGTTTCTAATAAGGTGTGATCGAGTGATGCGATCTGAATGGGTGTGTTGTATTAGAAATACAAATGCAGATGATCAGTTTCAGATATAACTCAGAACTAAACATTTTTGGATAAGACGAAAAAGACAGACAAAGGATAGAGAAATATAATTTCAATTTTATTGGATTAAAATGAAAATCTGATATGTCTGAGATTGCACTATTTCAGAAACTGAGAGAGAAAGAGAAAGACAAGAGGGGACTGTCAGTCAGCGTTAGCACTCTGACTTGCAGTGGTTTTCAAACCTGCCCCTGTGAATACTAGTAGAGACGTGGCTGCAGTTGCTGTTGCGTAGATCCGACACGAGGCGTACGAAGTGAAGAAGATTACTGCTAGAGCTTGAAGTTTCCGCTACGCGACTAGTGGTAAACTCTATATATATCTTGGAATTAATTTTAAACATGGATTTTAGTTTTCAGATAGTGAACGAATTATTAGCTGAATTAAATTGTTGCACCTATAATCTACCCGAATTTCTTACACTCACTTGCATGCAAAGGCACCTTATTATTAGAATTTGACAGGAGCAATAAGCACATTGTACTCCAAACTTGTAAGTGGGCTTGGATATCAAACTTCTGGGTATAATAACAAAGCTGGAAACTAATTGCTTGGTTCTACAAACTCGCAGGCCAAATCTTATATGAAGTAACACAAATTTTGATGTTTAATAGGAAAATATCCGAATCGTTCATTACCAATTTTAAATCTACCCGCTCCCCATTAATTTGCCCATGAATTTCCAAATTGACCCATATTCTTAGAATTTGCTCATTTTTTACTGAAATCAAATTTTAAATTGCTTCAGAGAATGTATTCTCTCTATTTTATAATATAATTAAGTAGAGAAATAAAAAAGTATCTTTATTATCACCGTGGTACATATGAAATAAGAGTTCTATTATCCGAAATTTTTAAATTTGACATACCTCAAAAAAAAAAAATAAACCAAATAACCATAAATTTTTGTAAATTCTAATTTGACACGGCCGCACCCACAAATGACGGGCAGTCATTTTATCGAAATCTTGGAATTCAACAGTGCCGTTGAATATATTTTTTTTATTAATTTTTGAAAATGAATGGAGCAACATATAATTTGAATATACTAGAAGGAACTTCAAACAAAATAGACGAAATATTTTATAATTTAGATGTAGTAGAAGTACTATGAAACATTTTTCAGGCAAGTTTTTTTGCAGTTGTAAAAACAATTAAAATATTTATTAGTGTGTTACTGAAAAAATAAAAATATTTTGGATCTGAGTTATTGATCCCGGTTCAAAAATCACTTCTGGGTATATATAAAAAGAGGAGGGTTCAAATGCACCATCATTTTGTGCTCCAATATGCTCCACATCCTTTATCTCCATTTTCAAAGTCCGAACAGTCGATCCGAACCGCCCAACATGATCTTCATAATAAAATATGCTTGGAGACCAAATTTTTTATTTTTTAGAATTTTTTTACTATTTTTTAGATAGGTACAAAATCATTATTTTAATAAGGAGTTTCTGGACCATCTGAAAAAGTGATATTGTACCTATGTAAAAGAGTAGTAAACAAATTTAAAAAATATATAAAATTTGGTCTCCAACCATATTTTATTATGAAGACCATGTTGAGCGGTTCGGATCGACTGTTCGGACTTTGAAAACGGAGATAAAGGATGTGGAGCATATTGGAGCACAAAATTATGGTGCATGCATTTGAACCCTCATAAAAAAATTATTGTGGTCCTTTTAGTACATTCAAATTCTAAGGTACTTCATTTATTTCTCTAGAAGTGATTTTAAGAATTTAGTAAAATATTTTTTTTATTTGAACTTATTGACTACAACTACAAGTATAGAAATATTCAATTAAATAATTAAATGATCTACTAGAAATAGCAATTGTATAAGAAATTTGTTTACTTTATTTGAATGGATAATATTGTGCAATAGCTGAAGAAAGAGTGTCCAATTAATGCTAGAAGAAATACAATTCATGGGCAAAATTGACTATAAAATAACAAGAGGCAAATACGAGAGGCAAACTAATTAATCTCTTATCTTATAAGGTAAATTTTTTGTCTTCTCTTGAATCTTTCTGTGTTTTATTATAACCTTCTCTATTTTGAATCGTATTATTTATAATAACTTGTATTAATATTTTATGATTATTGTGATGATTATTACTACAATATCATATTTTATAACTATTGGTTTCTAACCTTCAAAAAATACTATTGGCTTCTAATTTTTTATTATTATGTTACGGCCAATTTATTTTTTAAGACGCATTTAGTATGAATTTTAGTGGTAATTTAATAATGGAAGAGAGAATATAATCTATGTCAAAATTATGAAATTCTTATTGATATTAGCCTATCATTTATTCTCATCTTTCTCACGGTTAGAATTGTACTAACAAGTTAGAATATTTTGGGTAATAATTAAAAGTTAATTATTAAATTACAATACGAATTAAGTCTTATTGAGCTGCATCAATATATGGGCCCAAAATTCTGCTCTCTGTTCTAATTTTATTTGATCATATAAGGGTAAGAGTTTCTAATAAGGTGTGATCGAGTGATGCGATCTGAATGGGTGTGTTGTATTATAAATACAAATATAGATGATCAGTTTCAGATATAACTCATAACTATACATTTTCGGATAAGACGAAAAAGACAAACAAAGGATAGAGAAACATAATTTTGATTTTATTGGATTAAACAGAAAATCTGATATGTCTGAGATTGCACTATTTCAGAAACTGAGAGTGAGAAAAAGAAAGACAAGAGGGGATTGTCAGTCAACGCTAGCACTCTGACTTGCGGTTGTTTTCAAACCTGCTCGTGTAGATACCAGTAGAGACGTGGCTGCAGTTGCTGTTGCGTGGATCCAACACGAGGCGTACGAAGTGAAGAAAGTTACTGCTAGGACTTGAAGTTTCCACTGTGGTCTAGTGGTAAACTCTATATATATCTTGAAATTAATTTTATACATAAATTCTTATTTTCAAATAATAAACAAAAGATAAACTGAATCATATTATTGCACATATAACCTATCAAAATTTCCTGCACTCACTTGCATGCAAAGGCACCTTATTATTATTAGAATTTGATAGGAGCAATTGCTAGGTTCTACAAACTTGTTAGTGGGCTTGGATATCAAACTTCTGGGTATAATAATAAAGCTGGAAACTAATTGCTAGGTTCTACAAACTTGCAGGACAAATCTTATATATGAAGTAATACAAATTTTGATGTTTAATAGGAAAATATCCGAATCGTTTATTACGAATTTTAAATCTACCTGCTCCCCATTAATTTGCCCATGAATTTCCAAATTGACCCTTATTCTTATAATTTGCTCATTTTTTACTGAAATCAAATTTTAAATTGCTTCAGAGAATGTATTCTCTCTATTTTATAATATAATTAAGTAGAGAAATAAAAAAATTATCTTTATTATCACCATGGTACCATATGAAATAAGAGTTCTATTATCCGAAATTTTTAAATTTGACATCACCAAAAAAAAAAAAACCAAATAACCATATTTTTTTGTAAATTCTAATTTGACACTGCCGCAACCACAAATGATGGGCAGTAATTTTATCAAAATCTTGGAATTCAACAGTGCGGTTGAATATTTTTTTTTTATTATTTTTTGAAAATGAATGGAGCAACTTATAATTTGAATATACTATAGAAGGAACATCAAACAAAATAGATGAAATATTTTATAATTTAGATTTACAAGAAGTACTACAAAACATTTGTCAGGCATGATTTTTTACAGTTGTAAAAACAATTAAAATATTTCTTGGTGTGATGCTGAAAAAATAAAAATATTTTGAATCTGAGTTATTGATCTCGGTTCAAAAATCACTTCTAGGTATATAAAAAAGAGGAGGGTTCAAATGCACCATGATTTTGTGCTCCAATATGCTCCACATCCTTTATCTCCATTTTCAAAGTTCGAACAGTCGATTCGAACCGCTCAACATGATCTTCATAATAAAATATGCTTGGAGACCAAATTATATATTTTTAAAATTTTTTTACTATTTTTTAGATAGGTACAAAATCATTGTTTTAATAAGGAGATTTTGAACCATTTGAAAAAGTGATATTGTACCTATGTAAAAAAATAGTAAACAAATTTAAAAGAAATACATGAAATTTGGTCTCCGAGTATATTTTATTGTGAAGACCATGTTGAGTGGTTCGGATAGACTGTTCGGACTTTGAAAACAGAGATAAAGGATATGGAGCATATTGGAGCACAAAATTATGGTGCATGCATTTGAACCCTCATAAAAAAATTATTGTGGTCTTTTTAGTACATTCAAATTCTAAGGTACTTCATCTATTTCTCTAGAAGTGATTTTAAGAATTTAGTAAAATATTATTTTTTATTTGAACTTATTGACTACAACTACAAGTGTAGAAATATTCAATTAAATACTTTAAATGATCTACTAGAAATAGCAATCGTATAAGAAATTTGTTTACTTTATTATAATGGATAATATTTTGCAACAGTTGAAGAAAGAGTGTCCAATTAATGCTAGAAGAAATACAATTCATGGGCAAAATTGACTATAAAATAACAAGATGCAAATACAAGGTAAATTTTTTGTCTTCTCTTGAATCTTTCCGTGTTTTATTATAACCTTCTCTATTTTGAATCTTATTATTTATAATAACTTGTATTAATATTTTATGATTATTGTGATGATTATTACTTACAATATCATGTTCTATAACTATTGGTTTCTAACCTTCAAAAAATACTATTGGTTTCTAATTTTTTATTATTATGTTACGGTCAATTTAATTTTTAAGACGCATTTAGTATGGATTTTAGTGGTAATTTAATAATGGAAGAGAGAATATCTATGTCACAATTATGAAATTCTTATTGATATTAGCCTATCATTTATTCTCATCTTTCTCACGGTTAGAATTATACTAACAAGTTAGAATATTTTAGGTCATAATTAACAGTTAATTATGAAATTACAATTATGGATTAAGTCTTATTGGGCTGCATCAATATATGGGCCCAAAATTTCTACTCTCTGGGTTTGATCTGATTTGATCATATAAGGATAAGAGTTTCTAATAAGGTGTGATCGAGTGATGTGATCTGAATGGGTGTCTTGTATTATAAATACAAATATGGGTGATCGGTTTCAGATATAACTCATAACTATACATTTTCGGATAAGACGAAAAAGATAGACAAAGGATAGAGAAACATAATTTCGATTTTATAAGATTAAACTGATAATCTGATATGTCTGAGATTGCACTATTTCAGAAACTGAGAGTGAGAAAGAGAAAGACAAGAGGGGACTGTCAGTCAGCGCTAGCACTCTGACTCACAGTTGTTTTTGAAACCTGCTCCTGTGAATACCAGTAGAGATAGACGTGGCTGCAGTTGCTGTTGCGTAGATCCGACATGAGGCATACGAAGTGAAGAAGATTACTGCTAGAGCTTGAAGTTTCCGCTACGCATTTAGTGGTAAACTCTATATATATCTTGAAATTAATTTTGAAAATGAATTCTAGTTTTCAAATAGTGAACAAATTATTAACTGTATTAAATTATTGCACCTATAACTTACACGAATTTCTTACACTCACTTGCATGTAAACACACCTTATTATTAGAATTTGACAGTAGCAATAAGCACATTGTACTCAAAACTTGTTAGTGGGCTGGGATATCAAACTTCTGGGTATAATAACAAAGCTGGAAACTAATTGCTTGGTTCTACAAACTTGCAGGACAAATCTTATAACACAAATTTTGATGTTTAATAGGAAAATATCCGAGTCGTTCATTACCAATTTTAAATCTATCTGCTCCCCATTAATTTGCCCATGAATTTCCAAATTGACCCATATTCTTATAATTTGCTCATTTTTTACTGAAATCAAATTTTAAATTGCTTAGAGAATATATTCTCTCCATTTTAAAATAGAATTAAGTAGACAAATAAAAAAATTATCTTTATTATCACCGTGGTACAATATGAAATAAGAGTTCTTTGATCCGGAATTTTTAAATTTGACATATCTAAAAAAAAACCAAATAACCATGATTTTCTGTAAATTCTAAATTTGACACGGCCACAATCTGTGGTGGCGGATACCTTTTTTAGTGTCCGCAACCTCAAATGGCGGACACTTTTTTTGGTGTCCGTAACCTCAAATGGCGGACAGTCATTTTATCAAAATTTTGGAATTCAATGGTGTCGTTGAATATTTTTTTATTAATTTAAGAAAATGAATGGAGCAACTTATAATTTGAATATACTAGAAGGAACATAAAAAAAATAAATGAAATATTTTATAATTTAGATGTACTAGAAGTACTACGAAATATTTTTCAGGCATGAATTTTTGCGGCTGTAAAAACAATTAAAATATTTCTTGGTGTGTTACTGGAAAAAATAAAAATATTTTTAATCTGAGTTATTGACTCCGGTTCAAAAATCACTTTTGGGTATATAAAGAAATTATCATGATTCTTTTAGTACATTCAAATTTTAAAGTAACTCCATATATTTCTCTAGAAGTAATTTCAGGAATATATTAAAGAGGAGGGTTCAAATGCACCACGATTTTGTGCTCTAATATGCTCCACATCCTTTCTCTTCGTTTTCAAAGTCCGAGCACTCGATCCGAACCACTCAACATGATCTTCATAATAAAATATGTTTGGAGACCAAATTTCATATTTAAAAAAAAAATTTACTATTTTTTCAGATAGGTAAAAAATCATTGTTTTAAGGAGATTCTGGACCATCCGAAAAAGTGATATTGTACCTATGTAAAAAAAATAGTAAACAAATTCTAAAAAAATATAAAATTTGGTCTCCAAGAATATTTATTATGAAAATCATGTTAAGCGGTTTGGATCGACTGTTCGGACTTTGAAAACGAAGATAAAGATGTGGAGCATATTGGAGCACTAAATCATAGTGCATTGGAACCCTCCTCTATATTAACATATTATTTTTTATTTGAACTTATTGACTACAACTACAAGTATAGAAATATTCAATTAAATAATTTAAATGATCTAGTAGAAATAGCAATTGTATAAGAAAGTAGTTTACTTTATTAGAATGGATAATATTGTGCAATAGTTGAAGAAAGAGTGTCCAATTAATGCTAGAAGATATACAATTCATGGGCAAAATTGACTATAAAATAACAAAAATTACATAGTGTGTTGTGTTAATAATAAATTTTGTTGTCCAAATATAAGTCCCCAGCTCCAAGCTACGTCGGTTCCCCGATCCCTTCAATATATATAAATACCCTCCAAATAGCCAAACCGATTGCAAACTTTAATCTGAATTTCCTATGACTTTTTTTTCTAGCCAACTATGCTATGTCCATCGTAAAAAAAAAAAAAAATTAAGTACCAGCCAAAAAATGACAGGTACTGTATTAAAAAAAAAAATTTGGGTACGGGCCATATTCTGACCGGTAATGAATTAAATTGGATACTGGCCAGAAAATAGCCGGTACGGATATATTTTTATAACTTCCCAGCGGATCTAAGTATATTAATTAATTTCGATTAAACTTTGGATATTAATAAAAATGTCGGGCTTCAAAATAAATACCCTCCAAATAGGAAGAGAGAGAAAATATGGAATTAAGTTGTGTAGTGAGGGGCAGTTAATAGAAATTAGAAAGACATCGGCCGACTTACAAGGGCAAAGACACTTCGTTAAATTCAGTATCCTATAACAAGTTGTTAATTGATAGTTAAAATTTTAGAATTTCAGATCAAACTATTTTAAACCAAACGGTCAAAATCAATTTTTAGTTCCCATTTAAGAAAATTTGCAAACAATCTGAATATAAAAACTAATTAAGAAAAATATATGCAGTTACCTCAAAACTTAATTATTATCAAACTTACATATCAAAACAAATTGATATTATTTAGAAATTATGTACGTATCAGAGATTCTCCATTATCTTGAAATCAAATTAATGACAAACTTTAAATTCTAAAAACTGTAATATTTTATAAATAAATAAAAATTTACATTTTAATCTTAAACGGAAACTTTCAACTAAATTGAGAAAATATTTAATTTGATAGATGTTACACACACTAGTTATATTAATTAGTTAATCCAATTATGTATATATACTCTCTAAAGCCGTAACAAAATTAAAACACAAAAAATGACATAAAAGTATAGATTTTGAAGAAACATATTAATTTCTAAAAATTCATTATGTTTGTTATCATTAGTTTGTCCTCTAACATCAGTAGACAAAATTGTTGTTTTTTAGGTCGAAGAAATTAATCATTGCAATGAGCACCAATCAAAAGGGAGCCAGTGTTTCAGAGTTGGTCGGACCAGTACTGAAACGCCTTAAATTAGCCAAGGAGCGAGTTCCTGAAAATTCAGAGATGGAGAAAGTCATCGAACAAATGAGCATAGAGGTTGTAAAGATAAAATATATTCTTGATAGTAGAGAAAAATTGGACAAGGAGTTTGCTGGTTACCTTGGAAAGATAGAAAGGCAAATTGATCCCTTAATTGATCGTGAACCTTGTTTCAAGGCATCATCTGATTTGCCTCAAAAAGCCACCATAACTGATGAAGTGGGCCAATCATCAAATCAAAGTCATCAAATGAACGAAGGCTCCAAATTCCAAGAACTTAGGGACTCGCTGCACGAAGTCGAAAGGAGGTGTCTGGACAGCCTTGCAGTTTTTCCAGAAAATGTGTTACTGAAGAAGAGATTTCTGACTTACTGGTGGTTTGCCCGTTTTTGGTTCGGTGAAGTTAAATATGAAGAGATCATTTCTGATCTAATGGACAAGCACGTCCTCATACCAGGAGTACATAGAGAGCACAATAAAGTAATCAACTACTTCACCATTGAACCTATATTACATAAGCAATTGATCTCCTACCATGAGAGAAATATAGATCGCGATGTTATTCCAGAGAAAAAGGAAGAAGGTTGTTGGTGCTTATTCAATGAGATACTACTAAATGTAGACCAGAGGTATCTCGATTCCAAGGACATAATAGACATTAGCAACAAGCAGGAATTATTGGATGTGGTTCAACTTGGTAGTTGGCGTTACACAACAAAGGTTCAAAACGGGGTCGAGCAAACTGGGTCTGAAGAAACAAAGTTAAAAGACCACATTGAGGTCAACCAAATTGATTTCTTAAAGAAGTTGGGAAAATACGTGAGTTACCTTAGCCTGCGAGGCATTTCGGGAATAGTTGAGCTTCCTGCATCAATTGGGAAACAAGAATATCTGCGGGTACTATATCTTAGGGCTTGTCATAATTTGGAAAAACTACCAGAAAAACCATCCAGATTAAAAACAGAATGGTTCTGGTGTCTCAGGATTTTAGATATATCAGAGTGAAAAGCTCAGAGAGCTTAAAGGGAAGAAGATGAATTTGTAATCTTTATTCTTTCTTGATATTTTCTGAGTACATAGTTTCTGTTTAAATAGAGTGCTACAGCTAATTGCGTGACAATTTTGTATTTTGGAATCATTCTAGAATAATCTCTAATAATCCCTGTATCTAGAATAATCCCTGTGTGAGTCTCTAGAATAGTCTCTAATAATCCCTGTATGAGTCGTTAGAGAGGAATCAGAGATGTCTCCTTTTGTCTTCTTATGTGAATTTGTTTTATGCACTGGAGATATCCATTGGTAGCTTAACATCCCCCCCGCAAGCTGATGGTGGAGGAAGCACTGTCAGCTTGTCACGAAGAAAAAGAAAACGCGGTGTAGCCAACGCCTTGGTCATGATATCTCCAATCTGATCACGAGAGCACAAAAAACTGATGCGAAGTTGTTGTGAAGCCACTCTCTCGCGAACGAAGTGGAAATCTAGCTCGACATGCTTGGTACGAGTGTGAAACATTGGGTTTGAGGCGAGAAATGTTGCACCAATGTTATCACACCATAAGGTGGGGCAAGAAGTGGGATTTGCGTGAAGCTCGAGAAGAATATATTGGACCCAAATAAGTTCAGCGCTGGTGATAGCAAGGCTTCTGTACTCAGCTTCAGTACTGGAGCGTGAGACTGTCGGCTGTTTCTTTGAACTCCATGAGATGAGATTAGGACCTAAAAAGATGCAGAATCCGGAGGTTGAACGGTGGTCATCAGGACATCCTGCCCAATCAGCGTCACAGTAGGCATGCAAGGAGAGAGAGGAGGCAGGTCGAATGGTAAGTCCATGAGAGAGGGAGCCATTGAGGTACCTTAAAATTCTTTTAACAGCAGACCAATGCGAGGAAGTTGGATTATGCATGAATTGGGAGACTTTGTTGACCGAGAAAGCGATATCGGGTCGGGTAATAGTAGCATATTGTAGAGCGCCCACGATGGAGCGATAGAGATGAGGGTCATCCATCGGGTCTCCATCATGTTTAGAGAGAGGAACATTTGCCACCATAGGGGAGGGATAGGGTTTGGCATCAGTCATGTGAGCACGATCAAGAAGGTTTCGGATGTAAGCGGCTTGAGAGAGATGTAGTCCTTGAGTAGTGGTAGTAACCTCAATGCCAAGAAAGTAGCGAAGGGTGCCGAGATCTTTAATTGCAAATTTGCTTTGGAGATGGCGGACGAGAGAACCAACAAAGTCAGAGTGACTCCCGGTGATGATGATATCATCCACATAAACTAGTAAGATGACCGTGCGACCATGAGAATGAAGTACGAAGAGAGAAGGGTCATAGTGTGAGGCATGAAAACCAAAGTCGAGGAGAGCATTGCTTAATGTGTGAAACCATGCCCGAGGGGACTGTTTGAGCCCGTAAAGAGCTTTGGAGAGAAGGCACACATGATTCGGGTATGTGGGATCGACAAAGCCTGGTGGTTGCTGCATATAGACTGTCTCTTTTAAGTCGCCATGGAGGAAGGCGTTGTGAACATCCAATTGGCGGAGGGACCATCCATTTGAGAGGGCCAGGGAGAGAACTATACGAATGGTTGTGGCACGAACAACCGGACTGAATGTCTCAAAGTAGTCGATGCCCTCTTGTTGATTGAAGCCTTTCGCAACAAGGCGAGCTTTGAATCGATCGATAGAGCCATCCGCATGATGCTTCAACTTGTAGACCCACTTACAGCCGATGATGTTGTGATCTGGTGGTGGGGGAACAAGAGTCCAAGTTTTATTTTTGGCAAGAGCATCGATTTCTTGAGCCATGGCGGTACGCCATTGAGGGTAGGGTTGTGCTTGAGAGAAAGTCAATGGTTCTTTAATGGGTATCGGGTTGGAGAGAAGAGCAACATGGTCAGGGTAAAGCTTAGGTTTGCGGGTTTTGTCTTTGGTTCGTGTAATCATATGGTGAGTGGCGGGAGCAGGTGGGTGTGGGTGAGTGGAAGGCAGAGGCGTGCTGGCACAGGTTGTTGGTTCATTGACTGGAGCAGGTTCGGGTGGACTGGAGGAGTTTAATTGGTGCTGGGCCGAAGAGTTTAAAAGGGAGCAAGGAGTAGGAGAGTGGGTTTGGGCTGCGGCAGTAACAGTGGGAGTCGCCATTGTAGTGGGAATCGGGTCAGAAGTGGTAATCGGGACTGTAGGAATTGCAGGTGGTAGGGAGATTGTAGGTGGGCCTGAAGTAGAAGAGGGGAGATTCGGCCCAGTAGACAAAGTACCCGAATTTGGGTTTGGAGATTTAGAATTGTGGTGAAGCATCGGCAGCCATGTAAAAATATCAGGAGGTTGCGCAGAGAGGTCAGGTACACCTGTTGACTGCTTAAATGGAAAAACATTTTCATCAAAGATAACATGCCTTGAAATGAAAATGCGATTAGTCGGGATATGGAGGCATTTATACCCTTTTTGTGATGTGCCATAGCCAAGAAATACACAAGGCATGCTTTTGTTTTGAAGTTTATGGTTGTTATAAGGCTTGAGTAGAGGGAAGCATAGGCAGCCAAGGGTACGAAGAAAACTATAGTCCGGTGTGCGATTAAAGAGGAGTGAATAAGGAGAGGGAAGGTGTTGAGCATTTGGTAATCGGTTGATAAGGTAGACTATGTTTGCAAAGGTTTCATCCCACAATTTTAAGGGAAGTGAGGCATGGTTTATGGTAGCAAGTGAGAGCTCAATGATGTGGCGATGCTTGCGTTCCGCAACACCATTTTGCTCGGGGGTGTGAGGGCACGTAGTTTGATGCAAAATTTGTGGGAATAGACGGGTAAGAGGCTTATATTCAGTACCGCCATCGGTACGGAGAATTTTGATAGAAGTGTTAAGTAGATTTTCCACTTGGGCTTTAAACCGGGTAAAAACCTCAACCACTTCGCCCTTGGAGTGCAAGAAAAAAATCCAAGAAAACCGGGTAAAATCATCAATAAAGATAACATAGTAACGGTACCCATGAAAAGACAATAAGGGAGCCGGACCCCATAAATCTGAATGCACAAGTTCAAGCGGTGCCTTAGAAAAAGAGGTACTCGAATTAAAAGGAAGTTTGTGACATTTAGCAACACTACAATCATGACACATAGACAAAAGTTTAGAAGTGCATGGCAAATTATTAAAATTCAACACATGAAGAGTAGTGGAGAGGGAAGGATGGCCCAAACGGGAATGCCAACGATCGGCGGAGACACGTGCACCAAAGAAAGCTTGAGGAAGAGGAGCGGCAAGAGAAGGTGGTTGTGAAATGGAGTAGAGACCATGAGTGAGCTTAGCATGAAGAAGAGGGGTCTTGGTGAGGGAGTCCTTGATAATGCAAACATTAGAACAAAATTCAAAGATTAGTGAATTATCAAGTAGTAATTTAGAAAGACTTAGAAGATTTTTGGTAAAAGATGGGACATGAAGAATATCACGAAGATGAATCGTGCAAGTAGAGAAATGAAAAGAGGAAGAGCCTATGTGTTTAATAACCATACCGGTACCATTACCGATGTGAAGCGAGTCGAGACCGTCATACGGAATGTAAGACGAAAGGTTGTTCAAATCTCCCGTGACATGGTGTGTGGCCCCGGAATCGATAAACCAATCGGAAGAGGATGTGGGCTGACTTGGTTGAGCAACATATGCTTGCGGCTGAGGAGAAGGGCCATAACGGGTGAAATCATCTCTGTACCAGCAGTCTCGAGCAATGTGGCCTCGTTTGGAACAGATTTGACAAGTCTCTGGAGAGTAAGAGGAAGCCCGAAACTGAACAGAATTCGGCCTGGGAGTAGAGGGCCTGGTATGAGAAGCTGGTGGAGTTGGAAGTAAAGGGGCTTGTGAACTGGGCTTGTAAGAAGCAGGGTTTGTACTGTAGCGAGGCCCAGTTGGCCTGTTGGATTTCGGCCTGGGAGTGAATTGGCCAGGAGAGCGGTTTGAGTAAGAGGAGGTAGCGGGTCTCGGGTAGGAAGAGGAAGGTGGTCTCGGGTCTCGGGTAGGAGCATTTGAGGCATAGAGAGCCGTCAGCTGAGATGAGCCAGCGGCGGATTGAGTTTGAAGTCGGTTCTCATGAGTGAGAAGCATGGCTTGGAGTTCAACTAGGGATAGGTTATCCTGACTAGACCGAGTGGTGGCTGAGATGACAAAGGAGTTATACTCCGGGCCGAGGCCGCTTAGAATGTGGAGAATCAGGTCTTCATCGGAAACCGGATGTCCAATAAAAGCCAGTTCGTCGGCAATGGCTCGCAGCCGATGGAGATAATCAGAACAGCTAGAACCGCCTTGAGAGATGGTTTGAAGAGATCGCCGTAGCTCAGCGAGACGAGCACGTGATGTGGCAGAGTAAGTTTGCTGAAGAGTAGACCAGAGAAGGGAGGAGGTTGTGCATGAAACGACCTGAGAGAGAATAGTGTCAGAGAGAGAAGATCTCAGCCACCCTAAGAGCATCTGGTCTTGTTTTCGCCAATGGTGAAACTCAGGATTGGATTGAGTACGATCAGCAACAGTGATAGTTTCAGGTGGGGGAGAAGCAGTAAGAAACTTGTGTAAGTCATAGCCATGGAGTAAGGGTTCCACCTGAGATTTCCAGGCTAAGTAATTTGTACGAGTAAGTTTGGTAGAAATGGGAATAGTGAGAATTATAATGGAATCAGGAGAGGTATAATTTGTGGGAGTAGAGGGAGGAGGAGGAGGAGGAGGAGGAGGAAAAGAAGCTGTGGTGTCTTCGGCCATGATGGCTCTGATACCATGAAAAGCTCAGAGAGCTTAAAGGGAAGAAGATGAATTTGTAATCTTTATTCTTTCTTGATATTTTCTGAGTACATAGTTTCTGTTTAAATAGAGTGCTACAGCTAATTGCGTGACAATTTTGTATTTTGGAATCATTCTAGAATAATCTCTAATAATCCCTGTATCTAGAATAATCCCTGTGTGAGTCTCTAGAATAGTCTCTAATAATCCCTGTATGAGTCGTTAGAGAGGAATCAGAGATGTCTCCTTTTGTCTTCTTATGTGAATTTGTTTTATGCACTGGAGATATCCATTGGTAGCTTAACACAGAGTGTTACCTGTTAGATCATATGCCAAAATGGGTATGTGACCTTCGTAAATTAAAGGTGTTAAAGGGTTTTGTGGTTGGCAGCTTGGGAAATAAAAACCAGTCCTGCCGTTTAGGTGATCTCTCAGAATTAAAATATCTATGGAAGCTCAGCATTAGATTTACCAACGACATTTTGCATCCCGAAGTTTTCCGGGGTTTTACTTCTCTGGACAACCTTTTGGTATTGACCATAACATGGAGACAAAATAAGGAGATACCAACCTACTCTTTACCAAAGAATATAGAAAAGTTGGATATGAGATGTTATCCAGAAGCTGAGGTACTATCAAAGCTGCAAAACCCAGGAAAACTAACAAAGCTGAAGAGATTATATATTAGAGGTGGAAACCTTACTAAAATTCCTTGCCATGATAATTGGAATGTGGAGATACTGCGCCTCAGGTTCTTGAATAAGTTGGTTTATCCAACCGACTGGGAAGAGCTCAGGAGATCATTTAAGAAATTAAAGTATGTGGAATATGTGGGATGTACCAAGCCCAAGAATTTCCCCAACGATGGGCATAGTTGGCATAATGAAGAATTAATGAGCTCAGAAGATTAATTGATGATAAATTTTGTGGGGATCAATTTGTAAAAGTATTGAATAAATGATATCAACTGTGATTGTATAATTCATTTGTTTGAATGCTAAAATGAATTAAAACCATTCGATTGAAAATTTTATGATTTTGCTTGCTTGTATGATGAAAGAATGCATATGTCGATTTTTTGAGGAAAATATGGATCAATTACATATGTGGAGATATTTCAAGTTTGGAAGAGCTGCTCCCAATTTCAACAAATTAATAATGTGATTAATTAGTGAAGTAACCTTCAATTATAGTTGTTACGTTAAAAAAAAAAAAAAAAAAAAATTGTGCTGCTGGACCCTAAAACGTTCCAGACGTTTTCAAAATTGAAACTCGATTTTCCAATTCCTGCGAGTTTAGTTAAATCGTTACCAACGATTATAAAACGTTCCCAACGTTTTAAAACGTTTCAAAACAATTGGCTCTGTAAAAATTTGATCAAAAACAGGATTTCTAAATCTTCGAACTTAATTAAAACGTTACAACGGTTTCGAAAACGTCCAAAACGTTTTATGGTATTTTCTGAACGATGAGGGCCTATTTTGCAAAATTCTCTCTCTCTCCCTTCATTTCTCCCTGTGTGGTCCGATCCCCTTGTGCTTGTGTGTGTGTGTCCGCCAAAACAAAGAGAAAGGAGAGGGATCTTCCTTCTCCCTCCAAAAATCCATCAAAAGCTTTGAGAAATTGAAAGAAGAAGTCGAAAATCTTGATTATCTCTCTCTCTAATGCTTCATTGGTATTTCCCTTTCTCTCCTCTCTTCTCAAAATTTTGAATTTTTCTCCATTGTTAGGGTTTTGTCCTAAATCCAAAATTTGTGTATAAATTGGGAGTAATCCCTCCCCATTAAACTTCTATGTTGTTCATTTGGCAATTTATTTCCCAATTTGTGCTAAATCTCGATTTTCTATCTAGGGTTTGGTTCAAACCCGAAAAGTGAGAAGAATTGTGATCAATCTAGTTTAATCCAACCAATAGAGGTGTTAATTGGTGTAGGCTCGGTTGAGCAAGATTTTGCGGGACCTTTCGAGACGTCCGAACCATAAGTGCGAGATACGCTCTTCGTAATCAGGTGCGGGGTTCTTGGACTTGTTTGATGTTTCATTTTCAGAAATTAAATTGTTTCCGATTGTCATGTTGAATGCTTGATTGTTGCATGTTGATTGTTGCATGTTTGATGGTTGCATAATTGTAATTGTGTGAATTGTTTGCATAAACCAATATGGTTAAAACCGAATTGTGAGGTGGTTGATGGAATTCATGTGAAATATTTGATTGTTGCATAATTGGAATGACGTGAATTTATGTGCATAACCCAATCAATTTAGAACCGAATTGTTGTGAGATGGTTGATTTGTTCGTATGGTTGTCAATTGATGTGTTCTTTTTATTGTTCGATATGTGAAATGAATCTGCCAGGCTGACCCATAGAGGTAGCTGGATAAGGTGACGGTGACCTATCCGTTGACCTGTTTCTGAATTTGCCAGGCTAACCCAGAGAGGTAGCTGGATAAGGTGACGGTGACCTATCCGTTGACCTGTTTATGAATTTGCCAGGCTGACTCATAGAGGTAGCTGGATAAGGTGACGGTGAATTTGCCAGGCTGACCCATAGAGGTAGCTGGATAAGGTGACGGTAACCTATCCGTTGATATGTTTCTGAATTTGCCATGCTGACCCGTCGTGGTAGCTTGGATAAGGTGACGGTGACCTATCCGTTGACCTGTTTATGAATTGTTGCAAGGCTTTGAGCTGATTTTGATATATGTCAAGGTTGAGCCGTATGGCTGACCTTGATTCCGTGTGAATGCATTTGTAAAGTTGAGCTGCATAGCTGACTTAGAACCAGACTGTAGTAAATGGTTAAGCCAAAGCACTGCAGAAGGGTGTCAGATAAAGGGTCCAGCTCGGTGGAACATCTGTAGGTGTCAGTAACCCTACAGATGAGGGTTTGATAAAGGGTCCAGCTCGAGAGAACATCTGTAGGTGCTACCAGCCTTAATAAAATGAGTTAAGCCAAATATGTGTTTGTTTGAACTCCGTCTTGAAAAATTTCGTAAGTTGTGTTTCACTTGATTATTGTTGTCGAGCATACGCATTCCTTTATACACTGATATAGAACTGTTAATATACTTTTGTATGAGTTTCATTTTTGGACATGGATTCTGATTACAAGTCTAATAACCTGATTGTGGCAAATTCGCACTGAGAAATTATTCTCACCCCCACCCTTTGGGTTCTTTTTACAGGTTACGGTACGACTGATTCTGGAGAGGCACACGAGTAGTAGGCCTTTGGTATATGTCACCATATTACCTTAGTAGTTGTTTTTGGTATTTGACTAGAGATGTAGATATATTTTTGTTGTATAGTTCTCTGAGTCATAACCTATGGTTAGTATCCGTATGAGATACGTTTTGTATATGCTACTTTTACCAGATGTTGGGTACATGGAGTTGTATGCTTACGGCGGGGCTCTGTCACTACTCATGGCTGCGTGGTGTGACAATAGTTGTCATCTCTTCTCGTTAGTTTTGTTCTTCCTCCAAGCTCATTGAAATTATGTAATAAATGAGCTCAGGTTGACAATATTTAACAAATTTTTAGCATATGTTCATATAATTTAATAAATTGTTTTTGTTAGTTAAAATCTCCAGAGATGAAATTGGAGTAAATATACAATAATTTCTGTGATCCAGAAATCATCCATGAAAAATAGCAATTTTCTTAGATATAGCATATCTAAAAAGTAATTAGTTTGCTATTAGCAAAGCGTTACTATGTATAAAAGAGAAACAGTAAGTTGCAAAGCAGATGATATAGTCAATATATAGCTTTCTAAAAACAAATCAACATACACACTATTTCATCCGAAAAATAAGTAAATTATCACATCAGTTTTGTAATGCTTTTATTATCTTAAAATTAGTTTTAATTGAATTTTCAATCTCTGGTGGGACACAATTACAGCACATTAGCTTGTACTGCTGAAATTTTGCTTCATCGCATTTGAAGGCCTTTCTCCTGCATACCCTTATACAACCTAAGAATGATGTGAAATTAGGGCATTTGAATAAGAAATTGACTTTTCAAAATTAAGAAAAAACCAAAAAAACTATGGCCACTCACAATGAAAAAATAATACAGGTTAGGAGACAAATTCTGCTTTGAGATTTGTGCCAGAATAAAGTGTACGACTCGGAAATCATTCTACACAGTTGGATTTGACAAGAGGATGAGCGCGCCACAAAGGGAATGAGTTTTTGCATATAATTCACGTATAATTCGCATATAATTCGTTTTTTTTAAGTAATGGCATGGCATGCAGATAATTGAAGTACCGAATCATTCCCGAATCATGAATTTTTTACCCCGCCGAACTGAACCCGAACTATTCATTTATCACTATGAACACAAGTAATGGCATGGCATGGCACAAATAATTGAAGTCAAGATATATGAAGGATGTCACAGAAAATCCAGTCCCATATCCATTTTCTGTTGAAAGATGGTCATAGATGGTTAATTATAATTTCGTCTCTCTAATGATAGCTAATTAAAATAACGCAGAAAATTTTATTTTACAAAGCATGAGAAAACACCATTCTTAAATTATGCAGATCGAGATTTAAAATATATGACATTATTAATCAGGATTTAATAATATGTTCCTCACTAACACGCCGACTTAAATTCCGTCTTTATTTTTTCTTCTTCAAGTCAAAAAAGTTGAACAAGGGAAAGAGATTATTTGTGGCGTCCTTTCTATATCTCGGACGAGAAGAGTTCAAATGAGTGAGGCTATGGTGCTATGCATATATAGCACGGATGGCTAGTGTACTACGGCTCAATATGGTACTTTTTAAAATTCTAACAGTCGATCCGAACCGTTCAATGTGATAACCATATGAATATGTACTTGCAAACTAAATTTTATATTTTTTCGAATTTTTTTACTATTTTTTTAGATAGGTAGAATTTTGATGGTCCAGAATTTTCAGAAAACACTGATTTTTCTACCATTCTAAAAAAATAGTAAAAAATTCAAAAAAATATAAAATTTAGTTTGCAAGTAGATATTCATATGGATATCACATTGAACGGTTCGGATCGACCGTTAGGATTTTAAAAAGTACCATATTGAGCCGTAGTACACTAGCCATTGGTGCTATGCATAGCACCATAGCCTCACTCAGTTTAAATATCTCATGTTTTTATGTCTTATTTGTGCCTCATATTCTTATCTTCGTCTTCAAAGTTTAAACTGTCGATCTAAATTACTCAACATGATCTCTATATTAAAATGATATTAGAGACCATATTTTATATTTTTGGAAATTCTTTTATTATTTTTTTAGATAGATACAAAATCACAGTTTTCCATGAGATTCTGAACCATGTATAAACAATAATTTTGTACATATTTAAAAAATTAATAAAAAATTTTCAAAAATTAAAATCTGGTCTTCAAATACATTTTAATACGGAGATCATGTTGAGATATTCAGATCGATAATTTAAACTTTGAAAATAAAGATAAGAATATGAGACACAAATGAAACATGCATGAAAGATATGAGACATTTGAACTCTACTAATCTCGGATTCAAATATTAATTTCTTAAAAATTTAAATCCAAAATTTAACTTTTATGAAATAAAAATTCCGAAGGTTTGCAAAGGTATGTGACCATAAAATTATAAATTCTGAAGGTTTGGAAGAGCTGCTCCCAATTTCAACAATTTAAGAATGTGATTAGTGAAGTAACCTTCAATTATAGTTGTCATCTTCTTCTCATTAGTTTGGTAAAGTTGTTCTTCCAAGCTCATTGAAATTATGTAATAAATGACCTCATCAGGTTGATAATATTTAACAAATTATGAGCATAGGTTGATATAATTTAACAAATTGTGTTTGTTAGTTAAAAATCTCCAGAGATGAAATTGGAGTGGATATACAATAATTTCTGTGATCCAGAAACCAACCATGGAAAAATAGCAATTTTCCTAGATATAGCATATGTAGAAAGTAATTAGTTTTCTATTAGCGAAGCTTTTTTTTGAAAACCTTCGCAGAAACTGCGAAGTCGTGAGGGGTAATCGAACTCTCGATTTTTGGATAGCCATCAATCCTAGAACTTTTCTTCTAGCCAACTGTGCTACCTCCCTTTATTATGTATAAAAGAGAAACAGTAAGTTGCAAAGCAGAAGATATAGTCAATATATAGCTTTCTAAAAACAAGTCAACATACACACTATTTCATCAGAAAAATAAATAAATTATCACATCAGTTTTGTAATGCTTTTATTATCTCAAAATTAGTTTTAACTGAATTTTCAATCTCTGGTGGGACACAATTACCGCACATTAGCTTGTACTGCTCAAATTTTGCTTCATCGCATTTTAAGGCCTTTCTCCTGCATACCCTTATACAACCTAAGAAAGATGTGAAATTAGGGCATTTGAATAAGAAATTGACTTTTCAAAATTAAGAAAAAAAACAAAAAACTATGGCCACCCACAATGAAAAAATCATACAGGTGAGGAGACAAATTCTGCTTTGAGATTCGTGCCAAAATAAAGTGCACGACTCGGAAATCATTCTACACGGTTGGATTTGACAAGAGGATGAGCGCGCCACAAAGGGAATGATTTTGTGCATATAATTCACGTATAATTCGCATATAATTCATTTTTTTGACGTTTTCAAACCGAACACTGAATAAAACGAAAAAAAACGTATTATACGTTTTATTCGCGAATGAACACAAGTAATGGCATGGCATGCAGATAATTAAAGTACCGAATCATTCCCGAATCACAAATTTTTTACTCCACCGAACTGAACCCAAACTATTCATTTATCACTATGAAGTATGAACACAAGTAATGACATGGCATGGCACAGTTAATTGAAGTCAAGATATATGAAGGATGTCACAGAAAATCCAGTCCCATATCCATTTTCTGTTGAAAGATGGTCATAGAAGGTTATAATTTCGTCTATTTAATGATAGCTAATTAAAAAAATGTAGAAAATTTTATTTTAGAAAGCATGAGAAAACAACATTCTTAAATTATATGGATCGAGATTTAAAATATATGTCACTTCATTAATCAGGATTTAATAATATGTCACTAACACACAGACTTAAATTCCGTCTTTCTTTTCTTTTCTTCAAGTCAAAAAAGTTGAACGAGGGAAAGAGATTATCTGTGGCGTCCTTTCTATATCTCGCACGGGAAGAGTTCAAATATCTCATGTTTTTATGTCTTATTTGTGCCTCATATTCTAATCTTCGTTTTCAAAGTTTAAACGGTCGATCTAAATTACTCCACATGATCTCTATATTAAACTGATATTAGAGACCAGATTTTATATTTTTGGAAATTCTTTTACTATTTTTTTAGATAGATACAAAATCACATTTTTTTCATGAGATTCTGAACCATGTACAAACAATAATTTTGTACATATCTAAAAAATTAATAAAAAAATTTCAAAAATTTAAAATTTGGTCTACAAATACATTTTAATACAGAGATCATGTTAAGATGTTCGGATCGATTATTTGAACTTTGAAAATAAAAATAAAAATATGAGACACAAATGGAACATGAAAGATATGAGACATTTGAACTCTACTCATCTCGGATTCAAATATTAATTTCTTAAAAATTTAAATCCAAAATCGAACTTTTATGAAATAAAAATTCTGAAGGTTTGCAAAGGTATGTGACCATAAAATCATGCGATAATGTTCATGGTATAGTAATTTTATTTGGCAAAAGTGTTCAATTAATTATAAAATAAGAGTTGTCACATCAATTTTGAACCCGGTACGCGTATGGATTGGTAACGAAGTCGCTATTGAATTGTATTTCTTAGTTGCCATCTCTGATACGAAGCATCCATGATTCATATATAAAAAGATGTGTACATGTAAATTGTACTTTTAAATTTATCCTCTTTCTCCTTGTTTATATACTTTTTTACTGTATCTTTTTTTATTTTATAGAAAAAATATAAAAATATATTAAAATTCAGGTCGATCAAGGTAAAAAGTCCAATTATTTTTATTACGGGAATATAATTAGTTATTTCACAGTTAACACTTAATAAATTTTACATTTTTTTGAATTTTTTTACTATTTATGAAGATGGGTACAAAAATTCAATGGTCTGAAAACAATGATTTTGTAAAATACTTAAAAATAGTAAAAAAATTAAAAAAAATTAAAAATATATAAAATTTGATCTGCAAGCACATTTTAATATATCCATCATGTTGA
The DNA here is from genome assembly GCA_025461045.1 of Carex parvula. Lineage (NCBI taxonomy): Eukaryota > Viridiplantae > Streptophyta > Magnoliopsida > Poales > Cyperaceae > Carex > Carex parvula. The sequence continues at coordinate 392,375 of JAJGRW010000832.1, forward strand.
ACGGTTTGGACTTTAAAAACTTTGAAAATGTAGGGTGTAATCCGATATCACCAAAATAGGGTGTAAGTGGATCCATCCTCTATATATACATATACATGTATGTATGTGTATACATATACATGTATGTATGTGTATACATATACATGTATGTATGTGTATACATATACATGTATGTATGTGTATACATATAGACATGTATATATATATATGACAGTGCTACAGTGCTATGCATATATAAGGGCCCCTCCGTGCTACGGCTCACTTTTTGAGTTTTCAAAATTCTAACGGTCGATCCGAACCGTTCAACATGATTTCCATATGAATATGTACATGCAAACCAAATTTTACATTTTTTAGAATTTTTTTACTATTTATTAAGCCACTTTGAAAATCGCTGATCCAATGGTCCAGAAAAGTTTACTGTTGTGTACAAATTAGTGTTTTTTCAAAGTGGCTTAATAAATAGTAAAAAAATTCTAAAAAATGTAAATTTGGTTTGCAAGTACATATTCATATGGAGATCATGTTGAACGGTTCGGATCGACCGTTAGGATTTTGAAAACTCAAAAAGTGAGCCGTAGCACGGAGGGCCCTTATATACGCGTAGCATATTAGCAAAATTCTATATATATAGATAGATATGTATATATATATAGATCTATATGTATATATATAGATAGATATATATATATACATATCTATATATATATATACATATATATATATACACACACATATATATATACATATATATATATATATATATATATATATGAGGAGGGATCAAGTTACAACAAATTTGAGTTACAACAAAGTTACAACAGCTATTTTTTTCATTTTCAAAGTCCAAATCGTCGATCCAAACCGTTCAACATTATTATCTAAATAAAATGTGCTTGCAGATCAAATTTTAATTTTTTTTGAATTTTTTTACTATTTATTAAGATGGGTACAAAATTCAATGGTCTGAATATGACTATTTTTTGTAAAATACTTAATAAATAGTAAATAAATTCAAAAAAATGTAAAATTTGATCTGCAAGCACATTTTATTGTGGAGATCATGTTGAACCGTTTGGATCGACGATTTGGAGTTTGAAAATGAAAAAAAATGGTTGTTGTAACTTTGTTGTAACTTGATCCCTCTTCTATATATATATATATATATATATATATATAGAGAGAGAGAGAGAGAGAGTGGCTAATATCAAAACGTTTGTTCCTAGCCTCCGGTGCAACCAAGTTATTTTCGGGTTTTCAAAGTCCAAACGGTCGATCTGAACCGATCAACATGTTCTCTATATTGAAATATGCTTGGAGACTAAATTTTACATTTTTTGGAATTTTTTTACTATTTATTAAGCCACTTTGAAAATTGCTGATCCGGATGAACAGTAAAAACAGTGCAACTAATTTCTGAACCATGTGATCAGTAATTTTCACCGGAGGCTAGGAACAAACGTTTTGATATTAGCCACTCTATATATATATATATATATATATATAAAGTTGGGCTATGGTGCATAGCAATGTACTAGTAAAGTGCTGGCCACGCGTTGCCGTGGAGATTAAAAATTTGTTTTGATCACTTTTTTAAATGTGATTAGTTTAAGAATTGATTATCATAATATGGGTATTATACATTTTATTCGCGAATGAACACAAGTAATGGCATGGCATGCAAATAATTGAAGTACCGAATCATTCCCGAACCACAAATATTTTACCCTGCCAAATTGAACCCGAACTATTCATTTATCACTATGAACACAAGTAATGGCATGGCATGGCACAGATAATTGAAGTCAAGATATATGAAGGATGTCACAAAAAATCCAGTCCCACATCCATTTTGTGTTGAAAGATGGTCATAGATGGTTATAATTTCGTCTCTCTAATGATAGCTAATTAAAATAACGCAGAAAATTTGATTTTAGAAAACATGAGAAAACATCATTCATTAACACGCAGACTTTAATTCCGTCTTTATTTTCTTTTCTTCAAGTCAAAAAAGTTGAACAAAGGAAAGAGATTAACTGTGGCGTCCTTTCTATATCTCGGACGAGAAAGAGTTCAAATATCTCATATTTTTATGTCTTATTCGTGCCTCATATTTTTATTTTTATTTTCAAAATTTAAACAGTTGATCTAAATCACTCAACATGATCTTTATATTAAAATTGTATTATAGACCAGATTTTATATTTTTGGAAATTCTTTTACTATTTTTTTTTAGATAGATACAAAATCACAGTTTTTTCATGAGATTCTGAACCATGTATAAACAATAATTTTGTACATATCTAAAAAATTAATAAAAAAATTTCAAAAATTTAAAATTTGGTCTTCAAATATATTTTAATACAGAGATCATATTGAATTGTTCAGATCGACAATTTAAACTTTGAAAATAAAGATAAAAAATATGAGACACAAATAGAACATGAAAGATACGAGACATTTGAACTCTACTCATCCGGATTCAAATATTAATTTCTCAAAAATTAAATCCAAAATTGAACTTTTATGAAATAAAAATTCTGAAGGTTTGCAAAGGTATGTGACGATAAAATCATGCGATCATGTTCAAAAAAAAAAAAAAAGATAAAATCATGCGATACATAAGTCGGTAATGTTCATGGTATAGTAATTTTATTTGGCAAAAGTGTTCAATTAATTATAAAATAAGAGGTGTCACATCAATTTTGAACCCGGTACGCGTATGGATTGGTAACGAATTAAGTCGCTATTGAATTGTATTTCTTAGTTGCCATCTCTGATACGATGCATCCATGATTCATCTTCCACCAAAAGCACAAAAGAAAATTACACGCTTTTGAAAATTATTGATTCGGACATGGCGAAAATTAAGTTAAGAGGGTTTGAATAGCCGACTTTTTGGAAGCCGAATTTTGTTGTGACCAAACTTTTCTCCAACAGAATCATTCAATCATTTGGGGAATTGTTCTCATCTCCCATATCATGCGCCTCGTGTGGTATCCATTAATTATTTAGGAATCTGAATTTCGAATGAATTCCTTTTACAAAGCCCAAAAATAAAAAATAAATAAAAAATGAATGTATGTTTGAAGATTTTCGGGTATATATAAAAGATGTGTACATGTAAATTGTACTTTTAAATTTATCCTCTTTCTCCTTGTTTATATACTTTTTAATTTACTGGATCTTTTTTTATTTTATAGAAAAAATATTAAAATATATTAAAATTCAGGTCGATAAATGCAAAAAGTCCAATTATTTTTATTACTGGAATATAATTAGTTATTTCACAGTTAACACTTAATACAAGACTAGGCTCACATCGGATGTAAGTAATTGAATATTATTGGATAAAAACTAAATCTAAATCTGCAAAAGCGGAGCCTTGGTAACCTGAAAAGAGAAGGAACAATTTTATCATACTCTGGAGTCAGGAATTAGAAAAATGGCACGACGGAGCCGGCTCCGTCACAGAACGACACGGTTACGGCACGACATGCGTGTCAATTACGTGTCGTGACTCGCGTGTCATGTGCCGTAACCATTCGTGTGCAGTGTCCATTTTTTGAAACTTTGGCACGACATGTGAAAGATTTAGTCACAGCACGGCACGACACTTTGTCACGTGAGTCACGTGTAATTAGGACCATTAGATATTGATTTAATGGTGAATCTTGAATAAACTAACCTAAATTATGATTAAATGGTCACGCGAGTCACGCGAGTTACGTATGGTCACGGCAAGTTTAGACACGACGTGACCATTCGCGTCCCGTGACCAACCCTTGACATTTTAGTCACAGCACGTAAAAAATTAACTTAGTCATAACACGGTATGACACGAGATCAAAGTCACAGCGTATTAATCACGGCATGGCACGTTTTTTCCACTCTACTCTGGAGTCAGGAATTGGGAGCTCAAAGGTGAGGTTACCCATCATTTATCAGTAAAATGAAGTTTGACTGTTTGAAAGTTCACGCACCACGGCACCAGTGAGTCGGGATCCTCTAAAGTAACTCAAATTGTGAGTCTAGATCTGGACCAATCCAGTCCGAAGTGAAATACACGGTATCTTTAATATTCGTGCCAAATCAGATCGTACGGTCCAGATCTAAACACAAAATTTGAGTTAATTCAGGTGATATGAATTCCAAGTGACCCCATCGGATCCCCCCCGTTTTCTCTTTTCCATTTATTAAGACGCGGTTTCACTTCTCACCTTCTTCCTTTCCAACCAAAGAGAAAATCCAGAAGAGAAGAGAAGAGCTCAAGAGTAGAGAAATGGCGAACTCAACTCTCCAACCCGTTGTCTTTGTTCTTCTGTCAGCTCTCCTCTTTCTCTCCATACCAGTACCACCTCTCTCTGTACAAGCACAATCTGGCACCCCTTCTTGCGCGTCGAAGCTGGTCTCATGTGCCAGTTACCTGAACTCCACCAATCCACCAGCTAGCTGTTGTACTCCCTTAAAAGAGGCGATCACAAATGAGATGCAGTGCCTCTGTGCAATTTATGAGGATCCCACTATTTTAAAGGCCTTTGGGATTAACTTGACTGAAGCTAACGAATTGGCTGGTCATTGTGGGATCAGTTCAGGCAACCAGTGCAATGGTAAATTCTTAGTCTTTTAGGGGTGTTAGTGCAAAATTTTAGTCCAACATATCCATAATTTTGGTCCCCAGTGGTAGGTGTTCAAATAGTGGAACATTTATGGATGGACCCATTTTATTTATTTATTTTTGCTCAATTCCTTATTAATACAAGTTACTGCAATTAAGAAATACTAAATCAAATGGCCCCTCAAAAATCTAATATTTTGCAATTTCTTTTTTGTTTGACAGCTTCTTCACCATCCGGTACTCCGACTCCACCACGTAAGATATTTTCACTACTTGGCTTTTTTATTATATAATAATATATTCTGCTTTGAGCATTATTATTATGAGGAGGTTTAAATACACTATTGTTTTTGTGCTCCAATATGCTTCATGACATTTATTCTATTTTCAAAGTCCGAACAGTCGATCCAAACCGTTCAACATGATCTTCATAATAAAATATGTTTGGAGAACAAATTTTATATTTTTTAGAATTTCTTTACTATTTTTTTTAGATAGGTACAATATCACTTTATCGGATGGTCCAAAATCTCCTTAAAAAGTGATTTTGTATCTATCTAAAAAAAATAGTAAAAAAATTCTAAAAAATATAAAATTCGGTATCCAACCATATTTTATTATAAAAATCATGTTGAGCGGTTCAGATTGACTGTTTGGACTTTGAAAATGGAGATAAAGAATGTGGAGCATATTGGAGCACAAAAATAATAGTGCATTTGAACCCTCCTCTATTATTATATGAGTTTGTATGTATGTATTTATTTATGTATTTGATTGTTCATGTTTCAGCTCCTAGCAGTGGTGCAGGAGAAAGGGCAGTATGGATTGGAGTGTCAGGCTTAATTGGATTGTTCTCCATCTTTTGGTCTATTTCTGCTTAATAGACTCAAACCATGATAATTTATTATTTGTGAAATTGTAGTAAATATTTGTAATTTTTTTTTTTGGTTGTTATGTTGTTGTAGTTTAGTTGGAATAAAGGGACTATATATGTCCCAATCTTGACTTGACATTGTATTCGTTGAGCCTATATTTATATATATCTATATGTATATGTATATTCTTTTAGTAAAACAGAGTCATATTTGATTTTTTTTTTATTTAGGTTAAAGCATATATAAACAGAATAATTCCGGTCATTCATGTCGTCATATATTATTTTACATTATATAATAAATCTGTGATTTCATCATGTTACATTATATAATAAATCTGTGATTTACATTATTTTACGATCAATTCAACAGAATTAGCCTGATTGGAATCGACCGTCGACCGTCACGCTATACGTCTCCAATGCGAAATCGTAAGATCAGGGTTATTTCGTGCTAAATTGTTCGAGTTTTAAAAAGGGATCATTGTTGTCATATTCTTACCCCCATGTAATTTTGAAATTACATATTCCCCCTCTAAACTATCAAAATTTACAAATTTACTCATTTATTGTCTTTTATATTAAAACTCATTCAATACCCATTTTACTCTTCATTACAATCATACAAAAATTGTCAATATTTGATCGGTTTTTATGGTAAAATGGGTATTTTGATAAATGGTATAATGGGTATCCAGTTTTCAAGGGAAAAATGGGTATTTTATTAAGGGTGCGTTTGGATGGAGCAAGAATAACACTAACCCGAAAATAGCACTATTCTTTTGAGCTATTCGATGTTTGGATGAAGAACTATCCACTATTCTTTGTTTGTCTTATATGAGTTAGCTCACTATTCTACTAACCCAATCAAAAATTGAATTAGCAACTATTTTTCATTCTTGAATTAGCCACTATTCTCACTAACCCACCCTTCCATCGAAACGCACCCATTGGCGGACCCAAAGAGGCCCAGAGTAGGCACTTACCTACATCTGAATTTTAAAATTTTATTAGGGCCCAAAGAGGCCCAGTAGTAATTAAGTGGAGTTATAGAAAGCTTGTGTTATTTTTTGTTATAAATGGATACTTCAGAATAGATTGAGTTCATTAAAAATCATGAAATATAAAGGTGCACTGTTCATGCAATACTTTGGAAATTGCAGGAGTGCTAATAGATATCTAATTTGTAATTTCAGGATAATTTAAAATAGACCAAGTTAATTAACAAGTTATGAAATACAAAGGTTTCGGTGTTCTTGCAGCTCTTTAAAAAAAATTGTATTGTTATATAAAAACTGACAATGACATGATGCAATTTTAAAGATGCATAGTAGAGTTCTAGCCCTTGTCGGATTTAGTTTCAGTCGAATCCATTAATTTATTGGCCAATTCTGAGACCAAATTTGAATAAATTAATGATTGATTTGGTGATTCTTTCAATTCAACATAAGCTTGATCAATTAGATTAACTGATCAAGATATCAAATTGATTGTATTGAAATTAACTGATCAACACTGGATTTCATACTGTTAGAGCAGTACCAGTATACTCTTATAGATACCTGACAGGAAATCATGAGAGATGGTTCAATGCATTAATTGTAGCATTTTTTACAATTGTTATGCATTAATGTAATGTAATATATTAGATTGAGTAGGTTGTAAAACTTTTTTTTTTTATTTTCAATACAAATGCCAGTATACTTCTTGCCAACTGACCTTAAAAAAAAAAATATCAAATTGGCTAAGTTTCCCAAGAGAAGTTATCTTTGATTTGGAAAATGAGTTTGTGTGGATGCTAATTATTTCACACAATAGCAGTATCGATTAGGCTGATACACTATGACAATTTGTATATTTGTTAGCATTTTGTGCCTACTTCTGACTAAAATTCTGGATCCATCCCTGAAAGCACCCTAAGAGTAAAAAGTATAATGGATATCTTACAAGATCAACATTTTTCTTAAATAATCTACAAATTCTTTATGTTTTTTAAAAAAAAGTTAAAATGGGTATTTTATAAACTTAAATGAGTTAAAGACAATAAAATGAGTAAATTTGTGAGAATAGAAAGTTTAGAGAGGGAATACATAATTTCGTAATTTAGTGGGGAAAAACGTAATTTTGAGATTTTTGAGGGGTATTCCGGCAGCTAAACTTAGACATTAGCATTTAACATTTGATTGATTACAATACAGAAGAATAGAATATTGATCGTAGTTGGACAATAAAAATGTGTTTGTTTGAGAAGAATGGTAAATTAGTACTTTCATCTTATAATAAAAGATTAATAATAAGCTAAATTTAAAATTTCATTAAAGAAACGGGAAATGAGAAATAATATTTGTTTTTAACGGGAAAATAGGTAATTTTTAAGTTTTGGGGAAAATTTAATATTTAGAAAATTTTGTTGACTATGGCAACAATTACTCTATTTTAAAATGAGAAAAATATGCAAGTTCGAAAGCTTCTAACCCAAATTTATGAAAAAAATTTGATTGACAGAGGATTTAAATTTAAATAAATATGCATTCTAGTTCAGAAGAGTGTTTATTTCGACTACAAATGAGTATGTATTTTGAGAGCTCAAAACTATATTTTTATAAATACACAGGCTATATATACAGTATTATATGATCAATATATATAAATAACTAATTAGTATTTAAATTCGTAATTTTCGATCAAATTAATTGGATTGATGGAGTTAATCGGTTTTTAGATTTATATTATAATTTTGTGATCAAATTGCACATGAATGATGAACCTCTAAGAAGCTACTAGAACATCCAAATATCAGCCCTAGGACTAGGACTAGTACTCTCCAGTGCGGTACATTCCAGAATAGAGAAAACAAAACTTCTCTCCATTTCCACGTGAACCCACCCTTATCCATTACAATTCTCCAGTACTAACCAAACATGCAGCGTAGTTTAGACCTACTGAATTCCCATTAATATTGTGTTTGAATGGACAGTTGGAGATTGACATCACTGGAGATGGCATAGCTTGGAATCATCTTTCAGGTTTTCACTTGTCGGCGACGATCTGTATGCTCTGCATTAACTCAGAATTTGAGTTAATGCATCTCGATTCTAGACCGTCCGATCATGATCCGGGCCAATCCTGCCCGAGGTGGAACATGAGGACGCTTTAGTATTCGTGCCAACACGGATCGAACGGTCCGGATTCACTATTCATTAACTCAAATTTTGAGTTAATGCAGACGATACGAATTTCACCTGATAATTGATAATTCATAAAACCCTCTTTCTTTCTTTATTTTGAAAGCAGCAGCCATCAGAGAAAGAAGGGAAGAAGAGAAGAGACGCAGCAAATGGATGCAACAAAGTTGAAAGAGCTGAAATTGTTCATAGAGCAATGCAAAACAAACCCCTCCCTTTTGAGCGATCCATCTCTCTCCTTCTTTCGCGACTATCTCGACAGGTTCTCTCCAAATTTACTTCATTTATTTACTGTTGTATGATTCTGTTAACTGTACTTGAGTAGTGTGAGTTTAGTTCATCCTATTGAAGCACGATCTTCTGGAATCAAGTCTCTGATATTAAAAGTTGATTTTGTTTCGAAGATGTTCGATCCCTATTGAAAGTTTCCATCTTTTTTTACTAAGAGGTGGGATGGATTCAATTGGAAATATGTATGTAGAGGTAGTGATGTTCTATTTCTGTTTCCATCTTTTTTTTTACTATGGATTTAATTTGTTTTATTTCTACTTTATGCTATTTCTTTTTCTTCTCTCAGTTTGGGTGCTAAGCTTCCTTCTGCAGCTCACAAGTCGTGCTGCGGAGGAAGTCATGATCATAGAAGTCATGTTGCGGAGGAGATGGAGGATGTTGATGTAGACATTGATGATGATGATGCTGATGTCGAAGGCACTGAACCAGAGCATGATGAACTGGATGATGACATTGTTGAATCTGATATTGAGTTCGAGGGTGACACTGTCGAGCCTGACAATGACCCACCCCAAAAGGTTTCGTCTTTGCACACACAAGTTGTTAATAAAATGATGAAACTGGTAGCACTAACTGTCCTGGCTGAATTACTGCTGCTATTTGTGATTTTTGGCTTAATTTTGCGTAGATGGGGGATTCATCGGTTGAGGTGACTGAGGAAAACCGTGAAGCGTCTCAAGAGGCCAAGGGAAAAGCCATGGAAGCAATCTCTGAAGGTATTATCATCTTTTAAGAAAAGAATATTAAAAGCTTTGTAGAAAGCATGAATTTTAAAGATGGCTTCTGATTCACGACAGATCATAATCGAATAGTATCGAACTATACAATTATAAGCTAAGCTGATTAAATTCTCAGGGAAATTTGACGAGGCAATTGAGCATCTCACCAACGCAATAACACTAAACCCTACTTCAGCTATCATGTATGCAACCAGAGGTATGTATGTGTATGTATGTATATAGATATATAAGAGAGAGAGAGAGATATTGTTACAATTTCGATCATGTTAATTTCAGTGTGGTTTTTGTTGGTTGTATTCACTATTGTTGACCCTGATCCTAGTCTGCAATGATGTATTTTTTTATCTTACTTCGTATTTTTTTTTTATTGCAATTCCAGCAACTGTGTACATCAAGATGAAAAAGCCAAATGCAGCCATTCGTGATGCAACAGCAGCTTTAGAGGTAAAATTTTGCCATAATCTATCTTTACCCTCTTGTTATATGGCACTAATATTGAATCTTTTTGTCAAGACTTGTTATATGAGTCTGAAAAGGAAAAAAAAAAAAAGGAGAAATTTGCAAAAAGCCCCCGGAAATTATTAAAAACCCCTATGATTGGTATATGAGCTTTCTATCTTGTTGAAAAAAGTTGAAAGTAACTCTGTTAGTAAATCTTCAAGGAAAAAAAGTAGTTCTGTTACCAGTGTCTTGTTTCTTTAACAAAATAGCGCACTATAAGAAGACTGATTAATTCTTACAAAAAGTAAATTCTTTCTTTAATGGATTTAAATATCACCTTAACTAAAAAAAGAAGAAGATAGTTTTGTTTTTCTCATGAGTTTTGGTTTTTAAAATGTGAATAGTATATCATTTTAAATTGTTCTTACCACATTATTCTTATTATCTTTATGTGGATAGCACCGATGGTGTTAGAGGGGTATTTTTGTTTTGGCTCTTTCCTTTTCTCAAATAATTATATCTGAGGGGTATTTTTGCTTTGGTATGATCAGATAAACCCAGACTCTGCAAAGGGTTATAAATCAAAGGGCATAGCCTTAGCCATGCTGGGCAAATGGGTGGAGGCTGCAAAGGATCTCCATACTGCATCCACAATAGACTATGATGATGAGATCAACTCTTGGCTAAAAAAGGTAACTTGGATTTTTCTCGAATTTTTTAATTAAGTTGTCGTTTTGAAATGTTGAACTGAGAATGTTAGATACTCAATTTTAGGTGAAACCTAATGCACACAAGATAGAAGAGCATAAAAGAAAGTATGATCGTTTAAGGAAGGAGCGAGAAGAAAAGAGAGCAGAGCGAGACAGACTTCGCCGCAAGGCTGCTGCTCAGGTACTGTTTAAACTGATCTAATTTCAAGCACGCCCTATAAAACATGAAGATATCATCTACTCCTTGCAAAATAAAAAATTATCTCATATGCTTTCCCAAAACATGATAGTATTATGTGTACTTCACCTCTCCTCTCCTCTCCTCTCCTCACCTTATTTCTTTGAAGCTGCTAAAACCAAATTCTTTTCTTAAGAGATAGTTTGGTTTGGTGCATAGTCTGGAAATCTTTTGTAACTTACTTTGAGAAGTCGAGGTTGAGGTGAAGCTTCATGCAATTGTTTCATTTGAAAGTGCTTCTGCAAATGTCCTTGGTTCAAGGATACCCTCTTGATTAGCGTATCGTTCTCCTTCTATCTATTTTACTATTGTGTCAATGTTTAGGCTGCATATGAGAAGGCTAAGAAGAAAGAACAATCTTCATCCAGTGGCATGCCAGGTGGCTTCCCAGGTGGCATGCCCGGAGGCTTCCCAGGCGGCATGCCCGGAGGTTTCCCAGGTGGCATGCCCGGAGGCTTTCCAGGCGGCATGCCAGGTGGCATGCCGGGAGGATTTCCGGGTGCCATGCCTGGGGCTGGGGGAGGTCCTGGAAATATTGACATGAGCAAGATCCTCAATGTAAGTTACTAGATTGCCTAAGAGCTTATTTGTATTTTGCTTTTGAGATAAAACATATGTGCAAGCACAATAAATATAACTTTTTGTACCGGCGTCCAAGATTGTTAGCAATATATTGGAAGAGTTTTGCACTTCCATTATGTTGACTAAACATGAAAGGAATATACTGAATTTTGAGAGTTCTGCACTTACCCTGACTAAGCATGAAAGATTGTTTTTTTAAGTTAACAGGATCCAGAATTAAGCATGAAAGGTTTTGCTGAAGCTACCCTGATTATTTTGTTCTAATTTTGTTTTAACAGGATCCAGAACTAATGTCAGCTTTGAGTGACCCTGAGATCATGGCAGCGCTGCAAGATGGTACAAATTTTGCAACTTCCCCTTTTAAGTTCTTATTTATATGGCCACTGTGAAGTTTTACAGGCTTCTGTTTATCTCAGGGACAAAAATGGGAATAGTTAAACTTCATGAATAAAATAGGAAATGAAATTCGGGAACTCTTAAAAACTTAGTGTCATTTAACACTGTCAATAATTTTGTTGATTTTGATTTTCAGTTATGAAGAACCCGGCAAATTTTGCGAAGCATCAGGCAAACCCGAAGGTGGCGCCAGTTATAGCCAAGATGATGGGTAAATTTGGAGGTTCGACCTAGGAAAAAAGTTTGTCAACTAAGTTTTTGTGATGAAATGATTTTTGGTGTTGTAAAGACAAATTCTGTTGCTTGAAATCAGTACAAGTTTTTACTCTATTTAGTTTATGTGGGTTGTTTTCATTTGTATTTGAATTTTGAACTTTTGTCTGCTTCAAAGTAGAAGTCTTGGGATATGGTGCATAAATTATTTTCGGTACCATTCATGATTCAATTTGGGGTCTTTAGTTTTTTATTGTTTGACATCTCAAAAATGATCTGTCAAGCTTTCACTAGTTGTAGAACCTTGATGCTTTATTTTTTACCATTTACCAGTTGAACTCTTCACTTAAGAAACCCAAACGAATAGCTTTAAATCTGTTCTTGTTTGCCTATGTTGACTCGACTCGACTTTGAGTCATTTCGGATGGGGTTGGGGATAGTCATAGTAAGGGGTCTCCAAAACCCGATGTGGTAGGTTCAAATCCTACAGAGCGTGAAACCGAATCAGCAGACCCCATTACCAAGATATGAAAACTCTTTTTAAAGAAATAGTAAAAAGAATTGTATCGTCCCCATAACTGTTCCTTGGTTCCCTTACCAGTTACTATCATTTACTTGCATTTAGTATTCTTGTGTGCTGACGAAAGCCTCTTTTGACCAATAAATACATACTGCTGCTTATGCTTACCTCTCAAGTCTCAAGTAAATGTGCTCGCAATTCTTGTGTACTGACCGAAAGCCTCTTTTGACCAATAAATACATACTACTGCTTATGCTTACCTCTTAAGTCTCAAGTAAATGTGCTCGCAATTCTTGTGTACTGACGAAAGCCTCTTTTGACCAATAAATACCTACTACTGCTTATGCTTACCCTCTCAATTCTCAAGTAAATGTGCTCGCAATTAACCCAGAAACTTGTTACTAAAACGATGCTTCTACTGGTAACTCTTCTAGCTCTGGCATATCCAAGTACCATAGTAGCAATTGCACAGCCAGGATGCGCTTCAAGCTGTGGTGATCTTACCATACCATACCCATTTGGTATCGGCATAGGTTGCTTCCGTGATGGTTTTGAGATTGCATGCCAAATGAGTAACACCACGACGTCCACCAATAGAACATATATTGCATCACTGGCAGGTACCACAGTGCAAGTTCTCAACTTATCTCTGGAGGTTGCTGAGGTCCAGGTGCAGCTGCCAATTGGTTGGCAGTGCTACAATAAATCTGGGGTAGAGGCGTACTACTCAGCACAGGTCGACTTCAATCCCAAGAGTGTTTACAGGTACTACTCTGTCTAGGGAATACGGATCGATGACAAAAACACCCCATGGTTGGCCTGTCCGGCCTAGGCTTGGGTCCTATCGGACATGGAATTGGATAAGGCCAGATCTATTCATATATATTCAACTACTTACCCACACACACACACTCTGAATCACAAGGCCAGAGCAAGGACTCTGGTTTTGCATGTAACAAGAGAGCAAGCTAGCTGTTCTCTCTCTCAATCACAAGTAACTCCAAACTCTGAACTTTGCAGCTAGACCGAATTTTGGGTCAGCTCTAAGTTGGAAAAATAAAAACCAACACTTTGACAGTATGAAGTTAGGTTGGAACTAATTCCACTAAACTATTCTAATCCTATTTATATACACTCTTAATGGTCCTATTACCTTAATCTCCATCTCTCTCTGCAACTGGATCCGCTTTTTTTGACCGCCACCACGTTCTGACGACCGGATCTGCTCACCACCGCTCTCCGAGCTCCGTCAATACCACGTTGTCGGCTCCGGTCCCTCCCCTCTCTCTCATTCTCCTCCCCGTTCGAGGAGGTAGAGCCGAGAGAGAGGGGGTACTGTTGCGTCGGGGTGAGGCCTAGAAGGGGTGGACTGCAGGGTGGGGGACGTGCGCTAGGATTTGTAGTTACATGTCAAAATTGTTGCATTTCACTGAGAACGGATTATGCGTAATTTACTTCACAATTGATTTTTTGTTTCTTCTTTGAGTTCTTTAATTGCTCCTCTGAACTCTGAGAATCCCCATAAAACAAGTCGAATTACAAACAGAGATCTGTGCTCACAGTATACCAATACTGTGCATGACCAATCAAGCTAGTAGCAATAATAATCTTGTCAGTGAACTAATTAATTCTTTACAATTGCTGCTAACAAAATTGTATAACAAGAGATAATTTCCTACTTATGCGCAGGATCTCAAACACCCACAATCTACTTGTGGTAATCGGGTGCAACACCCTGAGCTATATCAAAAGCAAGAGAGATAGCAATGGTCTCTATTCGTATGACTACTACACTGGCTGCGTGTCATACTGCAATGACTCAAACAGCATAATCGATGGAACCTGCTCAGGTGTGGGTTGTTGCCAAGTTACCATTCCTTCTGGTCTTAGTGATAACTTGGTTACTTTTGGTGGCTACAGCCATGACGGATTACTATCCTTTAACCCTTGCGACTATTCATTCTTGGTGGATCAGGATTGGTTTAAATTTGGCAAGTCAAACTTGACAATGTCTACAAACACGAGCGTGCCAGTGTGGCTCAATTGGGCATTAAGGGAGAATAATTGTGCACAGGCACAGAAAAACCGTGAATTATATGGATGCCGTAGCAGGAATAGCGAGTGTTATGATTCCGTTAATGGCCCAGGATATCTTTGCAAGTGTTTAAAGGGGTATCAGGGTAATCCTTACCTTGTTAATGGATGTGCAGGTAAAATAACAAGCACGATCAATTGCTCGTCTTTTTTGAACTTTTTAATCAAGCTAGAACAGCTTAAACAATTTTAAATCATAGATCAATAGTAGTTAATGTTTGCTCACCTTGATGACAATCAATTGTGCAGATATAAATGAATGTGAGTTACCTGATGAATATCCTTGTCATGGAATCTGTCACAACAAGGAAGGCTCTTATGATTGCAAGTGCGAGTCAGGCAAACATGGAAACCCATTCAATAATTCTTGCACTGATAATTTTCCCCTGAGGGAGAGGCTTGCAATTGGTAAATTTATCAGTATATTTATTTCCCTTCAAAACTTGGATGTTTCAGCATTGCATTCTATAGTTGAACTTGATCTACATTAAAATACGATGTTTCCCTAAGGTTTTGCTTGAATTATTTCAATGTGTTATTGGACAAAATTCCATTGTTCTGCCTTTCTGGTAAGGATCGATAGTAATCAATAACACTATCTGAGGAAACCATAATAAAAGAGGAAGGATGCTTGTACATGTACAAGTTTCTATTTCAATAGATATTATATCTAATTAGCTTTATTTTTGCATCACTTGACATCAGATTTAATTTCCATCTCCAGGTATTAGTGCTAGCACAGTTATTCTACTAGTTGTCACTCTTTCGATGATTTTTGTGTGCCAAAAGAAACGGCTTCAGAGAGAAAGAGATGATTTTTTCAAGGAACTTCAAAGAGAGAGAGATACCTTTTTCAAGAAAAACGGGGGGCTAATATTATATGAACAACTGGCATCAAGAAAAGTTAAGACGATGAAGATCTTCACAGAGGAAGAATTGGAAAAAATCACAAACAACTTTGACACGGTTATCGGTCGTGGAGGCCAAGGCATGGTCTATAAAGGGCATTTGGAAGACAAAAGTGAGGTTGCAGTAAAAAAATGTATTTTAGTCGGTGATGAAAAGATGAAAGAAGACTTCATAAACGAAATGATTATACTTTCACAAATAAACCACAAAAATGTCGTGAGGCTCGTGGGTTGTTGTTTAGAATTAGATGTGCCAATGCTGGTGTACGAGTACATCCCCAAGGGTACTCTCAAGAAATATCTTCATGGAAACCAGGTGCATATTCCTTTAGAAACCCGTTTACAGATTTGCACCGATGCAGCAAAAGTGCTTGCACATTTGCATTCAGAAACTGTCCAACCTATCCTCCATGGTGATATTAAATCTGAGAACATTCTCTTAGACAATAATTACATGGCAAAGGTTTCTGATTTTGGCATATCAAGATTCCTATCAATGGATAAGACCCAAATTGCTACTTTTGTGATAGGAACATTAGGTTATCTAGATCCTGAGTTCATGCAATGCAGGCGTTTAACAGCTAAAAGCGATGTATATAGTTTCGGTGTTGTTATACTTGAGCTTATCACAAGAAAGGGGGTAATGTATCGTGATGGAGACGATGAACAGGAGAAGTCTCTCCCCTACGAGTTCCTCTTAGCAATGAGACAAAATAGGGCTGAAGAGCTGTTTGATCAGAATATTGCTCCCGACGAAGACCTGAAGCTGCTTGTAAAGCAGGTTGCTAAAATTGCAGAAAAGTGTTTAGGGCCGACCGGAGAGGAGAGGCCGACAATGACACAAGTAGCAGAACAGTTGAAGGAATTGACGACAGCGCTACAAGCAATGCGCTATGAGGCATCTGAATTCTATACAGGATCCCCAAGGCCTTTACCTGATTCTGATAGTGCCCCCTTAATAAATTAATAATCATAACATATGTTGATGATTTCCTTTCCTTTAGTTTGGTATTTCGTTCAATCCATATTTGTATTAATTGTATAAACTACTTATCTTTGAGTGAAGGTGCTATATAAGATTTCATGAAAAAGCACCGATTTATTATATAAATAATTTTTCATTTGTGAGATCATTACATATATAGCCCATAATATTTGCTGATACCGAGCTGGTACAAATGGGTCCTTACTGGAATAGTACCATGTATGTTATGTTATCCGAATTATTTTTTTACTGATTCCTCAATCAAAATTTCATGATTTCCACCATTTGGAAATTAGGTGTAGTTTTGTCTAATCTGTGTGCTGGCATGACATCACTGGATCCAAGGCCTTGAGCTGTTCTTCAGCATCATCATCTTATAATTAAGGTTAAATTTGGCAGAATATCAATTTCTGAAATATTATATATAGTTATATACAGTACAGTGTAGGAATGCTCTTAACTCTTAAGCAATATTCATTTAGGACTGATCAATAGGCCTAGCCAGTTTGTCATTTCACATTTAAGTTTTAAAATATAAAACGTGTAGATTTATGAGCTTTCTCTATTTAACAAAATTACATAACAACAGCAATCTGTAATACTGTTTCAATATTAGGTGGTCTTATATATATATAACTTCTCAGCAACAACGAGAATTATCAGGCAGAGTAACTTTTTGTAAATATTGATTTTGATTTATTCAAAATTAAAAAGAAAAAATAAAGAAGAAATCTTACCGATGCTACTGTCATCGGTATCACTGTATCCACCGATGTTTTATTTTTTTACCATTTACCAGTTGAACTCTATACTCAGTTGGAGCAAAAACCATAGCACTGGCGCACCAGTGCTATGGTAGCATCAGATCACATAGTGCATCAGTCAGTTAGTGATAGAGTTGTAATTAGCAAGTGGTAATGATGTAATTAGTTAGTGAAGGAGCAACAGAGTTAGTTAGTGGCAATACTGTAATTAGAGATCAAGCTGTTGCCTTTATATAGATGTCTTGCTTTTTTTTTGGTTGGGATGATCTGACTGGTAAACATACCAGGTTTCCATTGACGAAGAGAAAATTTTGTGACAATCTCAACACTGTTAGCTACTCAGGAGACAGGAGTATACCTGACTTTTCTAATAAAATCAAATAAAAGTGTTACTATCAATTATCAAAGTCTAACAATTTTCTAAAGAAATCTCCTAATCTTATGTCAAGGACTCCTCTACCTTCCAAAGAAACTTCAATGCCCAAAAAAAAATGATCTTTAGAAATAACAATTAAGCCCATCTCATGACATAATAACTGAAAATAGCAATGAGGTCCCTAATCTTTTTCAAATTTGCTTTACACAAGTAGTCACTGATCCAGTGATTTCACTCTCAACCAAAACCAGTCCACAACTAGCAATTGCAACTATATTTCTATTCTACTAATATGGTTAGCATCAAGAAATAACACATGAATATGTAACTTAAATATATTTCACTGAAGAAAACCTACCAAAACCCTGGAAATATATCAATCTGAAAGTCAAATAGTGTCCTACAAGATTCAAAAATGGAATCAATCTCATACTTAAATGCATCCAGAAACAAACCTAGTGACAATCCAGCCTTCCAATAATTGAAAATTGCAATGAGGCCCCCACCAATCTTTTTGAAAACTGGGATTGAGGCCCGGTACATAAGTGCACCGATTCCCTCTACAACAACCACTGCCAATCCAGCCGAGAGTATGTCCCAGTCACCAGTCTGACCTATGACAGTTGCAAAAGCAGTTGCACAATAGAACCCGATCAGAAAAAACAAGATTTTTAGTGATAAACCCTTCCTCAGTCGGTTGATACGGTTATATAAGTTGGTTTGGAGGGATTTGAGTGCGTTGAATAAGCGGGTCCCACCATTGTTTGTTGTATTGCTCGATGATGATTCTGAAGTACCACCATCTACCACGCTCTTAACAATTGATCCCCTTATCCTATAAAAAAAATAAACAAATAAATAACCAGTAGTGGCATGACTTGAAGATTTATATTTAAACAACTACTGACAAACATATTATATTTGAAATCAATAATCAACAAAAAATAGAGAGCTTAACATTACCTTGAATATTTGACTGTGGGTCTACCTTGACAAAACCAACAAAAATTGTTGAGGTTTGTATTATAGCCACTGGTGCTTTTAACAGGGTAACATGTATACTTTCGTTTCGTGCATCTTGCTATTGGTAAGAAGGTGATCCCTTTGTAAGATGGCATAGCCGACATGTAACCATACTAGAATTAAACTGACATCTGTGACACAAAAGTAGTAGTATCAAATCAAATCAAATGTGATATTTCAAACAAGCATATTTTCCTTTAAGCCTCTCTTTGCCAAATTAGCAAGGCCTATTGGTATCTCTTTTTTAGAGAGGTATTTCATGATTTCTTTTCTGTAGGTGCTTCAGGGAACTTTATGAAAAGAGTTGCTACTAATCTCAATTAAGAAAACAAAGTGCAATCAAAATAATGTTTTATGATCATTCCTACTTCAGGTTATATTAGTCTATAATAATACAGCCTATTGCCTCGGATTATGTGTGAATAATACAGCCAGAGACAAATGCATAATTTATCCATTAGATTAAAACAGAAGCAAACAAGATTGCATGTATAAGAGAATTAAAGTACAATTATTTAAAACTCTAAATCCTGTTGTTCCATCCTCTACTCCCCTCTCTCTCACGAACCAATGAGTTTAGAGTTACATAAATTCAGTTGAAATTGGCATGAATTCAAGGCCTGGCTCAACCTCTAGCTTAATAGGATCCTTATCATCAAGGAAGGAAGTTGTACTCTTTAGTACCGACTTGAGGGTACATTTGAGGATATTGTAATTTGGTACCATTTTAGGGGTAAATTTGGAACTTGTAATCTGTTTTTATATAGAATTATATGAGACAATGTAGTAATTGGATATGAATTTTTGTTCAAAATTGAAATTCAAGATCAAGGGCAGTGTCAGAAATTAGAATTGAGATACTGTCAAATTGCCTTTGCTAATCCAAAATAAGTTTTAGAGTAATTCCATTGTAACCCACCAAAATCAAACTAACTGAGTAAAACCATACTATCAAATTTAAGACCGAAATTTGACCCTATTTTGTTGCAAATTATATCCCAAATGAAGCAATTGTAAGGGTCTTGCTTCAGAGTTCAGATTGGGAGTGAGAGAGAGAGAGAGAGAGAGAGCGAGAGGTGCGAGATAGAGAGATACCTGGTCTGGTCTGGTCTGCTCAGAGAAAAAAAAGGAGAAAGGAGAAAGGAGAAAGAGCGATGGATGTCCCGCGAGGTAGCGTACCAAAATCGGATATTGATGAAAGAGAAGAGAAGGAAATTATTATTTTGTTTTGTCTCCCAATTTATTATTTTAATTCTGTTTTGACTCCTAGTTTATTTTAAAGAATAAAAATTAAATTGCTTATTTCATCTTAATTTTTTATATATTTTGTATCTTGTTTGATAATTTAGTAAGTTATGATATAACTTAATTTATTTAGATTTGTTTGATGGTTTAGGCTAGGGTAAATTTCACCGGAAGTCATTGAACTTTGTTTTAAATTTTTTATTTGTTCTTCTGTAGTTATTAAATTTTTTATTAGTTTTAATCAAATTACTCTATAAATTTTCTATTCAAAATACTAATTGAATATGTAGGGGTGTTACTTTTATTCGATTATCTAGTTCCAAACTGGATCCGAACCGATCCAGATCTGATTAATTTGGATAAGATATGGTTTAAAAAATATAACCAATTAAATTATGAATACAGTTACAAAATTAATACTTTAATATCCAATTCGAATTGAAATCAGAACCGATATTGTAATAAATAGAATATGAGTTTGATTTAATTGTCCAGCTCATAATCAAACCTTACCCAATACTCATATAAATACCTGATACAAGACTAATATAATTCTTTACAATTAATTACTTAAAACTATGGAAAAACAATAGCATTTTTTAGGAAACAAATCATAATATCATATTATAAATTAAAAATTAATTCCTTTATTAATTGAAATGTAAACCAAATATTGTTACGCACTCACATTTTTCCTATTAAATTGTTGAATGAAAGAATATCTACAATATATATATATATATATATATATATATATATATATATATATATGCCTTTCTGGCGTTTTATTCATAAATCATTGAATTCATTGCTCTCTTTGTTAATAATTTACTTATTGGTGACATCTATTTCTCATCGGATCAGCACGCTGATCGAAACAAATTAGTATTTCATTTCTCGAGTTTTCCAAATACTTGTAATTAAGTTGTGATATATACCTGCTCTGGATTCAATATATATCCGAACTTGATAATTCACTAACAAATTATGGGTACTTATTTATCCGAAATTGAAATATAATAGTATCCAGATCCTACCCGACCCGATAGCATCTTTATGAACATGTTCTATATGTGTTTGTGCAATTTAAGAAATGATAAAATTTAAGAAAAACTATGTCTTTGGTTCCGGTCGCGGAACACTTTTGGAAGTATTTGGCCGCTACTTACAAATGTCTATGTTAATAACATTTGCTGCCTACAATACAATATTGCTGATATCTAGGAAAGAGCATTTCAAATTAGAAAATTACTCGCGACGCGACGATGGATGTGGCTTCGCCCATGACCATGCATGGCATGGAATCTTCGTCGGCTCTTACAACTGAAGCCCTGAAAGCACTTGAAGAGGAGGGATCCCAAGTCTTACTGTACTCTGCCTCTGGTTCTGGGTCCCACTCCCGCCCTATGCTGTTCAATGGATCCAATTCCAATGCGCCACCAAAAATTGGATTATTCGTTGATGATTCAGATATACTATTCGCTGATGTTGATCCCGACTGTCATATTCTCATCTCATCGTGGAACATAGAGAACGGTAATAATTTCATGAGTTTTATGAATCCTTTTAAACCTGACAATATCTGTTTAGATTTCTTCCAACTTTTAATTGTACCTTTGAATTTAGCACACTTAGCTTCATGAGACCGACATACCATATGGTACGTAGCATCAAGGCAGTGATAACTCGGTGTCTACGTACTAATGAGATATTTGCCGAAGCATTTACCAGGACTAGTCTAAAGAGGAAGCAAAAGTAACCTCATGTAAAACCTCTGCCAAGCACCATCAATAATTCTACCCTCATAATTGTAAGCATTGCATTCTACCCTGATATATAGTTGTAACCATTAATAATTCTATGATGTGTTAGCCTGATAGTGAGACTCTGGTTGGTTTCCTCATAATTAACAGATAAAGAAAGTTTCAAGAAAGTTGCGCTCCAACAATAATCATCGTCCAGATCTCGATCTAGATCAGCCTCCTCCGTTGATTGAGCAGCTGATGAAACGGGCGAGGGAAAAGGATGAGGGTTGTGCAATGGTAGTTGTCTTTGTGGAGTGGAAATTGAGCAACCCGCCTTACCGTCGCTCCCCCTTGTACCTTCTCTCCACACTAATAGTGATCTTCCTTGGTTTTACAACCCTGGGACAAGCCAAGGTAACCACCTTTTCGGGAGCATTACGGCACGGCAGAGCTTTTTGGTAGCCAATTCAGGTTTACAATCTAGCAACTATTTATTGTACTCCAAAGATGGATGGTTGCTCTTGCGTGCGCGAGACCTGTTGTTATATGGCAAGGGAAGAGGATCCCCGAAATATTCAATGTTTTTATTGAATCCCATTACTGGGGCCCGCATAGATTTACCGGGTTTCTATTATCCAGACAGGTGTGCTGCATTCTGCACCACAAGTACAACCCAGGGCACTCGCACTCCGCGAGTTGTTATTTGTGGTCGTTTTACGAAGACTATTGTTAGGATATACATGGCTCGACCGGGACCCGGTGGTTCATATTCATACTGGGTGGAACATCCTTATGTCTTTAAACAACCAGAAGCCGGGTTAATTGACATACCACAAATGAAAATGTTTTTATGTGGCGGCTCTGTGTACTATTTTTACACATCAGTTTCAAGTGGATGCCTGTTATCACACTGCTGCCTCATTTTCAAGCTTGCCGATCTTAGCTGGCATCTTTTAACAGGTAAGAGACTCGAGCATTTCTTCCGCTACGAGCCTCTTGAGGTCGAAGGAAAACTTGTGATGGTCGGTCATCCACAGTATTTCACCAATCCTCCGACGGGGTTGGTGTTGGGGGGCTTAATATCAATACCTTTCTTTAGGATGGAGATAAGTGGAGACAAGTTTTATTGGGTAGAAATAACAAAGTTTGATGATGGGCGCATTTGGTTTATCGACCGCCTTCAATCTTTTTCTGTCAAGGTTGCGGGCTCTGGACATAAGTTTTGTTGGTTGCAGGCAGAGGAATATGTGGTCTTGCACATGCAATACATTGCTTGAATTTGACTACAGGTGCCCACTGCAGGCTCACCACCGACTCGGTTTTGAACAACCAACATGTATGGGTTGACCTAGGCTGCCTCTCTCACTCTACTCCCTTAGATCGTGGGATAACCGGTGATGACCTTTTTCCTGACTTCTAAATAGACATCATATATATTTCTACATTTTGTTATATTCCTATTTTAAATTTTATGGTTGTTGCATAAGACTGCAGTTCTATCATCTATGCTTGTGCTTTTTCCAAATGTGATATATGAACTATTTTGATTTGCAATTGCTCGTGTTTGCTCCTGGTAAAAATGATTGTGTTTCCTTTTCTATGCTTATGGATTTGATATCAGTACGTAATTCTGTAGCATACTAGATAACTATCCAACTTTGTGACTCAGTATAACATTTTCACTTTTAGCTAAGTTAAGCAAATTTTGATCTCGGGTAGTTTCAATAGTGCAATGAAGCCTGAATTGAGTTTTAGCTGTCCTCTGTTATGGCAAATTAGCCTCAAACTGACACAGACTCCATGCAATTGGCAACCAAATTTTTTGCATTTGGAGAAACATATTAAATTTAAATTATGTCATGTGGTTGTCGATTGGAATGTGCTTTGAAAGATTCTCTTTGTCATTTAAATTATCTGGTATAATTTATCATATATACAGTACTTCAATTGGATCACTACTATATTTTAGTATCTATGGTCATAGTTCATGTCTTGTTGGCACACATATATAGTACTTCTTATCCTAACAATGCTGATAATTATTACCTCAGTTATAAATTCTTGTTTATAACTTTCAGTGACAGCGTATGAATTTTTGATTAATTTCTGATGCTGCTAAACTTGTTGAGCTATTAATTGGGATTCAGACACCCTGCACGTACACAGCAGGATCATTAAGAATACAAGCAAAAAGACTTAAAATGTGTCATTCTTTACTGGTATATTTTATTTCACAGTTACTCAGATAACACTTATATATGATATTTTGAAATGAGAAAGGTACTGGAGGGATCCGGTTACAATGGTACTGGACACAATAAATCAATACCATCGAGGCATCGAGACACAACAACAACATTTATTACATAACTGCTACAGTTTGGACTATGAAATACTCAACAGTTGATATTAAGAGACGGGACGCCAGACTCTGGACTGCACTGTAGGTGGAGTATGAAGAATTCAACTAAAAAACTTAGAGAAGGGCAACTGGTAAGGCAGCGATCGGGTATTTATTCTATGATGAAGAATGGCAACTGATCAGAGCGTATGGCAAGGCAGTGAACAAGAAGGATTTGCTTGAAGCTGAAGGACTGGCTATGTTACAGGGGCTGGAGCATGTACTGGTAAATGCTGGGGAGAATTCAGAAAGGAAATATATCCTGGTCAAGGCCGTATGTACGAATAGCATAGAGGATCTCACCCACTGGAAGGCACAAACAGTAGCTCAATGCGCACACACGTACGAGCGGATCAAAGGGAAGACAACAATACAACACATTAGAAGAGAGGCACTGACGGCTCCGCACTCACTGGCAAACTGGGCGCGCTCGACCAATGGATATTTTGCAGGTAGGCCCAGTAATGGGTTCATGAACAGTTTAAATATGCTGCCATCGATCAATCAGGAGTTCTTCACAGTTGTGTAACTCAGCAAAGCGACGAATTGCCTTTAGAAGGAGGCGCTGATGCAAACACAACTACAACAGCATCACTGATCACTGTTCATGAACAGTGAGGATTTCACACACAAACCGAGCTCTCTACCAATACGGGTAGTTCGGTGCCAGAAGGAGAACTCATACAGCAGCAACAATCTGAAATTAATCAGAGAAGGCGAGCTAAAATTCCTGCTGTGAAGAATAGAACTTATGGTGTTGATTTAGGATTTAAGTAGCTGATGCTTTGTGTACTGGTATGCTTAATTTAGGTTGAAAGTAGGTTTTTGTTATCTCTGTACCGGTAGTTCTTTTAGTTTCTTATTTTGGGTTAAATGTATGTTTTAAGTTTTCTACTTTCCGTACCAGTAATATTAGTTTGTCAGATTTTATAAGGTACGGTTATATACCGGTACCAGTAATTTATGTAAAGTTTTTCTTAGTGCTAATGAATCATGCCCAAGGGCTTTTACTAAAAAAAAAACTTAGAGACTTAGCCTTCTTTGTATAGTATATTATTGTTATTTACAAGGGATATATAATAACAATTATATTTATTTTACAACTTGACAAGTGACAAAAGTAAATTATAGATATCTATGGTTTAATTTAAGATTGACGTGAAATATAGTGCAATTAAAAATTTTGTAGGTTAGAATCAAGTGATGATAATAATACAAATGGTTGATTTAGATCAAATTATTTTAATTTTACTAAATAACATGTTTAAATTATAAAATACTAATTATATATTTTTTTATTAATTTAATAACTGTTTTGTAGATAATTATGGGTGTAAAATAAAAATAGTGTAACAATAATTTATTGCATTTCTATTTATCATACCGCAGGGAGGGCGGAAAAGTATCCTCCCAGGTACCGTAAAAGATTCCCCTCACTTTACGGTTTGAGATTAACTCTCAGCCGCTTTGAGATTCGGGCTAGCGCAGGGTGCAGTATTTGTTGGCTTTGTGATCCGTACCAAGTTAAAAAGAACGGTCCAGATGTACTAATTCTAAAAGATTCCCTATTACGGTACCGGGGAGGATCTGAATTCAGAGAGGGCAGGGATTATTAATTTACTTACTCCGTTAATTTTGATTTAACTTGATGATTTGTGTAATGCAAAATTCATGATTCACCTCTACTCTCTCTCTCCTTCCTGAATGTAAAATTCATGATTTGTGTGAAACGGTAGGTTTAAAACTTAAAAAGCATGCATGACTAGTTGACTACATATTATATACAAACTTATGAAGAAAAAACATCTTTATAAATAATATTACAAAGTATATGTCTATTATATTGATTGTTCCCATTTTCCTTGAGATTAATTTTTCTTAAGATATTAGAACAAATCAACGAGCAAGCTTTGAGTAAGCAATTTTATCAAGAATTATGCTCTGATCGGAACCAATTTGTTCTCAAGGAAACGAGAAAAAGAATTCTCGTTTTCAGAAATTTCATGATCGGTAGAGAAGACAAGGAAAGATGGAGTTCAATCGAAGCGATTTAAAATGGGAAAAAGAGGCCATTCGAAATCATGATAAAAAAGGGTCGGATTTGGCGAGAAAAGAATTCGCTGAATTAAAAGACAAAATTGTCCCTTCTCATCTTCGTCTTCCTTTCAATTCTGATAATCCTTCTAAGCAAAGTTAGCTGGCACAGCTCGTACTAATCTGGTTTTGGGTTGATTTCACCTTCAATTCTGTTGGGTTCAATCAGGATGTGGGTAGTTTCAGGTTATTATTGGGATAATGACTCGGTTAGTTAATACTTAATAGTGATGCCATGGTTGGAGAATGTGCTCTAGATCTTGCACCATCCACGGCTAACCTCACCACTAAATACTCAGGTTCTCATTTAAATGGGTCGCCTTTTAAGAACAGTGGCTTTCGACCATGGCAGTAGATGAAGAGTATTCATTAAAGGTTTAATTTATTGTTAAATAAAGGAGACGAAATATTAAGAAAAATTGAGGCTAACTTTACATGAATCTAGAGGCTAACAAGAAGACAAGAACAATCTCATATGCGATTATTGTTTTTATTTCTCTCTTGCTAACATGGTGTGAAAGAAATAAAAAAATAATAATAAAACCAGTGATATTGTACGCTTTCAATGGCATATATAGTAAATAAGTGATAAATAAAGCCTTTTTTTGATGTATCCCGAAATCAATTCTTCATTTGAAATTATTTGTTCCAATCACCAAAATTCAATTATAAATCATTTCTTTCAACACTATTCTATTGAAATGAATTGAACTCTTGTCATACTTCCATTCCGATCATAGCCTTATGTGCATATAAATACCATAATTTGCCCCTCTTTATGTATATGACATTAAAAGAAAATGCTTCCATTTATATTTCCTAGATCAACTACTGCGGCACACCAATGCTTATCCTAAAAAACAAAATGAAACAAAAAGGTCCAAACAAAACAAAACAAAAAGAATTGCGTACAAAAATATGTAAAAAACAATAATTTATTACCGAAAAATTATTTGAGCAATATTTTAATTATGTTTATTTATTTATTTTATTTTTATCAGGAAGCATACAATTAATGGCTGGTTTAGTTTTCAAACGTCAGTCTGACAAGCCTCTCCAGCATCTTATCCTTGATGTGTACAACATTGGAGGTATAGATATTGTTTCTGTAGGTCGTGTCGAGACTGGGGTGCTGAAGCGTGACATGGCAGTCTCATTTATCCCTTCTGGTGTAGGTCGTGTCGAGACTGGGGTGCTGAAGTGTGACATGGCAGTCTCATTATCGATTGAGAAGAACCATGAGTCTATTCAAGAGGCTGTACCTTTGTACTTGGTGACTTTGTTGGATTCTGTGTAGATAATGCCTCCATTGTTAAGGATCTAAAGCGTGGTTTTGTTGCTTCTGATTTAAAAGATGATGCTAAGGTGGCATCCAGCTTCACATCGGAGGTGATTATCATAAATCATCCGAGACAAATAAGAAAAGGGTATGATCCTATTTTGCACTGCCACAAGACAAAATGCTTTTTTACATGTACAACAGTACAAGTACATCAGGCCGGGATAATACCGAGCTATGCTTCTAAATTATGAAGATGATTTGCATATTAATTACATTTCCCTCTTTTATGTATGTATGTGTGTGTGTGTGTGTGCGCGCGCGCGCGCGTGTGCTTGCGCGTGCGTGCGTGTGAGTGAGTGTGTGTGTGGTATAACAGATTGAAAATACCACTTCCCGGTACTCGAAGGCTAGGTACCATGAGGTTGTCCAGAAACTGAATTCCTTCCTTGTGAAGGTCAGTTTCAAACCTGAAAGGATTGTTTTCATCCCGATATCGGGTTTTAACGGGGATAATATTACGGAGCGTTATATGAATTTTTGTTAGTACAAGGGTCCCACACTCCTTGAGGCTCTTGGTATGATCAAGTCCAAACGTAAGTCTGACAAGCCTCTCCGGCTTCCTATCCTTGATGTGTACAAGATTGGAGGTATAGGTACTGTCTCTGTAGGTCGTGTCGAGACCGGAGCATGACATGGTAGTCTCATTTGCCTTTCTAGCCTGACTGCTGATGTCGGGTCGATTGAGAAGAACCATGAGTCAATTCAAGAGGCTGTTGCTTCTAATTTAAAAGATGATCCAGCTAAGGTGGCTCGCAGCTTCAAGTCGATTGAGAAGAACCATCCGGGAAAAATAAGGATGCCGGATTAATAAAAATGATTCCGACTCGTCCCATGGTTGTGGAGATGTTCTCGGAGTACCCGCCTCCTGGAAGGTTTGCAGGCGGGGACATGGAGGCAAACAGTGGCTGTTGAAGTAATCAAATTGGTTGAGAAAATTTTATTGAAGAAATAATGAATTTTACTTTCCATGTAATTAGGGTTGTAATTAGTGAGCTGTAGAGAGCTTATCTGCAATATATTTCCACATTACAATAACACATCTATTTTTTAGAGCTGGAGCTGGAACAATTAACATGCTAGTATTATATTGCAAATTCATGTTTCTTGGTTGGTTCTTTTTAAGGTGGTTTTTTTGGCAACAGGTACACTCAATCAAAAGCAAATTTTACTAATAAAATCAAACACAGAAGCAGATTTAACTAGAAGTAAATTACTAGCATGAAACTGCCTTTATTAAGATTTCTATACTTGAACAAAAATATTGTAACATGCCAACCAGAAACCATGTTCCTAAAGTAAAATAATATAACATCCCATCAATCCCAATCAGAGCAGATTAATAAAATAAAAAGCACAATCATAAGATTTTTTTTTTAAACTCTTCCCTCAAAAAAGAAATATATACACCCAAAAAACGTTACCATTGCACAATCATAAGTTATTTAAAAAAAAAAATTGTTCTAACATTCCACAAATTAAAAAATATCCACCCCCCTCAAATTAGAAGCAATCTCACCAAACAAACGCAGCATATACAGAAATATTCTTCTAAATCTATAATTCAAGCAATGTTAACCCTCTATCTAACATCATCCTTTTGATCCTCTCTACTCTGTCCAACCGCCCGGCTTTTCTATAAATCCTAGCCATCAACTCAAAATTATGTTCATTATCTGGTTCGAGATCAAATAATTTCTTGGCCGCTACCTCACCTACCTCCATATCTCCATGCACTGAGCAAGCATACAACAAAGCACCCCAGACCGTGGGCCCAGCCGCAAAAGGCATCCTTTGTACTACCTCATAAGCCTCTTTTATTCTCCCTGCCTTTCCCAACATGTTCACCATGCAACTATAGTGCTCCTTATTAGGCTTTATGTTATACTTCCCTTGCATTTCATTGAATAATCTTTTACCATCATTTACAAGGCCTAACTTGGCACAAGATGAGAGTAATGAGATGAAAGTGACCTTATCGGGTCTAACTCCTGAATTAATCATCCGAGTAAATAGGGTAAATATTTGCTTGTCGAGCTGGTGAGCCGATATTACGGCATTCCAGGTGAACAAATCTTTGTTGGGCATTAATTCAAAAATCTCCCTTGCAAGTGGGAATTTCCTCATTTTTGAATACAATTTAATTAAAGAATTGCCTACTGAAATACTCCCCGAAAGCCCATGACGGATTGCCCAAGCATGAATCTCTAATCCGGCTTTTGTACTCGAGTTTTGTGAGAAACCAGAAATTAAAGTGGATATAGTAATCGAATCGGGTTTAAACCCAGCATCTAGCATGCCTCTCAATATGGTGGAAGCTTCTCTCAAAAGACCATGCTGGGTATAACAAACAAGCATAGAATTCCAAGAGATCAAATCCTTTTCAGAATTTACCTCAAACACCTTGCGTGCAGCTACTATATCCCCACATTTAGCATACATGTCAAGGAGTGCATTTAGTACATATACGTCATTTCCAAAACCAGACCTTATTACATGCCTGTGTATTGCCTGGCAAAGAGAAACTAACCCAATACCAACACAAGCTTTAATAACTCGAGGAAATGTGAATCTGTCAGGAGGAACTCCATCTTCTTCCATCTGGTGATACAATGCCATGGCCTCTTCATACAAGCCCAATTGGGTATACCCTGAAATCAAACAATTCCAGAGGAATGTGTTTGATTTATGCCTCTCAGGCATTTGGTCGAACAGTTGGTGTGCATTGCGCACGAACCCATGATCACAATACAACTTCACGAGCCCAGAAAAGATGCTAGCTTCACGACGAAGAAGGTATAAGGGGATGACCTGGCGGAGACGCTTTACATGGCTGGGGCGTCTGACATGGCGCAAAATGGAGAGTATAAATTGTGGGTCATCTGAGATGTGGTCTGAAGTGGACTCAAGATGAACAATGGCGGATTCTACGAATTGGTCATGGGTTAGTTGCAGAGAGGAAGGGAGAAGAGGAGTGGGAGATGGTTTTGGGTAAGGAAGTGTCGGTGAGGCAGTCTCTTGGCGTCGTCGTTGCTTTATCCTGTTGCTCTTCACACGGCGTGGTATGGCGCATGAGATACTACTGCCAGAGATGGCAACAATCGCCATCATTATCCACACTCAGTAAAGAGAAGAGAAGTGGTGGGGGATTATGATTCGTGCGAATAACTTTACCATCGCTCTGATCGATGTTACACGAATCTTGATGCATAGGGACGGTTTTCATCAGACATCAGACCAAATTTGATCCGATGCCCATCAGACAGTCCCCATTCCAGACCGAGTAATACTATAAAAAATCAAATCATCGACCCGGCCAAACATGACTTGTCCCAGACCAAAACGAATTCGTTTCACCTAAGGTAACATAATATTTCGTTTGGATCTAGACCTTTTAAACAGAATCTGCACGAATATTAAAGGGCCCGTGCGTTTCACCTCGGGTTTATATCTAAACAGAAATATTCTGTTACCTCAGAGGATATGCATACGACCAAAAGTGTGTTGACGCGAGTAGATCCAAAATTCCTAATCCAAGCAAATGAGGTGTGAAGGCCCGTTTGATTAATGGGCTGAAAGCCCATTTTAAAAGTCAGTGCTGCTAAAACCCCTCAGCTTTTCCTCTCTTCTCTCTAGTTCTAGGCTTCCTTCACCATGCAATTCTTTCGAGCGGCCAGCGGCGGAGGCGGTGGTGTCGCCGGAGGATGGATGGCAAATGCCGTGCGACACTTCTCTCGGAAGAGGGCGGAGGATGTGAGGCGCATAAACCCTAAGGTGCCCAAAGAAGAGGCCGTCGAGATCTCCAAAGGCCTCTTGCAGATCGTCAACGATCACGGCCCCCTCTCTGTCTCTGACACCTGGAACCGTGTCAAGGTACTTCAATCTTCAATTTTCATTTCTGGATCACACATACTTTCTTCAGCTACTAGGTTGCTTATTAGAAATTTTGAACAGGATGCAGGAATTAGTGGATTGAACAGCAAAACACACATGAAATTGCTCCTGAAATGGATGCGGGGCCGTAGAATGCTCAAATTGTCATGTGCACATGTTGGAAATTCGAAGAAATTTTTCTACTCAACAAAAACTCAAGAGGATTTGGGTGTTCCTACAGTACCCCTTTCAACAACAGTTAAGAAATCTGGATCCCTCAGTCCAAAAAAAGGAGCCAAAAAGATCAAGCAATAAAGGGTTCCAAGTCTTTCTATAGATTCTTTCTCTTTTTGTTTTTGTTTTAGATTGCGATTGGACCAAAAAGTCTACTTTGAGCAATCTCATGTTCACTTAGAACTGTTATTTTGATTGAATGTGTCTTGCCAGAAATGTGCCCAATATAATGCTGGATGTGTGGCAATAAAAAAAAAAACTGGTTTTCCTCATCTCCTATAAACTTGGAGCAATCTCATGTTCACAATAGGCAGTTACTCCACTCATATAGTAATGCAGTATGTTTAACTTTATTCATAAATCAAATGTTGTCGTTGTAGTTTATACTACAGTGATAGACTCATAGGCACATTTTCCTCGTCACTATTTTGAGTATTTCTAGTAGATCAGGCTTATTATGGTTGAACCAGAAATAACCGGACCCAGAGGTTATTATGGTTCGGTTCATTTTAAAACACCGTATAAGCGAATCGACCACTAAAAACGGGTTATTTGACCAGTTTTGGATTAAAATTTTGATAAACTGTTCAGAAAAAAGATCCGGTTCATTACATGTTTGCTTCAGTCGTATCTCCTTCGTTTCTCCACTGATCACTCGTTGCTTTGTTTGCTGAAGAAAATGGAAATAACCTACTTCTATGATTAGTCGATAATATAACTGATTATGTGATTGGTCCAATCTCTTGTTTTCGTTTCACCATTTATCTCTTCAGCACAAATGGCTCCAAACTTCCAGAGTTCAAACCAAAACATGGCTATTTGATATTATGTGATTTGCAAGATGTTATCTATGGTTTAGATTGCTTGGATTCAAATATTTTATCATTCTCCATGGCTTTAAGTAGTATTTGAAATTTGGATGTTTGATAAGCTCATAATTTACTTGTTCTTATAATATAGTTTAACGCTCGCAAAATGTTTGATAAAATGCTCAATTCTAAATAATTGTGTTTCTGCTTTTCAGTGTTCATGCAGCATATGTATATAAACATATTAAGGTCAAACCAAAATGTATTAGGTCATTTCACATCAAAACTACATAGTAAATCCAGTATTGTTGTATGTGTCGGGTTAAATTTTTACTTCTCATCTTGTTACTCGGTTAGTGTACCGGTTGTGGTTGTTACAGACTAGACCAATACCAGTCCAGGTCCATGTATTTTGTAATTTAATTCAGTTATTTCATTATAATTCATAATTTTGTTCCTCTAAATTTGTTGTCACCTATTTTTCAAATTAATTATCATTAGTATATATAAGTGTCAACCATATATAGACTGCCCTCTCATTAGTATATAATAATGTAGACACATGAGAAATAACAGAATTGTTGACTCAATTATAATTCAGGAAAATTCACAAGTTCACTGATGCTTTATTTGTGTGTGTGTGTTGTGTGTGTGTGTGCAAGTTCCAGCAGATGAAAAAGAAAGGAAAAGAATAGAAATGATTGATGTAGTTGTATTGGTAAATAGCTAGTAAATGTCCCTTAATAGTTATAAATATTAGGTAGCATTATAACAGTTCAATTTTTACTTTCTGAAATTCTAAAATTCAATTTTATATTTTATCATTCAATATGTAAGGGTAAATTGTCACAAATGCTATGCACAAATATGAATTTTTTTCGTACAATCTCTTTTATCTCATAAATTCAGGGTTCTAAATAGCTAGCTATAGCTACGCAATAGCTGCGCTATAGCTTTTCGGACCTCAAAAGCTATAACGCTATTAACCGTTTTTCTTTTATAATAATTCTAAATAGCTAGCTATGGTTGCGCTATAGCGCTATAGTCGCTATTTAGAACCTTGCATAAATTAAAAAGTATGTAAAAGCTAGTGGTTGAACCGATGGGCCTACCGATTCAATTAGTGAACCGTTGACCTGAAAGTTTACCTAGTCGATATATAATCTGATTCTAAAACATTGAACAAAACTTTTTTAAGTGTCAATGAAACATCGATATTAGTAAAAATAATAAAAAAAGTTTTTACAATCTGATTCTAATAACATTGAGCAAAACTTTTTAAGTGTCAATGAAACAATCGATATTAGTAAAAATAAATAAATAATTATCTCCATAATCACGAGTTTTTGAACTAAAATCTGATCGAATGATTTAACTTTCGGACCGAAAGTCTGATGGAATGACTAAATTGTGGCAAGCTAAAATATGACAAATTAAGAAAAATAAATTTACCGACAATACTGTAAAATGTAGAGCTTGAAATACTGTGCTGGTATATTTGGAGATAGCACAGGGACCCAGTATTATTTGTTCTTTGAGATTCGTGCAGAACGTATTGAACGGTTGAGATTTTTCAAAAAGTCACGGACGAGGTGAGATATCTCCAGAGATGTTTGGCCTTGGCTACATGATAACTCCCAAGTCAAACCTCCCTCATTTATTCTCAGTAAATTTTATAAACTATTCTTTTTAAAATTTGACGATTTAAATATCTTTCATTTTGCACTCCATCATCTTTTATTTTAAAATATTTTAACAACTTAAAAATTTAAACTTAAATGTCAATATAAAACCATTAAATAAATTTATTATTTTTTCTATGCATATGTAAAAGTTTATGACATTTCAACTTTGTTTGAATTGTTATAAAGAACTTGCAACTGTGAATTTTTTCCTGGATATCGATTTTTTATCTTATGATTCACTAAAAGTAAATCATAAAGTGGTAACTTTTTATATACACAGAGAGAAAATAATACTGCCCCTGCACTAGTCCGAATCTCAAAGCGGCTGAGAGTAACCTCAAACCGTAAGTGAAGAGAAGATACTTGTCCTCAAATTCTCCGTCTTTCCCCAACCCGAAATATTTAATATTAACGGTACCATATATTGTTTCTCTCTTTGTCTTTCTTTGATGAGCTTTTTATTCTAGGAAACTCTGATGAGCTCATGAGTGACATCATGGCATGTCTCCTTGTCAGGGTGGGGTTTATAAGATGTCATAGCTGACTTTTTCTCCCCCTCCTTATCTATAATCAAGTGGGAGGAGAACTCAGAACAAAAATCAAAACATTTCTATTGCCATTAAGTTCACAACAATACAGGTACCAATTGTATCTTAGGCTTCAAATTATTTTAGCCTTTATTTACTTGTGGTGAAGAGAAATACAAGCAATGGAGAGCGCGGTTGAATCAGAAATTGTCTCGGATGGGCCGCAAGAGATCCTTCAGGCACTCTTTCTCCCTACAATTCGATCGAAGGTTGATTTATCTTCCAAATTTTCATATTCAAATTTCAGAATTATGTATTCCTAATATTCTAGTGCACAAAAATGAAATAAACAGGGAACCCCTCAGTGCTGATGTATCACTGAAGATACTGTATTGCGGAGTTTGCTATGCTGATGTCATCTGGACCCGAAACAAAATGGGTGATTCAAAATATCCATTAGTGCCTGGGTATGTAATTCCATCATTTTGTTGCTACTAAAAAAAAAAAAAAAATAAACAAAACCTTCATTTTTGTGCTTTTAGTCTTATATACTCTTATGATTTCTTGTTATAGGCATGAATTGTGGTGTTGTCACGGCGGTTGGATCTGATGTGGCCACATTTAAAGTAGGTGACCATGTGGGAGTAGGTACCTATGTTGATTGCAGAAATTGCGACTATTGTAATGTACGTAGAGAGGTTATTGTGACGAAGGCGCAATTGGAACTTTCAATCGCATTGATAAGGATGGTACAATCACAAAAGGCGGTTACTCTACTCATATAGTGGTACATGAAAGGTACTGTCACAAAATACCAGATGGATATCCATTAGAGAAGGCGGCACCATTACTATTGCGGGAATTACCGTTTTACGCCCCCATGATGAAACACAACATGAACAAACCTGGTAAATCTCTCGGTGTTGTCGGTTTAGGCGGGTTGGGTCAATGGCTGTAAAATTTGGGAAGGCGTTTGGTTTGAAAGTTACTGTTATCAGTACAAGCGAATCAAAGAGAAACGAGGCAATTAATCTCCTTGGAGCTGATAAGTTCATAATTTCAAAAGACAAGGATCAGATGGCGGTATGAACATTCATATTCTCACATTTTCTTTTGGTTATCTTTATATGATAAACATATAGTAGAAATACATTTATTTTTGTTACAGTCTGCTGCAAAATCTCTGGATTTTATATCGACACAGCATCAGGAGATCACCCGTTTGATCCGTACCTTTCGTTGCTAAAATTCGATGGAATTATGGTTCTTGTGGGGTTCCCTAGTGAGATCAAAATCAATCCCTTTCTCCTAAATTTTGGTTAGTTTTGAATTCAATCTCATTTCTGCTAATAATCAAGAGATTTTGCTTTAAATTCTTTAACTAAATTCAATCTCATAACTAACTACGCTTTCGTAGGTTCGCGATGCATTGCAGGAAGCGTAACGGGTGGTACAAAGGAGAGGGAAGAATGATTGAATTTTGTGCAAAAAATAAAGTTTATCCAGATGTATATAATTAGTATAGAGTATATAAATGAAGCTCTTGAGAGGCTCACAAAGAGTGATGCTAAACACCGTTTCGTTTAGATATTGCTAATACTCTCAAGTAATTAGGTACAAGTTGCAATTAAAGGAGGGTTTTTTCTACTATTTTTTACAAGTATTTTTATTTTTTTTTTGACATTTTGCACTGTTTTATTTGTGTACAATGTTATGTACTTGTGTTATATATGTTTGAAATAATTTCAGAGGATTATGGACAGATATTTTCTGTATTAATATCAATATATAAAGCCATGTTTTCTAGTTTGCAGAGTAGTGTGGTTGTTTATAAAATTTCCAGAGTAGAACAACAACTCTATATAATATGAGTTTATAAAAAAAAAAAAAATCTAAATCTAAGGTAGGGTAGATGCCCAACCCTTGACAATTATTGTGTCAATGCATACTTGCTAATTAAGTTTTTTTTTTAATGAGCAAAAAGAAAGTTGGTCATATTTAATTATTATTGTTGTTTCTCCATCTTAGTCTTAACTTTCTAAAAAAATATTTGTTGTACTATAGACAAACCCTTATAATAACAATATATTACTGTTATATAATTAAGGATACACACTGATTCCAAAGAGTAGGTGCATGAACAAATAATTCCAAAACTTTTTATTGATCTTTTAACTTTATTTGCATGAAATTAATTAATTGTCAAATTAAATTTGCACGAATTGGTTCTTGAATTTTAGAAAGAATTCTGGCAACTCTTTCAAATTCTATCAAAATAATAATCAGACTTAAAGAACAAACTTGTTTTTTTTCTTGAAAGTTCAACAATTAATTTGATGTAAATACAAGTGCATGGATCAGACTCAGGTTGGGGCCAAGACATGGTCAAACCCTCAACATAAGCTTAATTTTCAGAATAAATTAGGTATCAAGTTTCTCTCCTAGGTCCGAAAAGATGTAAACCTAAAATTGTGTGCGCTTGAGATTTGCTGAAATTTGGATTAGGCTTGTTGCTGGTTCGTACCGATATTTTTATTAATACCCAAAAAAAAACAAATTATCAAATCTGCTCCTACTCCAAACTTATTTTCAAATCTACCCCAACCGCCCGTCTGCTGGGCGGTCTAGATCCAGAGTAGACTGCCCTGCCACTGAGCGATCCACTACCCATAGCTGACCGCCTAGGGAGCGGGTGGTCCACTTTTTTTTTTTTTTTTTTTTAAGAGACTATGAACACCAAGATGCTGAATTCTAACGCTAAAAATTCGAATTTTGTATTAAATATTAGTTAGATTACTTCTTTTAAGCATATTTATACTAAAATACGCTAAATTACTTGGATTATGTTAAATTACGTTGAAAATTACACTAAATTACTTTAAATTACGCTAAATTACACTAAATTACATTAAATTATGGTAAAATACGGTAAATTATGCTAAATTACATATGAATAGGGACGATATTGAAAAGGCGAAAAACCGACGAAATTCAAACGGTCATAAACGATGCTCGAGTGTCCGATTTCAGCAAATGACTACTTTTCAGAAAGCTTGAGAAAATATGAATGCGTCCATACCTGTGATGCCAGATTCCAAAATTCAGAATCGCCAAAAAACAAAGGGAAGACCCTCAAAACTTGAGTTGAAGATTCCGATTAAGATTTTCATTTTTATTATTCAATCCAATTTCAGTAGTTAATTAGTTACATAATGAACTTGTAGAATACCAATTTTACTATTTTTGAAAGTTTTTTTACTATTTTTTATG
This sequence comes from Carex parvula, assembly GCA_025461045.1. NCBI lineage: Eukaryota > Viridiplantae > Streptophyta > Magnoliopsida > Poales > Cyperaceae > Carex > Carex parvula. The sequence continues at coordinate 430,555 of JAJGRW010000832.1, forward strand.
TTCATGAAAGATGGCACAGAATTGGTCTACTTTACCGTAATTTTGCGTAGTTTAGCGTAATTTACCGTATTTTATATAATTAGCGAAGTTATTGTTATTTTAGCGTAATTTGTGTAATTCAACGTAATTTAACATAATTCCAAGTTTTAGCGTATTTTAGCATAAATATGCTAAAAGAAGTAATCTAACTAATATTAAAAAAAATTCGAATTTTTAGCGTTATAATTCAGCATCTTGATGTTCATAATCTCTTAAAAAAAAAAAAGTGGACCACCCGCTCCCTGGGCGTCAGCTATGGGTAGTGGACCGCCCAGTGGCTGGGCGGTCTGCTCTAGATCTGGACCGCCCCAGCAGACGGGCGGTTGGGTAGATTTAAAAATAAGTTTGGGGTGGGGGCATATTTGATAATTTTTTTTTGGGGGGGTATTTAAAAATATCGGTGGTTCGTAGAGGGCCGAAAAATATGAGGATTTCATGTATACCCTTTGAAAACTTTGAAATTACGTATATCTCTTTATAAATTTATAATATCATATTGTTATAAATAAGTAAAAGAATAATAAACAAGATATTTAGAATGTATATAGTGATTTTCGTTATAGTTTTGGCTTCATCACACCTTCAAGCATACACTTTTGTTCGTCTCAAATGAACTGAGTAAAAGATTAGGTTGACTAAAAATTGTCTCTTGAACAAGATTTTTGAAGCTGTTGATAAATTTCTAAGAATTAATCTAATATAAAAGTGTCTACTCAATTCCTAATATTTGTACTTGGTGAAATTTTTAGAAAATAATTTTTTTTGCATTCACAACACTTTGATTTTATTTTGAAATATTTGAAGACAACCCGTCTTAACATCATGGTAAAAGAAATCTTAAATCAATTAATACTCATTTTTCATCCTTTTAAATTTTTATCCCTAGTTCATATCAGGGCTTGCACGAACCTCAAAGTACTGGAGCATCCAATCCCGGCGCCAAAACAAAGTTCAAATAAGAAGTGCGGATCTCAAAGCGACAGTTGATCTAAAGGCTTAAATTCAAGCTCAAACTTAACGGTCCACTATCGCGTGGGTCCTACTTGTAAGCAGGCCGATTAGAGTTAATCCCGGTGCAACGCCCAAAATCCCAAGGCCCAATACCTAAAACCAAAGCTCAAGTTCAAGCCCAATGATTTAATACAAATTTGAAAACTCAAATATTGAGCCTTAGGACGGAGGCCCTCTATGCTATGCATAGCATATTAGCAATTATATATATATAGAGAGAGAGAGAGTGGCTAATCAAAACGTTTGTTTCTAGCCCCCGGTGCAACCAAGTTGTTTTCGGATTTTCAAAGTCCAAACGTCGATCATAACCGTTCAACATTCATCTATATAAAATGTACTTCTAGACCAAATTTTACATTTTTTTTTTGAATTTTTTTACTATTATTAAGTCAGATTTAAAATCGTTGTTTTCAAATCCAGAAATTTTCACACGTTTATTAAAATCAGCTATTTTAAAACTGGCTTAATAAATAGTTAAAAATTCAAAAAAGTGAAATTTGGTCTCCAAGCAATTTTATAGAGATCACATCTAACAGTTTGGATCGACCGTTGAACTTTGAAAATCAGAAAAATATTGGTTGCACCACGCTCCGGAACAAACGTTTTGATATTAACCAACCTCTCTATATATATACACTATGCGTTAGGTCTAAAAAAAAGGAACAATTTTGTATAAAGGGAACTTTAAACATATTGTTGATTCTTTTTAGAAAAAGAATCACAATATGTTTAGGGTTGGAACTGCACGCTTCCTAGAAAAATAAGATATGAGCATTATCGTTGTACGAGGTATTTTCAATTTAAATTTAATTTCAGATTTTGTTGAAATTGTTATTTACCATGATCAAATATTTCATGACGGCTGCGTAATGACATATGATTTTTAACACGGATTACCCACGGCCCCCAATCTAAAGGCACTCACCACGGCCCCGGGCCCCAAATCTGGTAAAGCTCATGGGAATTTTCTTAACAATATTCACATAGGAAGTGACAGCACATAGAATCCGGACTGGTTGGAGTGTGCTTTATCTTAAAGAGCTGCTAATTAAGTAATTAGAATACTGAGTGACTCATTTAATTGTTTGATAATAATAAGAGTAGGAGTAGAGTAGTGAATACTTGATCTGTTGCTAGGGGTGTTTATTGGGTCCGGTTTAGTCCGTTTTGAACCGACCGAATTAGTTTGGACCAAACGTTCGGTTTTTCAGTTTAATGGTTCGGTTCGTTTGTTTTTTAAAACCATAATTTGGATTCGGTTCGTTTAAAAATTTCAAAACCGAAATAACCTAACTGACCGAACTTTTATATGTTATGAATTTGGTCCGGACCGCTCCGTTTATTTCTTAATCAATTGTTTTAAATACTTTCGATTTATTTCTTAATATACTTCGGTTTATGATAAATTAATTGTTTTAAATAAAAAAATTAATATATTTTGGTTTGAACCGAATAAATTGAAATAAATATTTAGTTCGGTTCGGTTCTGTTATAATGCTAATTAGTGTCGGTTCGGTTCTATTTTAGAAACCGATGAACGCCCCTAGACTGTTGCTTTCTTGGAGGGAGCAGGAGCACGAGATCCTAAATCATTAATAAAAAAATTTGCCAAGTCTTCCTTAATTTTCCCAATCCAAGGGACCGTGTAGAATCTAATTTAAGCGCAAATCGTCCTCTTAATTATTTTATTATTTTAATTGTGTCGTAGAAAGCACTATTATTTACACAAAAATAAAAAACTCCATTTTGTACCCTTAAGTACAACAACGCTGGTCGCTGGAGAATAAATATAATTTTCCCTTAAATTTATTAACATGGAATTCAAATTTCAAAGTTTCAAACTTCAAATAAACGAAAAGGTAGCAGCTTACTTTTGAGTTGAGTTAGTGTTCTTTAAATAATTAAAATTAACAAAAAAAAAAAACCTAAAAATGCCCTCTGAGTTCTGACCGACCTTTTTAGTTAGGAATTTCAGAATTGAATTTTGTTCAAAATGATTTGGACAAATTTTATCCAAAGCCAACAATAATCCGTCCGATATGCGTTGAGATAAGTGTGAACAATTTTATAACTTAATAAATTAAACCGCTCGCCTATATTACGTCCATCAAATTTTGAAATGGATCGGACGGTTTAAGAACTAGCTGTGGATGAAGATTCGTCCAAAGCCTTTTGGACAGAAACCCATCCTTTAGTTTATTATCTTTACCATCCCTCAGTCGAATTCGTATCCTCTGCATTAACTCAAAGGGAATCTTTGAGTTAATGCATCTGGACCATATGATTAACTTCAAGATCCGTGCAAATTAATCCGCACTAATTTAAAGACCCCTCTGTTAAAATCAGACAGCCGGATTGCTCCGTTTAATATCAAACGGCCGAGATACATTAACTCAAAGATTCTCTTTGAGTTAATGCAGAGGATACGTGTTCCCCTCAGTCCCTATCTGTCTAATTCATATTACCTTTTTCTCAAAAAAAAAAAATCATATCACCTAAGGTAACAAAATATTTATTTTGATCTGGAACGTTTGATTCAGAATCTGCACGAATATTAAAGGAATCCTTACATTCCACCTTGGGCTGGATTGGTCCGGAATTCCGATCGGACGGTCCAAATTTAATCATAAATATTCGTTACCTTAGAGGATTGGACTCCTGCTCTCTGTCTCCCTCTAAGATTTCCTTATTTCACTCTTAAAGTGCTTACACTCTCTCTCTCTCTCGTCCCCACCGCCAGCTGTTTCCCTCATATAAACCTCTGTCTCTCTCTCTAGATCTGCGCTTCTCCTCTCCTCTCTCTCTCATTCCAACAATGCGTCTCTCCATCTCTTCTTCCTTGTTTCTCGCTTCCTCTTAACAGTAATGCCTCATCTCTCTGTCTCAGTCATCTCAGATCTCACTTCCCCCTTCTTTCCACCCCTTCTACCTTCTCCAGTTCAGACCCTACTGATCTTGCCTCCCCACCAGACTTCTCTGTTTCCGACTCTCCTTCTTCCTCTCCATTCGCCTCTCCTCCCTCCACTAGTGACTTGCTAGATGAAGCTCCTGCCCCCTCTCCATTATTTCTCTCCATAAAACCATTTCCATTCCAGCACCAACACCATCGTATGCAGCGGCAGTAAAAGCTAGTTCCATTGATGCGGGAAGAGAGGAACAAAGACAGATGAGAAAAAGGTC
>JAJGRW010000832.1:441842-499218 GCA_025461045.1 Carex parvula
AGGATCCTTGTCATCAAGGAAGGAAGTTGCACTCTTTGGTACCGACTTGAGGGTACATTTGAGATATTGTAATTTGGTACCATTTTAGGGGTAAATTTGGAACTTGAATATGTTTTTATTTAGACTTATATGATATGTGTATTTGGATATGATTTTTGTTCAAAATTGAAATTCAAGATCAAGGGCAGTGTCAGAAATTAGAATTGAGATACTGTCAAATTGCCTTTGCTAATCCAAATAAGTTTTAGAGTAATTCCATTGTTACCCACCAAAATCAAACTAACTAACTGAGTAAAATCATACTATCAAATTTAAGGCCGAAATTTGACCCCATTTTGTTGCAAATTATATCCCAAATGAAGCAATTGTAAAGGTTTTGCTTCAGAGTTCAGATTGGGAGTGAGACAGAGAGAGAGAGAGAGAGAGAGAGAGAGAGGTGCGAGATAGAGAGATACCTGGTCTGGTCTGGTCTGCTCAGAGAAAAAAAAAAGAGAAAGGAGAAAGGAGAAAGAGCGATGGATGTCCCGCGAGTTAGCGTACCAAAATCGGATATTGATGAAAGAGAAGAGAAGGAAATTATTACTTTTGTTTTGTCTCCCAATTTATTATTTTAATTCTGTTTTGACTCCTAGTATATTTTAAAGAATAAAAATTATATTGCTTATTTCATCTTAATTTTTTATATATTTTGTATCTTGTTTGATAATTTAGTAAGTTATGATATAACTTAATTTATTTAGATTTGTTTGATGGTTTAGGCTAGGGTAAATTTCACCGGAAGTTATTGAACTTTGTTTTAAATTTTTTATTTGTTCCTCTATAGTTATTAATTTTTTTTATTAGTTTTAATCAAATTACTCTATAAATTTTATATTTAAAATAATAATTGAATATGTAGAGGTGCTACTTTATCCAATTATCCGGTTCCAAACTGAATTCGAATTGAACTAGATCCGATTAATTTGGATATAATATGGTTTAAAAATTATAACCAGTTAAATTATGAGTATGGTTACAAAATTAATACTTTAATATCTGATTCGAATTGAAATCAGAACCGATATTGTAATAAATAGGATATGAGTTTGATTTAATTATCAAGCTCATAATCAAATCCGACCCAATACTCATATAAATACCGATACAAGACTAATACAATTATTTTCAATTAATTACTTAAAACTATGGAAAAACAATAGCATTTTTTAGGAAACAAATCATAATATTATTATAAATTAATAATTAATTCCTATATTAATTGGGATGTAAACATGATATTCACACCACAAAAATTTTGTGGATTCACAACAAACTTTTGAATATTTTAATAAATAGGCAACATTACCCCTCAATTTGTTTCTACTATCATTTGTTTCATTTTTTTAATTAACAAGTTTCTGAAATGTCAACTTCTAAATTTATTATCCTTCATTCATATTATGTTCTCTGATAAAAAAAATTTGTATATTATACGATGAAAATAAGAAGAAATTATTTAACATGTTACCCAATAATATGTCCAATTACCACTTATATTTTTTTTTTCTTTTTTTAGATGTAATTACTTTCTACTTTTAATTATGTTACTCAATTGAAAATTATGTTGATATTATTTTTTGTTAATTGTAAATTATATAATTTAACTAAATACTTAGATTACTTTATCTGTAAATCCGATCATTTCAATTAATAAAATCTACAATTTATTATATGTTAATTTGATTATAAGTTTTCATTTTGATGATTGGTAAATTCATTTTCCATCTCGTTGATTATGAGTTTTAATTTTTTGTCTTATGTTATTTAGGAAAGAAATGCATTTAGAGAGAGATATTTTGATTTTGAAAGTAAAGTAAATTATAATCATTAAAATAAAGAAAGTATTGATTACATAATTAAATCATGTAAGCTATAGCAACAATAAAGTAGGGACAACTTCACTAGAAAATTTTAAAACCGTTGTGTTAATAAAAAAAATAGTTGCGTTAAAATCAGCACCCCAAATGTTACGCACTCACATTTTCCCTATTAAATTGTTGGATGAAAGAATATCTACAATATATATCTGCCTTTATGGCGTTTTATTCATAGATCATTGAATTCATTGCTCTATTTGTTAATAATTTACTTATTGGTGACATCTATTTCTCATTGGATCAGCACGCTGATCGAAACAAATTAGTATTTCATTTCTGAGTTTTCCAAATACTTGTGAGTTGTGATATATACCTACTCAGGATTTAGATTAGCCCCGGACCTGATAATTCATAAACAAATGATGAGTACTTATTTATTCGAAATCGAAATATTAAATCCGAAATATCTACCATTAGATGCGGTATATGAATATGGACCAGATCCGGTTTGAAACTAATAAGTATATATATGAATCAAAATTCGAACCCAAATACTTAGTACAAATTCAAATATAATAATATCCGGATCCTACCCAACCCGATAGCATCTTTATGAACATGTTCTATATATATGTGTTTGTGCAATTTAAGAAAAATTATGTCTTTGGTTCCGGTGGCGGAACATTTTTGGAAGTATTTGGCCGCTACTTACAAATGTCTATGTTAATAACATTTGCTGCCTACAATACAATATTGCTGATATCTAGGAAAGAGCATTTCAAATTAGAAAATTACTCTCGACGCGACGATGGATGTGACTTCGCCCATGACCATGCATGGCATGGAATCTTCGTCGGCTCTTACAGCCGAAGCCCTGAAAGCACTTGAAGAGGAGGGATCCCAAGTCTTACTGTACTCTGCCTCTGGTTCTGGGTCCCACTCCCGCCCTATGCTGTTCAATGGATCCAATTCCAATGTGCCACCAAAAATTGGATTATTCGTTGATGATTCAGATATACTATTCGCTGATGTTGATCCCGACAGAACGGTAATAATTTCATGAGTTTTATGAATCCTTTAAAACCTGACAATATCTGTTTAGATTTCTTCCAACTTTTAATTGTACCTTTGAATTTAGCATACTTAGCTTCATGAGACCGACAAGATATGGTACGTAGCATCAAGGCAGTGATAACTCGGTGTCTACGTACTAATGAGATATTTGCCGAAGCATTTACCAGGACTAGTCTAAAGAGGAAGCAAAAGGAACCTCATGTAAAACCTCTGCCAAGCACCATCAATAGTTCTACCCTCATAGTTGTAAGCATTGCATTTTACCCTGATATATAGTTGTAACCATTAATAATTCTATTATGTGTTAGCCTGATAGTGAGACTCTGGTTGGTTTCCTCATAATTAACAGATAAAGAAAGTTTCAAGAAAGTTGCACCCCAACAATAATCGTTGTCCAGATCTCGATCTAGATCAGCCTCCTCCGTTGATTGAGCAGCTGATGAAACGGGTGAGGGAAAAGGATGAGGGTTGTGCAATGGTAGTTGTCTTTGAGGAGTGGAAATTGAGCAACCCCGCCTTACCGTCGCTCCCCCTTGTACCTTCTCTCCACACTAATAGTGATCTTCCTTGGTTTTACATGGCTAACCCTGGGACAAGCCAAGGTAACCACCTTTTCGGGAGCATTACGGCACGGCAGAGCTTTTTGGTAGCCAATTCAGATTTACAATCTAGCAACTATTTATTGTACTCCAAAGATGGATGGTTGCTCTTGCGTGCGCGAGACCTGTTGTTATATGGCAAGGGAAGAGGATCTCCGAAATATTCAATGTTTTTATTGAATCCCATTACTGGGGCCCGCATAGATTTACCGGGTTTCTATTATCCAGACAGGTGTACTGCATTCTGCACCACAAGTACAACCCAGGGCACTCGCACTCCGGGAGTTGTTATTTGTGGTCGTTTTACGAGGACTATTGTGAGGATATACATGGCTCGACCGGGACCCGGTGGTGCATATTCATACTGGGAGGAACATCCTTATGTCTTTAAACAACCAGAAGCCGGGCTAATTGACACACCACAAAAGAAAATGTTTTTATGTGGCGGCTCTGTGTACTATTTTTACACATCAGTTTCAAGTGGATGCCTGTTATCACACTGCTGCCTCATTTTCAAGCTTGCCGATCTTAGCTGGCATCTTTTAACAGGTAAGAGACTCGAGCATTTCTTCCGCTACGAGCCTCTTGAGGTCGAAGGAAAACTTGTGATGGTCGGTCATCCACAGTATTTCACCAATCCTCTGACTGGGTTGGTGTTGGGGGGCTTAATATCAATACCTTTCTTTAGAATGGAGATAAGTCGAGACAAGTTTTATTGGGTAGAAATAACAAAGTTTGATGATGGGCGCATTTGGTTTATCGACCGCCTTCAATCTTTTTCTGTCAAGGTTGCGGGCTCTGGACATAAGTTTTGTTGGTTTGCAGGCAGAGGAATATGTGGTCTTGCTGTTGCACATGCAATACATTGCTGTTTGCAGGCTCACCACCGACTCGGTTTTGAACAACCAACATGTATGGGTTGACCTAGGCTGCCTCTCTCACTCTACTCTCTTAGATCGTGGGATAACCGGTGACGACCTTTTTCCTGACTTCTAAATAGACATCATATATATTTCTACATTTTGTTATATTCCTATTGTAAATTTTATGGTTGTTGCATAAGACTGCAGTTCTATCATCTATGCTTGTGCTTTTTCCAAATGTGATATATGAACTATTTTGATTTGCAATTGCTCGTGTTTGCTCCTGGTAAAAATGATTGTGTTTCCTTTTCTATGCTTGTGGGTTTGATATCAGTACGTAATTATGTAGCATACTAGATAACTATCCAAATTTGTGACTCAGTATAACACTTTCACTTTTAGCTAAGTTAAGCAAATTTTGATCTCGGGTAGTTTCAATAATGCAATGAAGCCTGAATTGGGTTTTAGCTGTCCTCTGTTATGGCAAATTAGCCTCAAACTGACACAGACTCCATGCAATTGGCAACCAATTTTTTTGCATTTGGAGAAACATATTAAATTTAAATTATGTCATGTGGTTGTCGATTGGAATGTGCTTTGAAAGATTCTCTTTGTCATTTAAATTATCTGGTATAATTTATCATATATACAGTACTTCAATTGGATCACTACTATATTTTAGTATCTATGGTCATAGTTCATGTCTTGTTGGCACACATATATAGTACTTCTTATCCTAGAAATGCTGATAATTATTACCTCTGTTATAAATTCTTGTTTAAATTCTTGTTTATAACTTTCAGTGACAGCGTATGAATTTTTGTTTAATTTCTGATGCTGCTAAACTTGTTGAGCTATTAATTGGGATTCAGACACCCTGCACGTACACAGCAGGCTCACTAAGAATACAAGAAAAAAGACTTAAAATGTGTCATTCTTTACTGGTATATTTTATTTCATAGTTACTCAGACAACACTCATATATGATATTTTGAAATGAGAAAGGTACTGGAGGGATCCGGTTACAATGGTACTGGACACAATAAATCAATAGCATCGAGCCATCGAGACACAACAACAACATTTATTACAAAACTGCCACAGTTTGGACTATGAAATACTCAACAGTTGATATTAAGAGACGGGACGCAAGACTCTGGACTGTACTGTAGGTGGAGTATGAAGAATTCAACTAAAAAACTTAGAGAAGGGCAACTGGTAAGGCAGCGGTCGGGTTTATATTCTATGATGAAGAATGGCAACTGATCAGAGCATATGGCAAGGCAGTGAACAAGAAGGATCCGCTTGAAGCTGAAGGACTGGCTATGTTACAGGGGCTGGAGCATGTACTGGTAAATGCTGGGGAGAATTCAGAAAGGAAATATATCCTGGTCAAGGCCGTATGTACGAATAGCATAGAGGATCTCACCCACTGGAAGGCACAAACAGTAGCTCAATGCGCACACACGTACGAGCGGATCAAAGGGAAGACAACAATACAACACATTAGAAGAGAGGCACTGACGGCTCCGCACTCACTGGCAAACTGGGCGCGCTCGACCAATGGATATTTTGCAAGTAGGCCCAGTAATGGGTTCATGAACAGTTTAAATATGCTGCCATCGATCAATCAGGAGTTCTTCACAGTTGTGTAACTCAGCAAAGCGACGAATTGCCTTTAGAAGGAGGCGCTGATGCAAACACAACTACAACAGCATCACTGATCACTGTTCATGAACAGTGAGGATTTCACACACAAACCGAGCTCTCTACCAATACGGGTAGTTCGGTGCCAGAAGGAGAACTCATACAGCAGCAACAATCTGAAATTAATCAGAGAAGACGAGCTAAAATTCCTGCTGTGAAGAATAGAACTTATGGTGTTGATTTAGGATTTAAGTAGCTGATGCTTTGTGTACTGGTATGCTTAATTTAGGTTGAAAGTAGGTTTTTGTTATCTCTGTACCAGTAGTTCTTTTAGTTTCTTATTTTGGGTTAAATGTATGCTTTAAGTTTTCTACTTTCTGTACCAGTAATTTTAGTTTGTCAGGTTTTATAAGGTAGGGCTATATACCGATACCAGTAATTTATGTAATTTTCTTAGTGCTAATGAATCACGCCCAAGGGCTTTTACTGAAAAAAAACTTAGAGACTTAGCCTTCTTTATATAGTAAATTATTGTTATTTAGAAGGGACATATATAACAATGATATATATTTTACAACTTGACAAGTAACAAAAGTAAAATTATAGATATCTATGGTTTAATTTAAGATTGACGTGAAATATAGTGCAAATAAAATTTTTGTAGGTTAGAATCAAGTGATGATAATAACACAAATCATTGATATTTTAGATCAAATTCCTATTAATTTTACTATATAACATATTTAAATTATAAAAACATCAAAATTATAATTTAATTTCTTTAATTTTAATTACTGTTTTGTAGATGATCCGATTTTTTTTAAATCCCTAAAAAAAATAGAAAAATACAAAATTGTTCATGTTTTTTGAATATTTTTAAAAATACCTTAGATGACTAAATACTTATATTTATCGCATTTCTATTTATAGTGAGGTTTTACTTAATCACGTTTTGTTAAAAATACTTATTACAAACCATAAATATGGTTAGGACCCGCGTTATAAGATAAAAAGGGAAATGCTCGGAGGGAGGGGAATTCATCTTGGACTTGGAGGACTACCTGAACCTGACTGTGTAGAATGAGATCGAAGTCGTCAGTTTTAATCTGGCACGAATTTTAAAGCAAATCTTTATATTTCAAATTGACTCCGAATTGATTTGGCGTTGATCTATTTTTGTTGAGATAGCCGAACAGCCTCTAACTGAATCTGAATTTGTTGGGGCGTGTCTCCTTCTAGTGTTTTCCAGTTGAAGATAACTGGCCTCTCCTGTTCTGACTGCCTTGGACCCATTTGTCAGTATCTAATCCAGAGATTTACTCTTGCTGGTTGCTGGGGACCACTAGCAGAAACCCCCTTTATTAATATCTCCTGACCGCTCTCACTGCCCCTGCTACCCAGATCCCCTTCTTCCCCAATTGAAACTTGTTTGTCAACGGTACTCTCACTGCCCCTGCTACCCAGATCCCCTTCTTCCCCAATTGAAACTTGTTTGTCAACGGTAGCCCCCAAATCCATCTTCTCTCCTAGCACTTACCCTCTCAAGTCTCAAGTAAATGTGCTCGCAATTAACCCAGAAACTTGTTACTAAAACGATGCTTCTACTGGTAACTCTTCTAGCTCTTGCATATCCAAGTACCATAGTAGCAAGTGCACAGCCAGGATGTGCTTCAAGCTGTGGTGATCTTACCATACCATACCCATTTGGTATCGGCATAGGTTGCTTCCGTGATGGTTTTGAGATTGCATGCCAAATGAGTAACACCACGACGTCCAACAATAGAACATATATTGCATCACTGGCAGGTACCACAGTGCAAGTTCTCAACTTATCTCTGGAGGTTGCTGAGGTCCAGGTGCAGCTGCCAATTGGTTGGCAGTGCTACAATAAATCTGGGGTAGAGGCGTACTACTCAGCAGAAGTCGACTTCAATCCCAAAAGCGTTTACAGGTACTACTCTGTCTAGGGAATACGGATCGATGACAAAAACACCCGATGCTTGGCCTGTCCGGCCTAGGCTTGGGTCCTTTCGGGCATGGAATTGGATAAGGCTCGGTTGTCAGTCAGATCTATTCATATATATTCAATTACTTACACACACACACACACACACACTCTGAATCACAAGGCCAGAGCTAGGACTGGTTTTGCACGTAATAAGAGAGCAAGCTGTTCTCTCTCTCAATCACAAGTAACTCCAAACTCTGAACTTTGCAGCTAGACCGAATTTTGGGTCAGCTCTAAGTTGGAATAATAAAAACCAACACTTTGACAGTATGAAGTTAGGTTGGAACTACCACAAAATAATAAAGTTCACGGAGCAATTTTTTTGTAGTTTTTTATTTTAAGGTAGGTGGCTTTAAATGCCTACTAATGATTTCATTAATAAAAAATGTAGTTACAATGAGCCAAATGACCATAATTTATAAATCTACTATTTTATTCTCACTAATTCCACTAAACTATTCTAATCCTATTTATATACACTCTTAATGGTCCTATTACCTTAAATCTCCATCTCTCTCTGCAAATGGATCCAGTTTTTTCGACCGCCATCACGTTCTGACGACCGGATCTGCTCACCGCTGCGCTCTGAGCTCCGACTATACCACACTATCGGCTCCGGTCCCTCCCCTCTCTCTCATTCTCCTCCCCGTTCGAGGTGGCAGAGCCGAGAGAGAGGGGGTACTGTTGCGTCGGGGTGAGGCCTAGAAGGGGTGGACTGCAGGGTGCGCTAGGATTTGTAGTTACATGTCAAAATTGTTGCATTTCACTGAGAACGGATTATGCGTAATTTACTTCACAATTGATTTTTTGTTTCTTCTTTGAGTTCTTTAATTGCTCCTCTGAACTCTGAGAATCCCCATAAAACAAGTCGAATTACAAACAGAGATCTGTGCTCACGGTATATCCATACTGCGCATGACCAATCAAGCTAGTAGCAATAATCTTGTCAGTGAACTAATTAATTCTTTACAATTGCTGCTAACAAAATTGTATAACAACTCAATTAAAGAGATAATTTCCTACTTATGCACAGGATCTCAAACACCCACAACCTACTTGTGGTAATCGGGTGCAACACCGTGAGCTATATCAAAAGCAAGAGAGATAGCAATGGTCTCTATTCGTATGACTACTACACTGGCTGCGTGTCATACTGCAATGACTCAAACAGCATAATCGATGGAACCTGCTCAGGTGTGGGTTGTTGCCAAGTTACCATTCCTTCTGGTCTTAGTGATAACTTGGTTACTTTTGGTGGCTACAGCCATGACGGATTTCTATCCTTTAACCCTTGCGACTATTCGTTCTTGGTGGACCAGGATTGGTTTAAATTTGGCAAGTCAAACTTGACCATGTCTACAAACACGAGCGTGCCAGTGTGGCTCAATTGGGCATTAAGGGAGAATAATTGTGCACAGGCACAGAAAAACCCTGAATTATATGGATGCCGTAGCAGGAATAGCGAGTGTTATGATTCCGTTAATGGCCCAGGATATCTTTGCAAGTGTTTAAAGGGGTATCAGGGTAATCCTTACCTTGTTAATGGATGTGCAGGTAAAATATCAAGCATGATCAATTGCTCCTCTTTTTTGAATTTTTTAATCACGCTAGAACATGCTTAAACAATTTTAAATCATAGATCAATAGTAATTAATGCTTTCTGACCTAGATGACAATCAATTGTGCAGATATAAATGAATGTGAGTTACCTGATGAATATCATTGTCATGGAATCTGTCAAAACAAGGAAGGTTCTTATGATTGCAAGTGCGAGTCAGGCAAACATGGAAATCCGTTCAATTATTCTTGCACTGATAATTTTCCCCTGAGAGAGAGACTTGCGATTGGTAAATTTTTCAGTATATTTATTTCCCTTCAAAACTTGGATGTTTCAGCATTGCATTCTATAGTTGAACTTGATCTACATTAAAATATGATGTTTCTCTAAGGTTTTGCTTGAATTATTTCAATATGTTATTGGACAAAATTCCATTGTTTCTGCCTTTCTGGTAAGGATCGATAGTAATCAATAACACTATCTGAGGAAACCATAATAAAAGAGGAAGGATGCTTGTACATGTACAAGTTTCTATTTCAATAGATATTATATCTAATTAGCTTTATTTTTGCATCACTTGACATCAGATTTAATTTCCATCTCCAGGTATTAGTGCTAGCACAGTTATTCTACTAGTTGTCACTCTTTCGATGATTTTTGTGTGCCAAAAGAAACGGCTTCAGAGAGAAAGAGATGATTTTTTCAAGGAACTTCAAAGAGAGAGAGATACCTTTTTCAAGAAAAACGGGGGGCTAATATTATATGAACAACTGGCATCAAGAAAAGTTAAGACGATGAAGATCTTCACAGAGGAAGAATTGGAAAAAATCACAAACAACTTTGACACGGTTATCGGTCGTGGAGGCCAAGGCATGGTCTATAAAGGGCATTTGGAAGACAAAAGTGAGGTTGCAGTAAAAAAATGTATTTTAGTCGGTGATGAAAAGATGAAAGAAGACTTCATAAACGAAATGATTATACTTTCACAAATAAACCACAAAAATGTCGTGAGGCTCGTGGGTTGTTGTTTAGAATTAGATGTGCCAATGCTGGTGTACGAGTACATCCCCAAGGGTACTCTCAAGAAATATCTTCATGGAAACCAGGTGCATATTCCTTTAGAAACCCGTTTACAGATTTGCACCGATGCAGCAAAAGTGCTTGCACATTTGCATTCAGAAACTGTCCAACCTATCCTCCATGGTAGTGGTCTGCTAAGGGGTACCTCGGGCAGGGCAGGGTAGTGCCCGAGGCGGGCAGCGGGTAGGCGGGTAGGCGGGTAGGGGGGTAGGCGGGTACAACGGGCACGGGTAGGCGGGTTTTTTTTTTTAAAACTCCGCCCTACCCGTCTCAAACCCGTGCCCGTTGCGGGTAGACGGGTACAACGGGCACGGGTACAGCGGGCACGGGCAGACGGGCAGCGGGGTATTTTTTTTTTTTTTTTTTGCTGTTTTTTGTTTTGTATTTTGATTTGTTTTCTTATTTTTTTATCGTGTCGTACGAATATTATTACGTGTCGTACGAATATTATTACGTGTCGTATGAAAATTTATTTCTTTACACGAGTAATTTTTTTTTATTTTCAAACTCTCATTCTAATTATATAGTTTCATAATTTATTTATATCTCGAAATTTGTAGTTTACATTTTAAATTGATAATATATTTTGTAAACGTTCAATTTAAATTGATAATATAAATCTAAATTAAATTAAATAAAAATTCAAATCTAAATTTAGATGCAAATAAAATTAAATCTAAATTGAATATAAATGTAAATCTAAATTAAAATTAAAATTGAATCGAAATCTAATTTAAATCTAAACTAAATTAAATAATAGGAAAAAAAAAAAAACCTCAAATTATGCCTCTGGAATATGCATTCTGCCGAAAAAAAAAAAAAAAAAATAGCCTCTGCCGAATTTCAAAAGAAAAAAAAATCTAAATCTAAATTCAAATCTAAATTAAATCTAAATCTAAATTAAATCTAAATTCAAAAAGAAATATTATTACGTGTCGTACGAAATATTATTTCTTTACACGAGTAATTTTATTTTATTTTCAAACTCTCATTCTAATTATATAGTTTCATAATTTATTTATATCTCGAAATTTGTAGATAACATTTTAAATTGATAATATATTTGTAAACGTTCAATTTAAATTGATAATCTAAATCTAAATCTAAATTAAATAAAAATTAAATTAAATAAAAATTCAAATCTAAATTTAGATGCAAATTAAATTAAATCTAAATTGAATATAAATGTAAATCTAAATTAAATTTAAATTGAATCCAAATCTAATTTAAATCTAAATTAAATTAAATTTAGCCACTGTTATTTGTTTCTTCATCAATCTGGCATTCTTCACATAGCCACTCACCTTCTGGAGGTTTCTTCATCATAACTCGCATACAATAAGTATGTTCAGCTCCATCACTGCATCTTGTGCAAAAAACAAGCAAATCTTCTTGACCTACATCTCCACAGATATCACACACTTTGACATCATCCTCTACTTCATCAGAGTTTTCTGCCTCAGGATCTTGCTCGACCGCTTTGTCCGACTCCTGAGACCTCTCATCAGAGTCAGTTCGCTCTAACATCTTGCTTTCCTCGGGTGCATTCTTGACTGTGGCCTCAACATCATTCTGTTCTATGGCATCTGATGTCTCTTGACCGAGAGAAACAACAAACTTACAGTGCTTATTTGTTTTGTTGCCAACCAGCTCTTCCTTGCTCCATTTCTTCTCTGCCTCACCTTTCTTTTTCATCGCTTCAATCTCACTGCAAAGCGTTTGTAGACGGACTTGTCTAACTTGATCAACGCCCTTGAAGACCTTGCGCAAAATCTAAATTGAATATAAATGTAAATTATATCTAAATTGAATATAAATGTAAATGTAAATCTAAATTATATCTAAATTGAATATAAATGTAAATCTAAATCTAAATTATATCTAAATGTAAATCTAAATGTAAATGTAAATCTAAATGTCAATCTAAGTCTAATTCATAATAATATAATTCAAATTTTGAAATTCTAAGTCTAATTCAAAATAAATACAACTTGTTCTAACTTATTCAAAATATAAATCTAAATCTAAATTAAATTAAATCTAAATTAAAAAAATAACTCTAAGTCTAACAAATTCAAACTTATTCAAAAAAATAACTCTAACAAATTTAACTTATTCAAAAATCTATTTAAAAAAAAAATACAATTTGTTCTAACTTATTTAAAAAAAAATAAATCTAACATATTCAAAAATCTAACATATTTATAGATTCAAAAAATATAAATCTAACATTTTAAAATCTAACTTATTTATCTAACATATTTAAAAATTAATCCGAAATTAAAAAATAAAGCTAACATATTTTAAAATAAATCAAACCTATTCTAAAAATAAATAGAACTTATTTAAATCTAACTTACTTACAAATAAAATATCACATATTTCAAAACTAAATCTCACATATTTTAAAAATAAATCTAACCAATTTTAAAATAAACTACCTATTCAAAAACCATTTTTAAAACAAATATAACTAATTTTAAAATGAATATACCCTATTTAGCACAAATAAAACCTATTTAAAATAAAATTTAACTTACTTAAAAATAAAAACCGAATTAAAAATTAAATCTAACCTATTTAAGCTATTTTGAAAATAAATCTAAGCTATTTATAAATAAATCTAACTTATTTCAAGAATAAATCTAACCTATTCAAAAGTAAATCTAATATATTTTGAAATAAATCAAACCAATTCTACTAACAAAGTAACAATAAATCTAACATATTTAAGCTACTTTAAAAATTAGATCCAACATATTTATAATAAAACTAACAATAAATCTAACATATGTAAGCTACTTTAAAAATTAATCTAACCTTTGCGAGAATAAAACTAACAAAAAATCTAACATGTTTAAGCTATTTAAAAATTTATCTAACCTATTTATCATAAAATTAACAATAAATCTAACTTATTTAATAAATGCAAAAAAATTAATCTAACCTTTGCGAGATGAAAACTTGCGCCTTTGCGGGATGAAATAATCTTGCTCAACCGTATCTCGCGCCTTTGCGGAATAAAATAAATTTCCAACTATTTTTTTTTTCTAATAATTAAATTAATTTCTGAAAAATAAAAAAAAATGATAGAGAATTAGAGAGTATGAGTGAGAGAGAGTATGAGAAGGGAAAATCAGAAATTTAGTGAGTGAGGGAGAGTGAGAAATTTAGTGAGTGAGGGAGAGTGGGTTTGGGGGTTAATTTATGGGGAAATTCGGAACTGTGGGGGCCTGGCTGGGTGTGAAATTGGGGGATTTCAGTCAAAATTCGGAACAGTGGGGGGCACTGTGGGGCAGTGTACCAATATTCCAATTTTTGGGTTTCTCTGCGTTAGCCCGAATCTCAAAGCAGTGTGAGTTAATCCCAAACCGTAAAGTGAAGGGAATCTTTTACACTAATGGAGAGGATAATTTTTGGCTTCCCTAGAGAGGCTCTGCGCCTCTGCCTCGTAAAGTGAAGGGAATAAATGCAGAGGGGGGGCCTGGCGCTGGCGCGGGGAACGGTATTATTGTGCTTTGAGATTCGTGCCAAGTTTAAAAGAACGGTCCAGACAGAGGGAGAGGGGGGCTGGCGCTGGCGCGGGTACCAAAAAACCGTGTCACACGGCACACGCTACCGTAAAAGATTCCCTTAACAATTGCTATTTATGGTTGAGATTAAATCTCAGCCGGTTTGGGATTCGGGCTGACTGAGGGGGCAGTATTATTGTGCTTTGAGATTCGTGCCAAGTTAAAAACAACGGTCCAGATTAAGTAATTGTAAAAACTGTACAACTGGCGCAAAATTCACAATTTCACATCCATTTTAAATTAACAGAGCAGTTTTAGCTTCATGCAGCGCAATATTTACATGAAAACTATATAAAAATGCACTGTCCGTAGCCAAAAATGCTCTGTTAATATTTACAGAGGGGGGGGAAAATTTTTGAATTAAAGTTCCTGCGGGCAGCGGGCAGCGGGTGCGGGTACGGGTACGGGCACGGGTACGCGGGTGCGGGCACACCCGTGGCGGGTGCGGGCAGACGGGCAGCGGGCACGGGTTTGGCGGGTACGGGTACACCCGGATTTGGCACCAAAAAAGGCCACCCTGCCCATTTCAAGCCCGTACCCGCGTACCCGTTTACCCGTCTATACCCGGGCACGGGTACGGGTACCCCGGGCACCGGGCACGGGCGGACCGGGTTCGGGCAGCCCGCGGCGGGCACTGTCAAACCACTACTCCATGGTGATATTAAATCTGAGAACATTCTCTTAGACAATAATTACATGGCAAAGGTTTCTGATTTTGGCATATCAAGATTCCTATCAATGGATAAGACCCAAATTGCTACTTTTGTGATAGGAACATTAGGTTATCTAGATCCTGAGTTCATGCAATGCAGGCGTTTAACAACTAAAAGCGATGTATATAGTTTCGGTGTTGTTATACTTGAGCTTATCACAAGAAAGGGGGTAATTATTAGAGTATATATTCTGTTATAGATATTCTGTTATAGACAAGCCTTTGACTATGGTCAAAGGTTGTTAGTGTTTCTGTTAATCAGTTGATACTGTAGCTTGTTAGAGAAGATACATTAGCATTCGGCTATATATACACAGCCAATCTTTGTAAATGCAATTAATGAAGAATTTAATAAAAAGATTCTTTCTATAGTTCTATTCTCTCTCTCTGTTTACATGGTATCAGAGCACCATGGAAAACGAAACTGTACCTCCTTCCTCTAATCCCTCACCTACCTCTTCCGCTGTCTCTAATGGCGAGCAAGAACCGCCTCTTATCATGCTGACTCTTCCTATCTCTACCAAGCTTGATCGCGACAATTACCTTTCCTGGCAGTCGCAAATAGTTCCTCTTCTTCATGCCTATGGATTATATCGATTCCTTGAAGCAAGTGCATCTGCCCCAAATTCGACGATTGTAACCTCAACCGGTGCTCTACAAATCAATCCTGCTTATCTACCATGGTACAAGCAAGATCAGATGCTTCTAGGTTGGTTACGATCTTCTCTGACTCGAGAGGTTCTTGCTCAGGTTGTCTCCGCCAAAACTTCGACCGATCTGTGGCAAATTCTCCAGCGCTCCTTCTCTGCGACTTCTAAAGCAAGACTCTCTGAGCTCCGCCGAAAGCTCCAGAATACCTCGAAAGGTGCCTCGAGTTGCTTAGAGTACATCCAGAAGATACAATCGGTGGCCGATGAGCTAGCCTTCATAGGCGAACCGATTTCTGACAGTGATCTCCAGATGTATATACTTCAAGGCTTAGGATCGGAATTCGATCCGTTTGTAGTGGCGATTCAAACCTCTCCTTCTCGCTCCATTGCCGATCTTACCTCTCTTCTTTACAGTCACGAGGCTCTTCTTCTATCTCGGACTCAAGCAAGGCAATCGGGTGCCGATTCTCTTCCCTCTTCTTTAAACCCGGTAGCTATGTACAATACCAAATCGGGTTCAAGATCCGGTAAAGGCAACTTTCGCTCAAAGGGAAACTTCTCCCAGCAGCAAGCTAATTCCATCGCTCCCAGGCCCAGTGGCGGTCCAAGGCCCGCTTCTAGCTCACGGCCTATTAGGCCTAACCCTGACAGAGAGGTTATCTGCCAAATTTGTTACAAAAAGGGCCATCAAGCCAGAAACTGCTGGTATAGGTCCGATTTGACTAATTACCCCGAGGTGGCTCCTCAACCGACCTTTCAGGCGCATTTTACTCAACCATTTCAAGCTCACAGTGCTCAGCCCGACTCAATCCCATCCGGACCCGATTGGTACCTCGACTCGGGAGCTACACATCATGTGACAAATGATTTGAACAACCTCTCATCCTTCTTGCCTTACGAGGGGATTGACAAGCTTCACATCGGAAACGGTGCGGGTATGACCATTAGCCATATTGGCTCTTCCTCCTTGCATTTTTCGAATTATACAATCTCATTACATGATGTCCTTTTTGTGCCTTCATTTGCTAAAAACCTCTTGAGCCTTTCCAAATTACTACAAGATAACTCTATTCTCATTGAGTTTTTCTCTCATTTTTGTGTCATTAAGGACCTCCGCACATTGAAGGTTCTTCTTCAAGCCAAGCTTAAAAATGGCCTCTATTCTCTCCCTCCACAAATACCACCTCAAGCTCATTTTGGTGAACGTACCTCTATGGATATTTGGCATGCCCGCCTAGGCCATCCTTCCTCTTCAACTACACAAAAGATCTTACATTTCAACTCTTTACCTTGTAATAACAATAAAATGTCCTTGTGTCATGATTGTTTAGTGGCCAAGGCACATCGCTTGCCTTTTATTTCTAGCTCCTCTACTTCTTCTTTTCCACTTGAGATTGTATATTCGGATGTGTGGGGTCCCGCACCAATAAAATCAAGAAACGGTTTTCGTTATTACATTGTCTTCATTGATGATTTTTCTCGTTATTCTTGGATCTATTTTTTGCATTCCAAAGATGAAGTCTTAAAAGTGTTTGGTTCTTTCAAAAGCCAAGTTGAGAACTTGCTCCAACACTCGATTAAAATTTTACGAACGGATGGGGGTACGGAGTACATGCCCATCACTCGCTCCTTTCCCTCTATTCTTCATCAAAAGACATGCCCTTACACCCCTCAACAAAATGGAGTTTCCGAACGAAAGCAGCGGCACATAGTGGAGCTTTCTCTAGCCAATATGGCTCATGCCTCGATTCCCGAACGGTTTTGGGATGATGTCTTTGCTAGTGTGGTGTACCTCATAAACCGCCTACCTCCATCTTGTGATTCTTCTTCTCCATTTTTTAAGCTCTTCAACAAATCACCGATTATCTCTTTTTACGGGTCTTAGGGTGTTTGTGCTTTCCCTACTTACGCCCCTACAATGATCATAAGCTCCAAGCTCGATCAAAGCCGTGTGTGTTTCTTGGGTATTCCTTCTCTCAAAAGGGATATAAATGTTTTCACATTGCTTCTAACAAATTTGTTGTTTCGAGACATGTTGTTTTTGATGAAAAGCAGTTCCCATTCAAGCTACTCACCTCTGATAAGCCAGTGGTTGCTGCTGCACCTCCAAATCCTGCGACTTGGCTGCCTCTGTTGCCTCTACCTGCTATCTCTGGTGATTCACAACACCCTCATCCCACTGTGCCTGCCACACTTGATCCCGTGCCTGCTTTTATTACCGATGCCCTTCCTAAGTCTCCTACTGCTTCCGATCCCTCTCTCATCCTTTCGGGTACTTCTCCACCAGCAGGGGATCCCAACCCGACTTACCCTATTTCGGGTACTCCCACACCTGCAGCGGATCCCAAGCATCTTAGCTCTCCTTCGGGTTCTTCTACATCTGCAGCGAATCCGAATTCTATCATGATTGGATCCTTTCCTCTTTTGGATCTTTCCCTCTCTGCACCGAAACTCATTCCTTCGGCTACTACCCCTGCTGCAGCGGATCCAGTCAGTTTAAAAACATACTCTAGGCGGTATACCAAGGGGACTCCTACCCGGCCTTCTTCTAACAGAGACTTGCCAATTCTCCCCACCCCTGTTCAAACCGCAAATTCTTCTCAGCCAGGGCACCCTTCTCATCACCCCATGATTACACGTAGCCGTACCCGTAATCAAGTTGCCCTACTAACTGAAAAGTTTCTTGATGTTGAGCCCAAAACCTACAATCAAGCAAAGAACCATGCACATTGGGTTGAGGCCATGCACAAAGAACACTCCGCACTTCTTGCAAATCAAACTTGGGTACTTGTTCCGCCTTCTTCCAACCAAAATGTCGTTGGGTGTAAATGGGTGTTTAAAGTCAAGCGACGGGCGGATGGCTCACTTGAGCGGTACAAAGCCCGACTTGTTGCAAAGGGTTTCCATCAAGAAGAAGGTGTCGATTTCTTCGACACCTTTAGCCCCGTTGTTCGCCCTACCACTATCCGTTTAGTGCTTGCTATTGCCTTATCCAAACATTGGGAGATTAAGCAACTTGATGTACAAAACGCGTTTCTTCATGGTGAGCTCCAAGAAACCATTTTCATGCAACAACCGCCGGGTTTTATTGACTTGGACAAGCCCGATCATGTGTGCCGTCTTTCTAAAGCAATCTATGGCCTCAAGCAAAGCCCTCGAGCTTGGTTTCATGTCTTAAGCAAGGCTCTCATCTCTCATGGCTTCAAGGCCTCTCGTTATGATCCTTCGCTTTTTGTGTTTACCTCCAATGGGACTACGATCTTTGTTCTCATTTATGTTGACGATATCATCGTTATGGGGTCGAGCCTTTCTCTCATTCAAAAACTTGTTACTTCCTTCAACAACAATTCCCTCTCAAAGATCTTGGCAATTTGCACTACTTCCTTGGCATAGAGGTTAACCGATCCTCTCATGGTTTGCATCTATCTCAAGCCAAATACCTTCAAGAGATTCTCACCCGTGCTCATATGGCTGATGCTAATCCTCTTCCATCACCTATGTGTCTTAAAACCAATCTCTCCAAATTTGATGGCGATCCATTTGACAATCCGCACCTTTACCGATCTATTGTAGGGGCTCTTCAATATGCAACTCTAACTCGCCCCGACATTGCCTATTCGGTGAATAAGGTGTCGCAATTCATGCAATCTCCCTCTTCGTCTCATTGGGCTGCAGTTAAGAGGATCCTTCGGTTTCTCAAGGGTACCATTCATCATGGTATTACCCTCAAACCGGCTTCTTCCTTCACTCTCCATGCATATAGTGATGCGGATTGGGCCGGCTCTTTAGACGATCGCAAGTCCACCACGGGGTTTTGTGTTTATCTTGGCCCAAATCTAATCTCATGGGGTTCGAAGAAACAGCCCACCGTGGCTCGATCTAGCACGGAGGCCGAATACAAGGCCCTTGCGGTTACAAGTTCTGAGGTGACTTGGCTACAGTACCTTCTGGCCGAACTACAAGTTTCGGTTTCATCCCCTCCTTCATTGTGGTGTGACAACATTGGAGCTTCCTTTTTAGCATCCAATCCGATGGTGAATACTCGTACTAAGCATGTGGAAGTCGATTACCACTTTGTGCGAGAACGGGTAGCTAATAATCTCTAGTAATCCGTTTTCTTTCTTCAAAGGACCAAATTGCGGATATCTTCACGAAGCCTTTGGCATCTCCTCGATTTTCTCTTCTCTCCTCCAAATTGACAGTTCAAGCATCGGATTGAGGGGGGAGTATTAGAGTATATATTCTGTTATAGATATTCTGTTATAGACAAGCCTTTGACTATGGTCAAAGGTTGTTAGTGTTTCTGTTAATCAGTTGATACTGTAGCTTGTTAGAGAAGATACATTAGCATTCGGCTATATATACACAGCCAATCTTTGTAAATGCAATTAATGAAGAATTTAATAAAAAGATTCTTTCTGTAGTTCTATTCTCTCTCTCTGTTTACATCTCTGTTTACAGTAATGTATCGTGATGGAGACAATGAACAGGAGAAATCTCTCCCCTACGAGTTCCTCTCAGCAATGAGACAAAATAGGGCTGAAGAGCTGTTTGATCAGAATATTGCTACCGAGGAAAACCTGAAGCTGCTTGTAAAGCAGGTTGCTAAAATTGCAGAAAAGTGTTTAAGGCCAACCGGAGAGGAGAGGCCGACAATGACACAAGTAGCAGAACAGTTGAAGGAATTGAGGACAGCGCTACCAGCAATGCGCTATGAGGCATCTGAATTCTATACAGGATCCCCAAGGCCTTTCCCTGATTCTGATAGTGCCCCCTTAATAACTTAATAATCATAACATATGTTGATGATTTTCCTTTCCTTTAGTTTGGTATTTCGTTCAATCCATATTTGTATTAATTGTATAAACTACTTATCTTTGAGTGAAGGTGCTAAATAAGAATTCATGAAAAAGCACCGATTTATTATATGAATAATTTTTCATTTGTAAGATCATTACATATATAGCCCATAATATTTGCTGATACCGAGCTGGTACATATGGGTCCTTACTGGAATAGTAGTATGTTATGTTATCCGAATTATTTTTTTACTGATTCCTCAATCAAAATTTCATGATTTCCACCATTTGGAAATTAGGTGTAGTTTTGTCTAATCTGTGTGCTGGCATGACATCACTGGATCCAAGGCCTTGAGCTGTTCTTCCACATCATCATCTTATAATTAAGGTTAAATTTGGCAGAATATCAATTTCAGAAATATTATATATATAGTACAGTGTAGTAATGCTCTTAACTCTTTAGCAATATTCATTTAGGACTGATCAATAGGCCTAGCCAGTTTTTCATTTCACATTTAAGTTTTAAAATATAAAACATGTAGATTTATGAGCTTTCTCTATTTAACAAAATTACATAACAACAGTAATCTGTAATACTGTTTCTGTTTCAATATTTGGTGGTCTTATATATATAACTTCTCAGCAACAACGAGAATTGTCAGGCAGAATAACTTTTGTAAATATTGATTTTGATTTATTCAAATTTAAAAAGAAAAAATAAAGAACAAATGTTACCAACGCTACCGTCATCGGTATCATTGTATCACCGATGTTTTATTTTTTTACCATTTACCAGTTGAACTCTATACTTAATTTGGAGCAGATACTCAGTTGGAGCAAAACCCAAAGCACTGGCGCACCAGTGCTATGGTAGCATCAGATCACAGAGTGCATCAGTTAGTTAGTTAGTGATACAGTTGTAATTAGCAAGTGGTAATGATGCAATTAGAGATTTGCCTTTATATAGATGTATTACTCATTTGTAAATTGTAATAATACAATCAAGAATGAAATAAAATAAAGATTACATTCTTCAATTCTATCTCTCTTTCTCTCTGTTAATGAGAAACCAAACAAATAGCATAGTAATATTAAGTTAGCAGGCATAGTATTGCTTACGAGTTCTTATGTTCTACACCAAGTTATATTATATAGTGAGCATGTTATGACTGAAGAGAAAATGTTGTGATGATCTGACTGGTAAACATACCAGGTTTTCACTGACGAAGAGAAAATTTTGTGACAATCTCAACACTGTTAGCTACTCAGGAGACAGGAGTATACCTGACTTTTCTAATAAAATAAAATAAAGTGTTACTATCAATTATCAAAGTCAAACAATTTTCTAAAGAAATCTCCTAATCTATGTTAAGGAGTCCTCTACCTTCCAAAGAAACTTCCATGCCCAAAAAAAAAAAAGATCTTTAGAAATAACAATTAAGCCCATCTCATGACCTCATAATAACTGAAATAGCAATGAGGTCCCTAATCTTTTTCAAATTTGCTTTACACAAGTAGTCACTGATCCAGTGATTTCACTCTCAACCAGAACCAGTCCACAACTAGCAATTGCAACTATATTTCTATTCTACTAATATGGTTAGCATCAAGAAATAACACATGAATATGTAACTTAAATATATTTCACTGAAGAAAAACTACCAAAACCCTGGAAATATATCAATCTGAAAGTCAAATAGTGTCCTACAAGATTCAAAAATGGAATCAATCTCATACTTAAATGCATCCAGAAACAAACCTAGTGACAATCCAGCCTTCCAATAATTGAAAATTGCAATGAGGCCCCCACCAATCTTTTTGAAAACTGGGATTGAGGCCCGGTACATAAGTGCACCGATTCCCTCTACAACAACCACAGCCAATCCAGCCGAGAGTATGTCCCAATCACCAGTCTGACCTATGACAGTTGCAAAAGCAGTTGCACAATAGAACCCGATCAGAAAAAACAAGATTTTTAGTGATAAACCCTTCCTCAGTCGGTTGATACGGTTATATAAGTTGGTTTGGAGGGATTTGAGTGCGTTGAATAAGCGGGTCCCACCATTGTTTGTTGTATTGCTCGATGATGATTCTGAAGTACCACCATCTACCACGCTCTTAACAATTGATCCCCTTATCCTATAAAAAAAATAAACAAATAAATAACCAGTAGTGGCATGACTTGAAGATTTATATTTAAACAACTACTGACAAACATATTATATTTGAAATCAATAATCAACAAAAAATAGAGAGCTTAACATTTACCTTGAATATTTGACTGTGGGTCTACCTTGACAAAACCAACAAAAATTGTTGAGGTTTGTATTATAGCCACTGGTGCTTTTAACAGGGTAACATGTATACTTTCGTTTCGTGCATCTTGCTATTGGTAAGAAGGTGATCCCTTTGTAAGATGGCATAGCCGACATGTAACCATACTAGAATTAAACTGACATCTGTGACACAAAAGTAGTAGTATCAAATCAAATCAAATGTGATATTTCAAACAAGCATATTTTCCTTTAAGCCTCTCTTTGCCAAATTAGCAAGGCCTATTGGTATCTCTTTTTTAGAGAGGTATTTCATGATTTCTTTTCTGTAGGTGCTTCAGGGAACTTTATGAAAAGAGTTGCTACTAATCTCAATTAAGGAAACAAAGTGCAATCAAAATAATGTTTTATGATCATTCCTACTTCAGGTCATATTAGTCTATAATAATACAGCCTATTGCCTCGGATTATGTGTGAATAATACAGCCAGAAACAAATGCATAATTTATCCATTAGATTAAAACAGAAGCAAACAAGATTGCATGTATAAGAGAATTAAAGTACAATTATTTAAAACTCTAAATCCTGTTGTTCCATCCTCTACTCCCCTCTCTCTCACGAACCAATGAGTTTAGATTTACATAAATTTCCCTTAAAATAAATTCAATTTCAGTTGAAATTGGCATGAATTCAAGGCTGGCTCAACCTCTAGCTTAATAGGATCCTTGTCATCAAGGAAGTTGCACTCTTTAGTACCGACTTGAGGGTACATTTGAGGATATTGTAATTTGGTACCATTTTAGGGGTAAATTTGGAACTTGTAATCTGTTTTTATTTAGACTTATATGAGATAATGTAGTATTTGGATATGAATTTTTGTTCAAAATTGAAATTTAAGATCAAGGGTAGTGTCAGAAATTAGAATTGAGATACTGTCAAATTGCCTTTGCTAATCCAAAATAAGTTTTAGAGTAATTCCATTGTTACCCACCAAAATCAAACTAAC
Source organism: Carex parvula (assembly GCA_025461045.1). Lineage (NCBI taxonomy): Eukaryota > Viridiplantae > Streptophyta > Magnoliopsida > Poales > Cyperaceae > Carex > Carex parvula. The sequence goes on from JAJGRW010000832.1 coordinate 465,540, forward strand.
TAACTGAGTAAAACCATACTATCAAATTTAAGACCGAAACTTGACCCCATTTTGTTGCAAATTATATCCAAAATGAAGCAATTGTAAAGGTTTTGCTTCAGAGTTCAGATTGGGAGTGAGACAGAGAGAGAGAGAGAGAGAGAGAGAGAGAGAGAGAGAGAGAGAGAGAGAGAGGTGCGAGATAGAGAGATACCTGGTCTGGTCTGGTCTGGTCTGCTAAGAGAAAAAAAAGGAGAAAGGAGAAAGGAGAAAGAGCGATGGATGTCCCGCGAGGTAGCGTACCAAAATCGGATATTGATGAAAGAGAAGAGAAAGGAAATTATTATTTTGTTTTGTCTTCCAATTTATTATTTTAATTCTGTTTTGACTCCCAGTTTATTTTAAAGAATAAAAATTAAATTGCTTAGGACCCGCCGACCCGCGTTATAAGATAAAAAGGGAAATGCTCGGAGGGAGGGGAATTCATCACCTGAACCTGACTGTGTAGAATGAGATCGAAGTCGTCAGTTTTACTCTGGCACGAATCTTAAAGCAAATCTTTATATTTCAAATTGACTCCGAATTGATTTGGCGTTGATCTATTTTTGTTCCACTATTGCTTTATTTTAAGTAATTAATTGTTGTTTAACTCTATATTTATTGGTGAGCTTCTTAATTTGACAAATTAAACTACATTAATGTACCTTGCAGTTTATATATAGCGCCTACATACATACATATTAGCAATTAAATTAATGGCTTGTTGGTCAGACCTAGCAAGTGAGTTTACTGGTACGTACCAGAAAAACAGTATATATTTTACAGACCTGTTTGAGAGTTACTTTGGTTTGGGGAGGGACATGATCTGGGAATCTATGATTATGTCAATGAGACCTTTCAACAGGGACGGATTTAGGATTTTCGTCAGGAGGGGCAAAAAAATATCGAATCGGATTTAAATCCATTAACCAATTGGGTACTCGATAAAAAATAATGCTTTGACTTGTAATTCTGATGCTCTGACTTATAATTCTCATTACCAATCAAAATTCAACAGATTTATTTTAATTTTAATCCTAAATTTAACTCGAATTACAAATTAAACGTCCAGAGGGAGGCAAAAAAAAATTCAGGGGAGATCAAAGTCGATCGGAACCGATAAATCTCCACTAAAACTCAAAATCTAGGGAGGAGCAACTGCCCCTCCTGGAACACTCTGGGTCCACCCCTGCTTTCAACGGTACTACGAGAATGAGCACTTCCTCTCCTTGGAAGAACCATTGGTATGGTTAACTCCTAGTTTATGATAGATGACTTCTAATACGGAGGAAAAATTAATGTTGGGTTTTAGATTAATTACAGGCGTAATTTCTGATGTATCTCTTCTATTTTAAACAAATAAATTTATGAACTTGTTGAGTAAATATATATATTGGATGTTGTTTTTTATTGAATTTGTGCTTATTTCTTGGTTAAAACCGAAAATGAGTAATAAAATCTAAAAAGTAGTAAATGTAAATCCCTAGGAAATTAAATTTACTTGTGTTAATTTTTTATTGAATTTTTGTGCTAAATTTTTTGAAAGAAATTAAATTTATTGACACTCAACACAGCTGTTTAGATACCCAATAACTCATTTGATGGTTGTTAAGCGTATTCATTGATTACTTATTGGCTAAAATTGTACAATGAACCAAGATTATTTATGCTTAAATAAGGTTAATTACTCAATGCGCTTTGTAAAAATGATGATTGATCAATGAAATTATTTTACACAATAATACTTTTCTTAATAGAAAATAGCATGAAACAACCCTAATTAAGATTAGTTCTTAGCTAGAATTTCAACAAAATGAATTAATCTTGCTTAAGTAGGTTTTTTTTATCTCTGTACCAGTAGTTCTTTTAGTTTCTTATTTTGGGTTAAATGTATGTTTTAAGTTTTCTACTTTCCGTACCAGTAATATCAGTTTGTCAGATTTTATAAGGTACGGTTATATACCGGGACCAGTAATTTATGTAAAGTTTTTCTTAGTGCTAATGAATCATGCCCAAGGGCTTTTACTAAAAAAAAAACTTAGAGACTTAGCCTTCTTTATATAGTATATTATTGTTATTTACAAGGGATATATAATAACAATTATATTTATTTTACAACTTGACAAATGACGAAAGTAAAATTATAGATATCTATGGTTTAATTTAAGATTGACGTGAAATATAGTGCAATTAAAAATTTTGTAGGTTAGAATCAAGTGATGATAATAATACAAATGGTTGATTTAGATCAAATTATTTTAATTTTACTAAATAACATGTTTAAATTATAAAATACTAATTATATATTTTTTCATTAATTTAATAACTGTTTTGTAGATAATTATGGGTGTAAAATAAAAATAGTGTCACAATAAATTTATCGCATTTCTATTTATCATACCGCAGGGAGGGCAGAAAAGTATCCTCCCAGGTACCGTAAAAGATTCCCCTCACTTTACGGTTTGAGATTAACTCTCAGCCGCTTTGAGATTCGGGTTAGCGCAGGGGGCAGTATTTGTTGGCTTTGTGATATGTACCAAGTTAAAAAGAACGATCCAGATCTACTAATTCTAAAAGATTCCGTATTACGGTACCGGGAAGGATCTGAATTCAGGGAGGGCAGGGATTATTAATTTACTTACTCCGTTAATTTTGATTTAACTTGATGATTTGTGTAATGCAAAATTCATGATTCATCTGTACTTTCTCTCTCCTTCCTAAATGTAAAATTCATGATTTGTGTGAAACGGTAGGTTTAAAACTTAAAAAGCATGCATGACTAGTTGACTACATATTATATACAAACTTATGAAGAAAAAACATCTTTATAAATAATATTACAAAGTATATGTCTATTATATTGATTGTCCGCATTTTCCTTGAGATTAATTTTTCTTAAGATATTAGAACAAATCAACGAGCAAGCTTTGAGTAAGCAATTTTATCAAGAATTATGCTCTGATCGGAACCAATTTGTTCTCAAGGAAACGAGAAAAAGAATTCTCGTTTTCAGAAATTTCATGATCGGTAGAGAAGACTAGAAAAGATGGAGTTCAATCGAAGCGATTTAAAATGAGAAAAAGAGGCCATTCGAGATCATGATAAAAAAGGGTCGGATTTGGTGAGAAAAGAATTCGCTGAATTAAAAGACAAAATTGTCCCTTCTCATCTTCGTCTTCCTTTCTGTTCTGATAATCCTTCTAAGCAAAGTTAGCTGGCACACCTTGTACTAACCTGGTTTTGGGTTGATTTCACCTTCAATTCTGTTGGGTTCAATCAGGATGTGGGTAGTTTCAGGTTATTATTGGGATAATGACTCGGTTAGTTAATACTTAATAGTGATGCCATGGTTGGAGAATGTGCTCTAGATCTTGCACCATCCACGGCTAACCTCACCACTAAATACTCAGGTTCTCATTTAAATGGGCCGCCTTTTAAGAACAGTGGCTTTCGACCATGGCAGTAGATGAAGAGTATTCATTAAAGGTTTAATTTTATTGTTAGATAAATGAGACAAAATATTAAGAAAAATTGAGGCTAACAAGAAGACAAGAACAAGCTCATATGCGATTTTTGTTTTTATTTCTCTCTTGTTAACATGGTGTGAAAGAAATAAAAAAAATAATAAAACCAGTGATATTGTACGCTTTCAATGGCATATATAGTAAATAAGTGATAAACAAAGCCTTTTTTTGATGTATCCCGAAATCAATTCTTCATTTGAAATTATTTGTTCCAATCACCAAAATTCAATTACAAATCATTTCTTTTCAACACTATTCTATTGAAATGAATTGAACACTTGTCATACTTCCATTCCGATCATAGCCTTATGTACATATAAATACCATAATTTGCCCTCTTTATATATATGACATTAAAAGAAAATGCTTCCATTTATATTTCCTAGATCAACAACTGCAGCACACCAATGCTTTTCCTAAAAAAAAAACATAATGAAACAAAAAGGTCCAAACAAAACAAAACAAAAACAATTGCGTACAAAAAATATGTAAAAAAACAATAATTTATTACCGAAAAATTATTTGAGCAATATTTGCATTATGTTTATTTGTTTATTTTATTATTATCAGGAAACATACAGTTAATGGCTGGTTTAGTTTTCAAATGTCAGTCTGACAAGCCTCTCCAGCATCTTATCCTTGATGTGTACAAGATTGGAGGTATAGATATTGTTTCTGTAGGTCGTGTCGAGACTCGGGTGCTGAAAGTGTGACATGGCAGTCTCATTTAGCCCTTCTGGTGTAGGTCGTGTCGAGACTGGGGTGCTGAAGTGTGACATGGCAGTCTCATTATCGATTGAGAAGAACCATGAGTCTATTCAAGAGGCTGTACCTTTGTACTTGGTGACTTTGTTGGACTCTGTGTAGATAATGCCTCCATTGTTAAGGATCTAAAGCGTGGTTGTGTTGCTTCTGATTTAAAAGATGATGCTAAGGTGGCATCCAGCTTCACATCGGAGGTGATTATCATAAATCATCCGAGAAAAATAAGAAAAGGCTATGATCCTATTTTGCACTGCCACACGACAAACAATGCTTTTTTACATGTACAACAGTACAAGTACATCAGGCCGGGATAATACCGGGCTATGCTTCTAAATTACGAGGATGATTTGCATATTAATTACATTTCCCTCTTTTATGTATGTATGTGTGCTTGCGCGTGCGCGCGCGTGCGTGCGAGTGAGTGTGTGTGTGGTATAACAGATCGAAAACCACTCCCCGGTACTCGAAGGCTAGGTACCATGAGGTTGTCCAGAAACTGAATTCCTTCCTTGTGAAGGTCAGTTTCAAACCTGAAAGGATTGTTTTCATCCCGATATCGGGTTTTAACGGGGATAATATTACGGAGCGTTATATGAATTTTTGTTAGTACAAGGGTCCCACACTCCTTGAGGCTCTTGGTATGATCACAGAGTCCAAACGTAAGTCTGACAATCCTCTCCGGCTTCCTATCCTTGATGTGTACAAGATTGGAGGTATAGGTACTGTCTCTGTAGGTCGTGTCGAGACCGGAGCATGACATGGCAGTCTCATTTGCCCTTCTAACCTGACTGCTGATGTCGGGTCGATTGAGAAGAACCATGAGTCAATTCAAGAGGCTGTTGCTTCTAATTTAAAAGATGATCCAGCTAAGGTGGCTCGCAGCTTCAAGTCGATTGAGAAGAACCATCCGGGAAAAATAAGGATGCCGGATTAATAAAAATGATTCCGACTCGTCCCATGGTTGTGGAGATGTTCTCGGAGTACCCGCCTCCTGGAAGGTTTGCTGTCAGGGACATGGAGGCAAACAGTGGCTGTTGAAGTAATCAAATCGGTTGAGAAAATTTTATTGAAGAAATAATGAATTTTACTTTCCATGTAATTAGGGTTGTAATTAGTGAGCTGTAGAGAGCTTATCTGCAATATATTTCCACATTACAATAAGACATCTATTTGTTAGAGCTGGAGCTGGAACAATTAACATGGTAGTATTACATTGCAATTCATGTTTCTTGGTTGGCTCTTTTTAAGGTGTTTTTTTTTTTAGCAACAGGTACACTCAATCAAAAGCAGATTTTACTAATAAAATCAAACGCAGAAGCAGATTTAACCAGAAGTAAATTACTAGCATGAAACTGCCTTTATTAAGATTTCTAGACTTGAACAAAAATAATGTAACATGCCAACCAGAAACCATTTTTCTAAAGTAAAATAATATAAGATCCCATCAATCCCAATCAGAGCAGATTAATAAAATAAAAAGCACAATCATAAGATTTTTTTTTAAAACTCTTCCCTCAAAAAAGAAATATATACACCCAAAAAACGTTACCATTGCACAATCATAAGTTATTTAAAAAAAAAAAAAAATTGTTCTAACATTCCACAAATTAAAAAATATCCAGCCCCCTCAAATTAGAAGCAATCTCACCAAACAAACCCAGCATATACAGAAAAATTCTTCTAAAAACTATAATTCAAGCAATGTTAACCCTCTATCTAACATCATCCTTTTGATCCTCTCTACTCTGTCCAACCGCCCGGCTTTTCTATAAATCCTAGCCATCAACTCAAAATTATGTTCATTATCTGGTTCGAGATCAAATAATTTCTTGGCCGCTACCTCACCTACCTCCATATCTCCATGCACTGAGCAAGCATACAACAAAGCACCCCAGACTGTGGGCCCAGCCGCAAAAGGCATCCTTTGCACTACCTCATAAGCCTCTTCTATTCTCCCTGCCTTTCCCAACATGTTCACCATGCAACTATAGTGCTCCTTATTAGGCTTTATGTTATACTTCCCTTGCATTTCATTGAATAATCTTTTACCATCATTTACAAGGCCTAACTTGGCACAAGATGAGAGTAATGAGATGAAAGTGACCTTATCGGGTCTAACTCCTGAATTAATCATCCGAGTAAATAGGGTAAATATTTGCTTGTCAAGCTGGTGAGCCGATATTACGGCATTCCAGGTGAACAAATCTTTGTTGGGCATTAATTCAAAAATCTCCCTTGCAAGTGGGAATTTCCTCATTTTTGAATACAATTTAATTAAAGAATTGCCTACTGAAATACTCCCCGAAAGCCCATGACGGATTGCCCAAGCATGAATCTCTAATCCGGCTTTTGTACTCGAGTTTTGTGAGAAACCAGAAATTAAAGTGGATATAGTAATCGAATCGGGTTTAAACCCAGCATCTAGCATGCCTCTCAATATGGTGGAAGCTTCTCTCAAAAGACCATGCTGGGTATAACAAACAAGCATAGAATTCCAAGAGATCAAATCCTTTTCAGAATTTACCTCAAACACCTTGCGTGCAGCTACTATATCCCCACATTTAGCATACATGTCAAGGAGTGCATTTAGTACATATACGTCATTTCCAAAACCAGACCTTATTACATGCCTGTGTATTGCCTGGCAAAGAGAAACTAACCCAATACCAACACAAGCTTTAATAACTCGAGGAAATGTGAATCTGTCAGGAGGAACTCCATCTTCTTCCATCTGGTGATACAATGCCATGGCCTCTTCATACAAGCCCAATTGGGTATACCCTGAAATCAAACAATTCCAGAGGAATGTGTTTGATTTATGCCTCTCAGGCATTTGGTCGAACAGTTGGTGTGCATTGCGCACGAACCCATGATCACAATACAACTTCACGAGCCCAGAAAAGATGCTAGCTTCACGACGAAGAAGGTATAAGGGGATAACCTGGCGGAGACGCTTTACATGGCTGGGGCGTCTGACATGGCGCAAAATGGAGAGTATAAATTGTGGGTCATCTGAGATGTGGTCTGAAGTGGACTCAAGATGAACAATGGCGGATTCTACGAATTGGTCATGGGTTAGTTGCAGAGAGGAAGGGAGAAGAGGAGTGGGAGATGGTTTTGGGTAAGGAAGTGTCGGTGAGGCAGTCTCTTGGCGTCGTCGTTGCTTTATCCTGTTGCTCTTCACACGGCGTGGTATGGCGCATGAGATACTACTGCCAGAGATGGCAACAATCGCCATCATTATCCACACTCAGTAAAGAGAAGAGAAGTGGTGGGGGATTATGATTCGTGCGAATAACTTTACCATCGCTCTGATCGATGTTACACGAATCTTGATGCATAGGGACAGTTTTCATCAGACATCAGACCAAATTTGATCCGATGCCCATCAGACAGTCCCCATTCCAGACCGAGTAATACTCTAAAAAATCAAATCATCGACCCGGCCAAACATGACTTGTCCCAGACCAAAACGAATTCGTTTCACCTAAGGTAACATAATATTTCGTTTGGATCTAGACCTTTTAAACAGAATCTGCACGAATATTAAAGGGCCCGTGCGTTTCACCTCGGGTTTATATCTAAACAGAAATATTCTGTTACCTCAGAGGATATGCATACGACCAAAAGTGTGTTGACGCGAGTAGATCCAAAATTCCTAATCCAAGCAAATGAGGTGTGAAGGCCCGTTTGATTAATGGGCTGAAAGCCCATTTTAAAAGTCAGTGCTGCTAAAACCCCTCAGCTTTTCCTCTCTTCCCTCTAGTTCTAGGCTTCCTTCACCATGCAATTCTTTCGAGCGGCCAGCGGCGGAGGCGGTGGTGTCGCCGGAGGATGGATGGCAAATGCCGTGCGACACTTCTCTCGGAAGAGGGCGGAGGATGTGAGGCGCATAAACCCTAAGGTTCCCAAAGAAGAGGCCGTCGAGATCTCCAAAGGCCTCTTGCAGATCGTCAACGATCACGGCCCCCTCTCTGTCTCTGACACCTGGAACCGTGTCAAGGTACTTCAATCTTCATTTTCATTTCTGGATCACACATACTTTCTTCAGCTACTAGGTTGCTTATTAGAAATTTTGAACAGGACGCAGGAATTAGTGGATTGAACAGCAAAACACACATGAAGTTGCTGCTGAAATGGATGCGGGGCCGTAGAATGCTCAAATTGTCATGTGGACATGTTGGAAATTCGAAGAAATTTTTCTACTCAACAAAAACTCAAGAGGATTTGGGTGTTCCTACAGTACCCATTTCGACGACAGTTAAGAAATCTGGATCCCTCAGTCCAAAAAAAGGGGCCAAAAAGATCAAGCAATAAAGCAATAAAGGGTTCCAAGTCTTTCTATAGATTCTTTCTCTTTTGGTTTTTGTTTTAGATTGTGATTGGACCAAAAAGTCTACTTTGAGCAATCTCATGTTCACTTAGAACTGTTATTTTGATTGAATGTGTCTTGCCAGAAATGTGCCCAATATAATGCTGGATGTGTGGCAATAAAAAAAAAAAAAACTGTGTTTTCCTCATCTCCTATAAACTTTGAGCAATCTCATGTTCACAATAGGCAGTTACTCCACTCATATAGTAATGCAGTATGTTTAACTTTATACATAAATCAAATGTTGTCGTTGTAGTTTATACTACAGTGATAGGCTCATAGGCACATTTTCCTCGTCACTATTTTGAGTGTTTCTAGTAGATCAGGCTTATTATAGTTGAACCAGAAATAACCGGACCCGGAGGTTATTATGGTTCGGTTCATTTAAAACACCGTATAAGCGAATCGACCACTAAAAACCGGGTTATTTGACCAGTTTTGGATTAAAATTTTGATAAACTGTTCAGAAAAAAGATCCGGTTCATTACATGTTTGCTTCAGTCGTATCTCCTTCGTTTCTCCACTGATCACTCGTTGCTTTGTTTGCTGAAGAAAATGGAAATAACCTACTTCTATGATTAGTCGATAATATAACTGATTATGTGATTGGTCCAATCTCTTGTTTTCGTTTCACCATTTATCTCTTCAGCACAAATGGCTCCAAACTTCCAGAGTTCAAACCAAAACATGGCTATTTGATATTATGTGATTTGCAAGATGTTATCTATGGTTTAGATTGCTTGGATTCAAATATTTTATCATTCTCCATGGCTTTAAGTAGTATTTGAAATTTGGATGTTTGATAAGCTCATAATTTACTTGTTCTTATAATATAGTTTAACGCTCGCAAAATGTTTGATAAAATGCTCAATTCTAAATAATTGTGTTTCTGCTTTTCAGTGTTCATGCAGCATATGTATATAAACATATTAAGGTCAAACCAAAATGTATTAGGTCATTTCACATCAAAACTACATAGTAAATCCAGTATTGTTGTATTGTGTCGGGTTAAATTTTTACTTCTCATCTTGTTACTCGGTTAGTGTACCGGTTGTGGTTGTTACAGACTAGACCAATACCAGTATTTCCAGGTCCATGTATTTTGTAATTTAATTCAGTTATTTCATTATAATTCATAATTTTGTTCCTCTAAATTTGTTGTCACCTATTTTTCAAAATTAATTCATCATTAGTATATATAATGTGTCAACCATATATAGACTGCCCTCTCATTAGTATATAATAATGTAGACACATGAGAAATAACAGAATTGTTGACTCAATTATTAATTCAGGAAAATTCACAAGTTCACTGATGCTTTGATTTGTGTGTGTGTGTGTGTGTGTGTGTGTGGCTTATCAAGTTCCAGCAGATGAAAAAAGAAAGGAAAAGAATAGAAATGATTGATGTAGTTGTATTGGTAAATAGCTAGTAAATGTCCCTTAATAGTTATAAATATTAGGTAGCATTATAACAGTTCAATTTTTACTTTATGAAATTCTAAAATTCAATTTTATATTTTATCATTCAATATGTAAGGGTAAATTGTCACAAATGCTATGCACAAATATGAATTTTTTTCATACAATCTCTTTTATCTCATAAATTCAGGGTTCTAAATAGCTAGCTATAGCTACGCAATAACTGCGCTATAGCTTTTTCGGACCTCAAAAGCTATAATGCTATTAACCGTTTTTCTTTTATAATAATTCTAAATAGCTAGCTATGGTTGCGCTATAGCGCTATAGTCGCTATTTAGAACCTTGCATAAATTAAAGAAGTATGTAAAAGCTAGTGGTTGAACCGATGGACCTACCGATTCAATTAGTGAACCGTTGACCTGAAAGTTTACCTAGTCGATATATAATCTGATTCTAATAACATTGAACAAAACTTTTTTAAGTGTCAATGAAACATTCGATATTAGTAAAAATAAATAAAAAAAGTTATCACCATAATCACGAGTTTTTGAACTAAACTCTGATCGAATGATTTAACTGTCGGACCGAAAGTCTGATGGAATGACTAAATTGTGGCAAGCTAAAAATATGACAAATCAAGAAAAATAAATTTACCGACAATATTGTAAAATGTAGAGCTTGAAATACTGTGCTCGTATATTTGGAGATAGCACAGGGACCCAGTATTATTTGTGCTTTGAGATTCGTGCAGAACGTATTTGAACGGTTGAGATTTTTCAAAAAGTCACGGACGAGGTGAGATATCTCCCTCATTTATTCTAAGTAAATTTTATAAATTATTCTAATTTAAAACTTTGAGGATTTAAATATCTTTAATTTTGCACTTCCATCATCTTTTTATTTTAAAATATTTTAACAACTTAAAAATTTAAAACTTAAATGTCAATATAAAACCATTAAATATGATTTATATTATTTTTTCTATGCATATGTAAAAGTTTATGACATTTCAACTTTGTTTGAATTGTTATAAAGAACTTGCAGCTGTGAATTTTTTCCTGAATATCGATTTTTTATCTTATGATTCACATAAAAATAAAATCATAAAGTGGTAACTTTTTATATACATAGATCACATCTAATAATTTTATTTTAATGTATAAATTTTACAATTATTATTATTGAAAAATTAAAATAAAGACATAATAAAGAAAAAAAAATCCTCCTACTTTTAAAAACATCAAACATAATATCCCTTGTTCAAATTTATTAAAAAATGCGTTGGCTGACAATAGTGACAAATGAATTATTCGAATTCGATTCGGCGAGATAAAAAGTTTGTGATTTGAGAATAATTTGGGTAGAATTCGGGAATAATTCAGAATTATCTTGACGAAAATCTCAGTTCCACAAGGGAGCAAAAAAATCACATTAAAAAAAAATCACAAATAATTCAGTCAACCAAATAATTCACCGTTCAGTTTGCCACAATAAAAAAACGTTCAATTCACAAATAATTCGTGAATTAAACACGAATGTCTCAAATTTCGAATTCAGATCCTCCCCAGTACCATAATAGAAAATCTTTTACAATTACTGGATCTGGACCGTTCTTTTTAACTTGGCACGAATCTCAAAGCCTAATAATACTGCCCCTGCACTAGTCCGAATCTCAAAGCGGCTGAGAGTAACCTCAAACCGTAAAGTGAAGAGAATAGAATACTTGTCCTCAAATTTCTCCGTCTTTCCCCAACCCGAAATATTTAATATTAACGGTACCATATATTGTTTCTCTCTTTGGTCTTTTCTTTGATGAGCTTTTTTTCTAGGAAACTCTGATGAGCTCATGAGTGACATCATGGCATGTCTCCTTGTCAGGGTGGGGTTTATAAGATGTCATAGCTGACTTTTTCTCCCCCTCCTTATCTATAAATCAAGTGGGAGGAGAACTCAGAACAAAAAGCAACAACATTTCTATTGCCATTAAGTTCACAACAATACAGGTACCAATTGTATCTTAGGCTTCAAATTATTTTAGCCTTTATTTACTTGTGGTGAAGAGAAATACAAGCAATGGAGAGCGCGGTTGAATCAGGAAATTGTCTCGGATGGGCCGCAAGAGATCCTTCAGGCACTCTTTCTCCCTACAAATTCAATCGAAGGTTGATTTATCTTCCAAATTTTCATATTCAAATTTCAGAATTATGTATTCCTAATATTCTAGTGCACAAAAATGAAATAAACAGGGAACTCCTCTGTGCTGATGTATCACTGAAGATACTGTATTGCGGAGTTTGCTATGCTGATGTCATCTGGACCCGAAACAAAATGGGTGATTCAAAATATCCATTAGTGCCTGGGTATGTTTAATTTCCATCATTTTGTTGCTACTACAAAAACAAAAATAATAAAACAAAACCTTCATTTTTGTGCTTTTAGTCTTATATACTCTTATGATTTCTTGTTATAGGCATGAAATTGTGGGTGTTGTCACGGCGGTTGGATCTGATGTGGCCACATTTAAAGTAGGTGACCATGTGGGAGTAGGTACCTATGTTGATTCATGCAGAAATTGCGACTATTGTAATGTACGTAGAGAGGTTTATTGTGACGAAGGCGCAATTGGAACTTTCAATCGCATTGATAAGGATGGTACAATCACAAAAGGCGGTTACTCTACTCATATAGTGGTACATGAAAGGTACTGTCACAAAATACCAGATGGATATCCATTAGAGAAGGCGGGACCTTTACTATGTGCGGGAATTACCGTTTACACCCCCATGATGAAACACAACATGAACAAACCTGGTAAATCTCTCGGTGTTGTCGGTTTAGGCGGGTTGGGTCATATGGCTGTCAAATTTGGGAAGGCGTTTGGTTTGAAAGTTACTGTTATCAGTACAAGCGAATCAAAGAGAAACGAGGCAATTAATCTCCTTGGAGCTGATAAGTTCATAATTTCAAAAGACAAGGATCAGATGGCGGTATGAACATTCATATTCTCACATTTTCTTTTGGTTATCTTTATATGATAAACATATAGTAGAAATAAGCATTTATTTTTGTTACAGTCTGCTGCAAAATCTCTGGATTTTATAATCGACACAGCATCAGGAGATCACCCGTTTGATCCGTACCTTTCGTTGCTAAAATTCGATGGAATTATGGTTCTTGTGGGGTTCCCTAGTGAGATCAAAATCAGTCCTTTTCTCCTAAATTTTGGTTAGTTCTAAATTCAATCTCATTTCTGCTAATCAAGAGATTTTGCTTTAAATTCAATCTCATAACTAACTACGCTTTCGTAGGTTCGCGATGCATTGCCGGAAGCGTAACGGGTGGTACAAAGGAGAGGGAAGAAATGATTGAATTTTGTGCAAAAAATAAAGTTTATCCAGATGTAGATATAATTAGTATAGAGTATATAAATGAAGCTCTTGAGAGGCTCACAAAGAGTGATGCTAAACACCGTTTCGTTATAGATATTGCTAATACTCTCAAGTAATTAGGTACAAGTTGCAATTAAAGGAGGGTTTTTTCTGCTATTTTTACAAGTAATTTTTTTTTTTTTTTTTGACATTTTGCACTGTTTTATTTGTGTACAATGTTATGTACTTGTGTTATATATGTTTGAAATAATTTCAGAGGATTATGGACAGATATTTTCTGTATTAATATCAAATATATAAAGCCATGTTTTCTAGTTTGCAAGAGTAGTGTGGTTGTTTATAAAATTTCCAGAGTAGAACAACAACTCTATATAATATGAGTTTATATATAAAAAAAAAATCTAAATCTAAGGTAGGGTAGATGCCCAACCCTTGACAATTATTGTGTCAATGCATACTTGCTAATTAAAGTTTTTTTTTTTTAATGAGCAAAAAAGAAAGTTGGTCATATTTAATTATTGTTGTTGTTTCTCCATCTTAGTCTTAACTTTCTAAAAAAATATTTGTTGTACTATAGACAGACCCTTATAAATAACAATATATTACTGTTTTATAATTAATGGATACATACTGATTCCAAAGAGTAGGTGCATGAACAAATAATTCCAAAACTTTTTATTGATTTTTTAACTTTATTTGCTTGAAATTAATTCTCAAATTAAATTTGAACGAATTGGTTCTTGAATTTTTGAGAAAGAATTCTGGCAACTCTTTCAAATTCTATCAAAATAATAAAATTAGACATTCTTAAAGAACAAACTTGGTTTTTCTTGAAAGTTCAACAATTAATTTGATGTAAATACAAGTGCATGGATCAGACTCAGGTTCGGGCCAAGACATGGTCAAACCCAGTGTTATAAAATGCGGTTCTATGCGGCGCATATGCGGCCGCATAAAAAATGCCTATGCGGACCGCATATGCAGTCTAGGCTAAAAATGGGTTCTAAAACATTCAAAACCCATTACCGGACATAAAAATATGATAAAAAATATGATGAAAACGGGTTAAATACCCGGAACCCATTATTTGAGTCCCAAGCCCGAATCCAGAACCCATTATTTGAGTCTCACATATGCAGCGCCTCAATGGCTTCTTTTATAGGCGCTCCAACTCTTTGGTTTAATTGTTTTGAAATTGTGGGACTAAATGAGGGAGTAAAAACCAGATTGGTGCTGGATTCTGCTAGGCGCTGGGCTTCTGCTGGGCTGCTGCTTAATTGCTTGAGCTGCGTTGTGTGTTGAGTTGTTGGGCTGCTTGAGTGCAGTTGGACTTCTGTATGAAATTCAAACGAATTGAATAGTTTTTTTAAGTAGCCCATTTCCTATATATGAAAATCTCCGCATATATCTTCTGTCTGCTTAAAATTATTCAACTCAGATAATGGAGTTCCATTTCTTATATAACTAAAATTATAAATTTTATGAATGGGTTGTCATATGAATTGCATATACTACTAAAATCCGCATATATAGGTCCGCATTAAAATCCGCATATGCGGTATGCAGTGACCTTCCGCATGCATAAACAAAACCACATTTTACAACACTGGTCAAACCCAAGCCCAACATAAGTTTAATTTTCAGAAATAAATTAGGTATCAAGTTTCTCTCCTAGGTCCGAAAAGATGTAAACCTAAAATTGTGTGCGCTTGAGATTTGCTGAAATTTGGATTAGGAGGCAACTCAAGCAAGTTGTTGACTTGTTGGCTTGTTGCTGGTTCGTAGAAGGGCCGAAAAATAGGAGGAATTTCATGTATACCCTTTGAAAACTTTGAAATTACGTATATCTCTTTATAAAATTTATAATATCATATTTGTTATAAATAAAGCAAAAGAATAATAAACAAGATATTAAGAATGTATAAAGATGACTATTTTTTATTCATATGCTTTTGATGTGTCCAATACATTAATACAAAGCCTCTATTTATAGGCTAGAAAATGTATATTGCAAGCCATTTAAAATTAACTCTATTGATAAATGTGGGAGATGAAACATAATTCTTTAAAGAGAAGTTTTGAAGTATTTAGTGAGGAATTGCAACATGAACATTCATAAATAATTTATTCATAACACTCTCCCTTGAATGTCCATTACATAAGAATATGCCTCATTAAAATCTTAATAGAAAAAACCCTATAGGATAAAAATCTAGTGAACAAAAAAGAGTACATTATTCTTCTTAATACACGATTACAACCTTACCAGGAAAACCTAGTGGGAAAAATCATGGTTAAGGAAAATGTAATACGCATTAAATCCCCCTCATGATAACATTAATCAAGATCTTTAAGTCGACGAACACCAATATTACGGATCAGCTTTTCGAATATTCCAGTAGGAAGCGCCTTGGTGAATAAATCTACTAGATTCTCACTTGAACAGATTTGTTGAACATTAATAACATTATCCTTCTGAAGATCATGGGTGAAAAAGAATTTTGGTGAAATATGTTTTGTTCTATTTATGTATCATTCCTTTAATTGAGCAATACATGCAGTTCGTCGGGATCATTTTTTCAGAAGACAAGCCATATGTATGACTAATGTGTTGAATGACATATCTTAACCAAACACATTCTCGGCTTGCTTCATGTATTGCTAAAATTTCTGCATGATTAGAACATGTGGTTGTTATAGTTTGTTTCACAGATCACTACGAAATAGCTGTTCTACCACATGTAAACAAATAGCCTGTTTGAGATCGGTCATTATGTGGATCAGACAAATATCTAGCATCTGCATAACCAATTAAATCAGATTTGGATACATTTGAAAAAAAGCATACCCATATCCATTGTACCTCGGAGGTAGCAAAGTATATGTTTAATTCCATTACAATGTCTCCGTGTGGAAGAAGAATTATATTTTGCTAATAAATTTATAGAAAATGATATATCAGGTCTTGTATGTTCAACAAGATACATAAGTGCTCTTATTGGACTAAGATATGATACTTCAGGACCAAGTAGTTCTTCATCATTCTCTCGAGGTCTAAAAGGGTCTTCATTCACATCTAATGATCGTACAATCATCGGAGTGCTCAATGGATGTGATTTGTCCATGTAAAATTGTTTCAGCACTCTTGCGACATAATTTTCTTGATAGAAAAAAATGTCATTTTTCAAATGTTCAATTTGTAATTCGACAAAACTTTGTCTTTTCAAGATCTTTCATCTCAAATTCTTACTACTTTTGGAAGTTCTTCCGGAGTTCCAATGATATTTAGATCATCAACAAAAACTGCAATTATAACAAACTCACTTCCATATCTTTTCATGAAAATACATGGACAAATTGTATCATTTTTATATCCATATTTTAATAAATATCCACTGAGATGGTTATACCACATGCGTCCAGATTGCTTTAATCCATATAAAAATTTATTCTTGATTGAATAATGTTCTCGAGAACCTAAATTATATGCTTCAGGCATCTTAAATCCTTCAGGAATTTTCATATAAATATCATTATCAACTGAGCCATATAAATAGACTGTAACAATATCCATTATCAACACACACATGTGTGTGTGTGTGAAGGTCTAAAAACAAAGGAACAATTTTGTATAAAGGGAACTTTCAACACATTGTTGATCCTTTTTAGATAAAAAAGCTCAAGAATCAAGGGTTGGAAACTGCATGCTTCCTAGAAAAATAAGAGAATATGAGCATTATCGTTGTACGAGGTATTTTCAATTTAAATTAAATTTCTTTTGTTTTCAGATTTTGTTAAAATTGTTTTTGCTATCTCTCATGACTCATGAGCTGGCCACCTATATCTTTTATTAATCACTAATTTAATATTTAGTTATTTACCATGATCAAATATTTCATGACGGCTGCATAATTGATAATGTGATTTTTTAACATCGGAGATTACCCACGGCCCATGGGCCCCCAAATCTAAAGGCACTCACCACGGCCCACGGGCCCCCAAATCTGGTAAAGCTCATGGGAATTTTCTTAACAATATGTCACGTAGGAAATTAGGGAGTGACAGCAGCATAGAATCCGGACTGGTTGGAGTGTGCTCTATCTTACAGAGCTGCTAATTAAGTAATTAGAATACTGAGTGACTCAATTAATTGTTTGATAATAATAAGAGTAGGAGTAGAGTAGTGAATACTTGATCTGTTGCTAGGGGTGTTCATTGGGTTCGGTTTAGTCGGTTTTGAACCGAACCAAATTAATTTGAACCAAACGGTTCGGTTTTTTCAGTTTAATGATTCGGTTCGGTTGCTTTTTAAAACCGAATTATAATTTCGGTTCGGTTCGGTTTGAAAATTTTCAAAACCAAAATAACCGAACTGACCGGACTTTTATATATTATGAATTTGGTCCGGACCGCTCCGGTTTATTTCTTAATCAATTGCTTTAAATACTTCAGTTTTATTCCTTAATACCCCGGTTTATTTCTTAATATATTTTGATTTATTATAAATCAATTGCTTTAAATAAAAAAAATTAATATATTTTGGTTTGAACTGAACAAACTGAAATATATTTTGGTTCGGTTCAGTTTGGTTGTAATGCTAAATTGATTCGGTTCAGTTCTATTTTAGAAAACTGTTGCTTTCTTGGAGGGAGCAGGAGCACGAGATCCTAAATCAATTAATAAAAATATTGCCAAGTCAATTCCTTAATTTTCCCAATCCAAGGGACCGTGTAGAATCTAATTTAAGCGCAAATCGTCCTCTTAATTATTTTATTATTTTAATTGTGTCGTAGAAAGCACTATTATTTACACAAAAATAAAAAAACTCCATTTTGTACCCTTAAGTAGCAACAACGCTGGTCGCTGGAGAATAAATATATAATTTTCCCTTAAATTTATTAACATGAATTCAAATTTCAAAGTTTCAAACTTCAAATAAACGAAAAGGTAGCAGCTTACTTTTGAGTTGAGTTGAGTGTTCTTTAAATAATTAAAATTAACAAAAAAGAACAACCTAAATGCCACTCTGAGTTCTGACCGACCTTTTTAGTTAGGAATTTCCGAATTGAATTTTGTTCAAAATGATTTGGACAAATTTTATCCAAAGCCAACAATAATCCGTCCGATATGCGTTGATAGTCGTGCGAACAATTATAACTTAATAAATTTAAACCGCTCGCCTATATTAATCGTCCGATCAAATTTTGAAATGGATCGGACGGTTAAGAACCAGCTTGGGATGAAGATTCGTCCAAGGCCCTTTGGACAGAAACCCGTCCTTTAGTTTATTATCTTTACCCTCCCTCAGTCTAGCTCGTATCCTCTGCATTAACTCAAAAGGGAATCTTTTGAGTTAATGGTATCCGGACCATCTGATTTACTTTCAGATCCGTGCAAATTAGATCCGCACTAATATTTAAAGGCCCCTCTGTTAAAATCAGACAGCCGGATTAGCTCCGTTTAATATCAAACGGGCGAGATACATTAACTCAAAAGATTCCCTTTTGAGTTAATGCAGAGGATACGTGTTCCCCTCAGTCCCTCTCTGTCTAATTCATATTACCTTTTTCCCAAAAAAAAAAAAAATCATATCACCTAAGGTAACAAAATATTTCTATTTTGATCTGGAACGTTTGATTCAGAATCTGCACGAATATTAAAGGGATCCTTACATTCCACCTTGGGCTGGATTGGTCCGGAATTCCGATCGGACGGTCCAAATTTAATCATAAATATTCTGTTACCTTAGAGGATTGGACTCCTGCTCTCTGTCTCCCTCTAAGATTTCCTTATTTCACTCTTAAAGTGCTTACACACTCTCTCTCTCTCTCGTCCCCACCGCCAGCTGTTTCCCTCACTATAAACCTCTGTCTCTCTCTCTAGATCTGCGCTTCTCCTCTCCTCTCTCTCTCAATTCCAACAATGGCGTCTCTCCATCTCTTCTTCCTTGTTTCTCTCCTTCTCTTAACAGTAATGCCTCATCTCTCTCTGTCTCAGTCATCTCAGATCTCACTTCCCCCTTCTTTCCCACCCACTTCTACCTTCTCCAGTTCAGACCCTACTGATCTTGCCTCCCCACCAGACTTCTCTGTTTCCGACTCTCCTTCTTCCTCTCCATTCGCCTCTCCTCCCTCCACTAGTGACTTGCTAGATGAAGCTCCTGCCCCCTCTCCATTATCCTCTCCAGTAATACCATTTCCAGTTCCAGCACCAACACCATCGTATGCAGCGGCAGTAAAAGCTAGTTCCATTGATGCGGGAGAAGAGGAGACAAAGACAGATGAGAAGAAAGGTCTGGACGGTCATAAGAAAGCGGGAGTTGTTGTAGGTGTATTTGCTGCAACTGCAGTCGTCGGATTGGGAGTACTTGTGTGTAAAAAGAGGCAAGCGAATATACGAAGATCCAGGTATGGCTACAGTTCCAGTTCCAGAGTAGAGATGGTGTAAGGACTAAGGAGAATCTTTCTTTCAAATCTTATATTTTTTATCTTTAATATGTCATTTAGATTCGATTTATTGATACGTTCTTGATACTTATACCATTCATATATTGTACCTGTACGAGAGAGATGAGATGAAACAATTGATCATTCATATTTTACTATTTCGGAGATTTAGATGTATACGAGGATTTGTTTCTGAAAATAGTTATGGATCTTAATTTGTCATTATTTGATTGATTAATTGGTACTGTTTACTTTCTGGAAATTCTGATATCACTGATTCATTAAACTATTGGACAAGGATCTTGCAAGATTCAAAAGATCTGATTTTGATCTCGGTTTAGTAAGATTGAGCGTCTAAAATTAGATTTTATTACCTAAATAGTAGATCAAATGGAGAAAAAGGCAACATTTGTATTTATATTGTTCATTGTTAATTCATTGATACTATTCCCAAAAAAAAAAATATATATATATATATATTCCTTGTTTGCTACGGCCATTGAGTCCTGAACTCCTGATTGTGTACATGTATTGAATCATTGTTTATGGAATGATTATAGAATTATTATTAATGGTTTAGGATTTGGGATATAAGATTTGAGAGCATAGAGATCAGATAATGTTAATAATAAGATAATTTGTAGAACTTTCTATAATCATTAATGTTAAAATTATTATTATGCCTTATTTCTTGGTTTTTGTTATATTTATTTTAGTAATCTTTTGTTGTGCATTCAGCATTCCCCATATTATAGATACCCTGATTGTCAGTTTGGCATAGAATTTAGGAAATGGTGCTATGATTCCTATGAATTTAGGAAATGGTTATGTGGAAGAATGGGGAACGGGAGGCCGATGGTGTGCTGTTTGTTTCTGGGGTTGTTAGTTGGCCCCTGTCGCCACCAAACAATATTTGTCCTCATGTCTACCAGTCAAAATCAAAGTAAAAGAATAATATATTGTCTCCTGAGAAAGAAAGAAATCTAATTTCTAGAGTTTTCTTAGAACGCTCCAGAATGGTGACCCATAACGCTCACTGACATCACTACATCGCGCAGTGATCTCTTTTTAAAGAGACGTAACAATTCTTGATAATAATATTTAAAATATGCTAGAATGTATTAAGATCTTTTAATTAAAAAAAATAGCATCACTGATACAATATCACAGACTAACTTAACGTGCTTATTTAACAAAAAATATGATTGGTAGTAATTGACTTATCTTAATTACGGATCATATTCATTTATATAGTCTATTTTTTTATTATAAAAGGGTCTCGGTACATTTAGGAACGAGATCACCTGCCCCCCGGGGGGCAGGAAATTCCTGCCCCTAGAGTCACTGCCGGGTGGGGCCTAGATCACTTTTAACATTTAAATTTCTGCCCCTAGAGTCACTTCGGACCCACCGGCTGTGACTGTAAAGGCAGGAATTTTCTGCCCCCAGGGGGGCAGGAGATTCGGTCTCGTACATTTAGGCCTCCTTGTGTAAAGAGCCCAAATTTCGGGCCAGTTCAGCTCTCAGATATGGAAAAAAATGTCCTTTTTATTGCATAATACCGGCCTTTATACTCAATTGAAAACATGGAATTATGATAAATTAAATTAATATTTCTTCAAATAGCTTGCGCATAAGCCGACTAGAACTCGTAAGATTCAGAGCAAGCTATATTTTCACAGATCTCGTTTCTGTCAAAATTTTCAAATATTGCGCAACTAGATCTCATTTGGAATAAATTCACAGGTACCATAACAGCTTCTATAGGGAAGGACCTTCAGGTCCTACGCCAATTGTACCTTCATAGATTCGCTGTCCAACTGTAAAAACCTCAAAGCTCTGGGTTTTCTCATATAACAATTTAGAGGGTTCAATTCCAATGTCTGTTGGAAACCTCAGTAAAACATTTCAAGAATTCAGTGCCGAGACAAACCTCTTATCAGGAGCTATTCCTTCAGAGTTTAGTAACATAACCAACCTTTTCGCACTGGATTTTACCGGCAATAACTTGACCAGTAATATACCTACATCAATCGGCAAAATGAATAAACTCCAAATGTTTTATGTCGGTAGGAATGCTCTGTCCGGGCCAATACCATATGAGATCGGGCAAGTTAAAAGTTTGACTCAAGTAATCTTTGAATTTAACTCACTTACAGGTGCCATACCGGAGTCGATAGGAAAACTTACCAATCTCCTATATCTAAGGATGGTATACAATAACTTGTCTTCAACTATTCCTAGAGGGGTATGGAACCTCAAAAACTTCATACAATTAAGCTTCTCACAAAATTTTGTGTAATAATCTGTCTTTTGGTAATATTCTCAATATTAATTACATGTATCTTTCGTGTAATAATATGTCAAGAACTATACCAAAATCTCTAGCTAATCTCAAGTACCTTGTTGAACTAAACCTTTCTTATAATGAGTTGGAAGGAGAGATACCGGCTGACGGAGTTTTCTCCAACATCACAATTCAATATTTAGTTGGTAATAAGGAGCTATGTGGAGCACGTAGCTTAGCATTGATTTGTACATGCTTATGTATAATTATTTTTATATATTGGCTGTGTACTAAACCTACCTCACTCATTCCTGGAACACCAAGCATGAAAGAGTATTGTGCAATTTCATACTACGAATTGGTCCGTGCAACACAAAACTTCAGCGAATCTAATCTATTGGGAACTGGGGGTTTCAGTTCAGTTTTCAAAGGAGAGCTTTCTAACGGTACCTTTGTTGCCGTAAAAGTTCTGAACCTCAATAGCGAAGAGGCATTGAAAACCTTCGATTCAGAGTGCATGGTGTTAGGCATGATGTGGCACCGCAACCTAGTGAAAGTCATCAGCGCTTGCTCTAACTTAGACTTCAAGGCGATTGTGCTCCAATTCATGCCCAATGGGAACCTCGAGCGATGGATTCATTCGTCAACAACACCCTACTTGAACCTTGTACAGAGGTTGAAAGTGGTGCTAGATGTGGCGCTAGGGTTGGAGTACCTCCATCATCACCATCATCAAGTTGTGTTGCACTGTGACATAAAACCGAGCAATGTGCTTCTTGATGAAGAGACGAATGCACATTTGAGTGATTTAGGCATCATATAATTGCAAAATCAGTATGATATTTAAATTAACATGTAAGTTTCATCATTAAGTACTATCAGAAGAATAACAAGTTTCATCATTTAATTCTCTTAAGCATCCCAATTTTAGCTGTGAGGCAAAATTTCCAGCAATAGTCACTGTTACCAGTAACAAACAGCAACAGTAAAAGCATTTTACGCAATTAAGATTCGATTACAAAATTAAGTCCCAAACCAGTTAAGCATTAATTTGTCCGTTTCCTGCACTATTTTTGCCTAATTATGCCTCAAGTAAGATTGAATTTGACTCTTACAAATAAGCATCCTCAGTTTACCTTCATTTTCATGAACTGAAATAAAATGAAAAAAACAAAAAACAAGAAACTGTGGCAATCAATTTGGTATAATATAACAACGCATATAGGTTTTAGTAGACCAATAGATAACAAAACCTAAAACAGAAGAATTTTACCCCGATACACATTGAATATAGCAAGTTATCAAATAGAATAATAATCGGGGTTCACTTGTGCGATCATCTCCAACATGCCATATAGTGTTACAGCACAAACCAACAAAATAAAAACAAAAAAGTTTGCAAACGCTGCCCTATATAACTCGGAAATAAAGTACACATCTACACAAATTAAGTGATATATCTGAGATGGCCTTTATAACACGGTAAACATCACATTGCCTCATCTTCTCGTATCTTCTGAAGTTCGAATTATATTGTTTCACGGATCTTTGTGAAGTGACGGAGTAAACAATGGTACAAAAAAGTTCACATACATAGAAGAGGCTTTGAACAAGGCACTATGATCGCAAATCAGATAAAGATGCTCGTTCTTCTAATGCATTCGCCGCTTTTACCTTCTCTGGGACAAAATCTGCGCATGTCAAACATTTGTTTTCGCATCATATTTACACTTATTTTCAAGTTTATATGCATGAAAATTACTTTTTAGTACTTGTAATACATCAAAATGCATATGATATCCTAACCAAATTGGCCTTTTTTTTTTCTTGTGTTAAAAATCTGGTATGAAGTTTCAAAGATTGAAATTTACCTGAAAGGAACTCGTATCTTTTCTTGTCTTTCACAGATGATGCTGTAAAATGTAAAAGGGGAAAAAATAACAAAACTTGAGTACTGTCCTGTACCAGTAGGTTATCTGTTCAAATTATTTCAACCTGAGAATGTACTGAAAATAAACTAAATTGTCATCTTACTTTTTCCTCTTAAAAAAGAAAAAAAAGAAAAATTAAACTTACAAACATGGTTGTACTGTAATGATTTCTTGCGTTCTTTGATCATATTGATAAATGAATCTTGGGCAAGCTTCTCTAAAAACATCTCCTACAGTAGAACAAGTGTTAGTTTAAAAATTCAAATTAGAAAGAAAAAGAGAAAGAAATTAGAAGAGACTAACAGAGGCTTTGTTGATGAGAAAAATGGAATCGGCTGTAGTTCGGGTGGTTGGATCGTCAGTGCGCACCAACCTCCGAAGCCGACTCATCGGGAACTGGCACGCTCCACCCGCTTCAATTTCATCATCTATCGGATTCGGATCCGACTCATGCTTCTTAGCCTTCTTAGTAGCACTCTCACCGTTGCTCTTGCTCTTAGCGGATTTGGATTCCTTTGTTTCGGATTGCGGAACCATGTTATTAGTCGTTAGAGAGAAGCTACTCATCGGAAGCTCAGCTTCAAGGGCTGGCTGTCCCAAGCGAAGGAAAAAGGGAAACTTCGGATCGCCTAAAGTAACACAAATTTTGAGTTTGATTCCAGACCGTTCGATTTGCTCTGGCACGGATATTAAAGGGCCATGTGCATTCCACCACAGGCCGGAATGGCCCGAACTTCTGATAAAATTTGGTTTATTTTAGGGGAACCGGACCGGACCCGTGTTTTGCGCATTTGTTTCAATTTACTTGTAATCGTATTTAACTGATCTGTATTCTACTATTAAATAATTTGATAATATATATAATCTCACTAAAAAATATAAAATATTTTGTATATGAATTCATAAAATATAAAGAAATTATAATTATTGATCTTTTATTTTTAAGACTATAGATTTCTTATTAAATAAACCATATACTAAATATTTTTATTCATCTTTTTATTCTATATTTTAAAGTTGATTGATTTTCTGTGCAGTTGCTGCTTCATGGAAGTGTTCACTGCTCACATTTTTATAGAATAATAGTTTGTTCATGCATTTTTCTACTCCCATTTTGCAAGGTATTTCCTGTTCAATCGGGACTAGAAAATTTTGATATATACCATGCAGGGGTGGAACTAGAAAATTTTGATAGAGGTGGCTGAAAATTAAAATGCACAATTGTGGTGAGTGAGATTTGAACCCAAGACTTCTTAACCACAAAATAGAGCTTTAACCACTATGCTACAACTAAACATTTGTCATTTATTGAGGGTGACTAAACTATATAAAAAGTTTAGAAAAATAAAATTAAATAAAATTAAATTATTACACATAATTAAAATTTTGAAATCATAGAGTGGCTTATCCACTTTTAGCTAAGCTTTAGATCCGCCCCTGAATCCATGGAATGGGTGGACTCAATCTGTCATTGAGTCCACCAAAAGTATTGAAATGTATAGGTTCCTACTCGATTTCAGCACTTTTGGTGGACTCAACGACAGGTTGAGTCCACCCAATCCGTGGACTCAACTATAGATTGTGTTTGTGGTGAATATGGAATTTCCACGGAATCGTAGTATATTAGTTTATCAATATTTTGTGAATGGTAAATTTAAAAATTTCGGCTTGGAATAACACAAGTTGAGGGATGTAGACGAAAGAAATTGGCTTTTCGTCGAGCCTTTATAATTTAGAGTGCAATTATGTCAGAGATCGATTAAATCCCCCGAGAAGTTTTCCGAATTTTTTTCATTGATTTTTCCAATATAGATTTAGAGTATGTTTGGTTGGATTGAAAATAAACTATTTTTGGGGTTAGATTATTTGGAGCAGCCTATTCAGTGTTTGGTTAGGTTAGAATAAGTTAAAATAGTGAATCCAAACTTTTTGTCTTATTAGAATAAGTTATTTCTAAAAAATTTTAAATTTGACTATTCTAATAAAATAAACAATAGTTATTCTTGATTTGACTATTCTAGCTATTCTTATTTTGCAACCAAACATACCCTTAAGTATAATAGATGAGAGATGTAATGAGTCTAGCTAAGGAAAGATACGCGCAGATATATGACTCTCTTTGCGTCTATGCAGTTAAGTAACAACCGCATTGGATCCAACACACCTTGGTGTCGGGATTTTGTGTGAAATCATTCGTGCGGCGTACTTATTCATATCCTTAGAAATATAGATATAAATACGGATAATATCTACAAAAAATAGTTATCCATTTTCTTCATATCCTTAGAGGAAAAGAGTCTTTCTTGCTTTATTGCTTTGTGAGTTTTTATTGTATAATTCCTTGTGTTTTTTTTTTTTTTCTATATAGTTCCTATAAATATGAGCATTTTCTTAGCCGTCTTTAAAAAAGTTTGTATCCTATTTTCTCAAATTTTTTTTGCAATTATGAAGTTATTGCGACTTTTTTTATTAAAGGGCTTCGGCATACCCAGTATATTTCAGATACTATTTTTGAAAATTAAACCTAAGACGTGGACTTATGCCACTGCACTAATTAAGCCTGCAGTTTTATAAAGTTATTACAAGTTAATGCTTTCTTCTTTTAGAAGGAATTTTATTTGTTATTTTAAGATGCAGAAATTTGATTGATTTATCAAACTAGCATTGCACATTCTCCATCAAACTAGAATTTGGTTGCCTTCTATTTTCATGGTTTTCTTTATTCGTTATCTATTTTGAGCATAAATTCATATTCCGAACAATGCAAAAAAATATAGATATAGAAACGGATAATATCTACAAAAAATAGTTATCCATTTTCTTCACATCCTTAGAGGAAAAGAGTCTTTCTTGCTCTATTGCTTTTAGGGGTGTTCAACTGGTCGGTTCGGGTCAAACTAAACGTTTTTTACCGAACTGCGGTTTGAACATAATTTTGAAAACTCAACCGAACCGACCGAATTAAATTTCCAAACCGATCTAAAACTGAACCGATTAAACCGATTTAAACTTCGGTTTGTTCGGTTGAATCGAATACAAACATTTCAAGTTACAAATAAACATTTTAAAACCAGTTGGTTTGGTTCAAACCGATTTTGATAACATTTTTTATAACCACACAAGCCGGTTTTTGATAAACCGATTTACCGATCTATTATAAACCACACAAAATAAACCGATCCATTATAAACCAATCCATGTTTTATTAAACCGGTTGGTTCGGTTCAAACCGATTTGGAGATCTCAAAACCGAACCGAACTATTTAAACCGAACTTCTTCAAAAACTAAACCAAACCGAACCATTTAAACCGAACAACCGATCTAATTAAACCAAATCGGTTTGAACACCGATTGCCGGTTCAGTTTAAAACCGAATAAACCGATCCATTTGAACACTCCTAATTGCTTTGGGTCTCAAGGAGTCAAAATAAAGATAAGGAAAAGGAAAATAAGCAACAGATCTAGGGATGATACTGCCATACTGGCACATGGGTTTTACATAGCAGCAAAAAGTTATTATGAAAAAGGAAAAAAAAATAGGTCAAAAGTATGGAACAGAAGGAAAACTAAAAAAGCAATAAAGTGTCAAGAAAATTCCTTGGCCATTGTCCACAAAAAAAGATTCTGTTGTACACCTGTACTGTACCGTGCAGTAATCAAGAGCATCTTTTGTTTCTAGCAGTACCAGACACACACTGCTCATGAACCGAGTTGAGTTTGAGTTGAGGACAATTTGAATTCAACTAGTAAACTCATGAGCTGAGTTGAGTCCGATCGAGTTGCTAATTTAGTTTCAAGTCAGAAACTATCACTTGGATTCAACTCGCGAACAACTCGAGTCGACTCGTGACTTGTAGATAGTACATAGTTTATCAAATTAAAAATTATCAAAACAAAGTTTAACAAAATAAATACTACATAGTTTATCAAAACAGTACACAATTTAAAACTTATGTAAACAGTGACAAATACATAATTAAGTAGTACAAAGTTTATCAAATTACTAAATAGTACAAAGTCTAACAAAACATTACATAATTTATCAAGTTAATAAGTCAACCGAGTTGGGAGCAACTTGGATTCAACTCGTGAGATAACCGAGTCAATGAACTCGAATTGTTAGCGAGTTGAATCCGAATTGATTCCGATTTAGTTATGAGTCAAGTTATAATATATTTTTCTTATAAGAGAAAAGAAAAATAAGCTGCAGTGTTATATATAGAACAGTGCAGCGCAACAAAAAGATTCATCGTTTTTGTGATTGATTCAAGCAGTGACAGCTCAAGGATATAATAGTAATTGTTGTATTAATTTAGTGGAGAAAACATTTGATATATTTTGATTGATTAGTTGGGGCCTGTGGGGCCTGAAAGAAAATAAAAAAGATGGTAGGCAGAGATTAGTGGATATGTTAGGACGCGTACGGAATCAACGGCCCCACCCCTTATGCCTAGTGTGTGGGAAAAATGGCATGGCAAAGCCAGTTCTGTCACGGAAATGGTACGGAACACGCGTTGGTTACGTGCTGTGACTTTCGTGTCTTATGTCATGACTATTTGCGTACCGTGATCATCTTTTGAAAATTTGGTACGACATGGTACGTCACGCGAAAGATCTGGTCACAGTACGACACGTGGTCACGTGAGTCACATGTAATTATGATCGTTATATCTTGATCAAATGGTGAATCTTAAATAAACTAA
Organism: Carex parvula; assembly: GCA_025461045.1. Lineage (NCBI taxonomy): Eukaryota > Viridiplantae > Streptophyta > Magnoliopsida > Poales > Cyperaceae > Carex > Carex parvula. The sequence continues at coordinate 494,398 of JAJGRW010000832.1, forward strand.
CCTAAATTATAAAAAAAATAGTTAAACGTGACCAAACGTGACCGGCATGACTCACATAGACTACCCCTCGACATTTTAGTCATGAAACTGCACGACATGTGAAAATTGACTTAATCATAGCACAATACAGAAACAAAGTCACAGTCTGTTAGTCACAGTACGGCACGTTTTGTCCACCCTAGATTCTTCCTTATCTTTGAAAATAAACATTATTATTCATTTTTTTTTTTTGAGATGGCTTGGCAGTGGCAGTGGCTGCCAAGGAAGAAATAAACATATATTATTCAATTCAATTACCTTTATTTTTTTTTATTTTTTTTTTTGCAATAGTTGCCTTATTTTATTATTCTTTTTCCAACACCTTTTCCCTACATAATACCTTTTTCTTTCCTGGTTGAGTCAGCTTATCTAAATATCTTTTGTTCTTTTTTTCTTTTTATGATATCTTTTCCCTTTGTTTTGTAAATTACAATTTAATCATCTCAAATTTCATCAGAAATATGTTTTCTACATATGTTCAAATTATGTATGATTGTATGTCCTATCCAGTCACTTCAAAAAGGGAAAGGAAACTCAGGAAAAATATTTTCATGAATTTAATGGAGGGTAATAATTAAAGTCTTTACGATTAGCTAAAGCTAGGTCTTATCTCTGAAGCTTGACGTGATCCCTTTTGCTTTATTTATAAGCAATAAATAATTTAAAATTTTCTCACTTTTTAATATATATATATATATATATATATATAGAGTGAGGCTATGGTGCTATGCATAGCACGGATGGGGTCCGTGCTACGACCAAAAATTTGACTTTTTAAAATCCTAATGGTCGATCCAACCGTTCAATGTGATAACCATATGAATATGTACTTGCAAACTAAATTTTATATTTTTTTGAATTTTTTTACTATTTTTTTAGATAGGTAGAATTTTGATGGTCCAGAATTTTCAGAAAACACTGATTTTTCTACCTATCTAAAAAAATAGTAAAAAAATTCGAAAAAATATAAAATTTAGTTTGCAAGTACATATTCATATGGTTATCACATTGAACGGTTGGATCGACCATTAGAATTTTAAAAAGTCAATTTTTTGGCCGTAGCACGGACTCCATCCATGCTATGCATAGCACCATAGGCTCACTCTATATATATATATATATATATATATATATCTTCGTTTGCTTGATCAGTTAGTATATATGGACTGGTGGCTCTCATGATTGTTTGAGCACTAATTCAAATTTAGCAAAAATATCTCCAGGCCGGTTCAACAAAGTAACGTTACTAGGAAGCCTCCATTTTATATATATATATATATATAATAAAATCAGAAATATATATGTATGAAAATTAAGTGCATGCATGCATGGTGTTGAGATTTAATTTGTTGTAAATCCAAAAAGTATATGCTTATCAAAATTAAGGCTGTGTTAAAAAATGGAATATTAATTAGCTTAATTAAATTTACAGTAAGAACTAAGAAGATGAGCTAGGTAGTACTATTAGTTGATGCATGCATGTATCATGCATTCATGTATGAGGAAATGAAATGAAGTGCTCAATGGTGGTACTCATCATTCTTTACCTAACATGCATCAATATATATCTACTGTACATATATGGCTAATGCATGGGGCCGAATTTGATCATGAAAGCTTATAATTAAAGTTTCCATGCACCAACGCACTAACATATGAATATATGAATATATGATCGTGAAAACACTCAATATCCAAAAGGAGATCTCCTCTCTCAAGGAAACAATATATAACAATTAATATTAATATTTGTAGAAATTAACAAAGCATGAGATAGGCAATTAGGCATGCTGTTTTGAGGTTCCTTTGTATTATTCCGTCCGTGTACAAACCGTGTATATTATTGCATCCGATATATATTGTATCGTGGTCAATTGACTTTTTGACAATTGACATCTAGGTAATATTTTTTTTCTTTAGCTTATCAGCTATGAATATGGATAAGAAAAAAAAAATTGTTACCTTATTGAGTTGGAGTATGTATTAAAGTTATTTCATACTTGATAGATGTAAAATTATATATGATAATTTTTTATTGTATGTACAATTTTGTATTTTTTATTATTATGAATAGATTGATTTATATGAATTTTATATAATTATTTTATATAATAATTTATGATAAAATTGATTCATCCAACATTTTATATAGTTTTTTAATTAAACTTTATGACAAAATTAATTTGTACAACATTTATATCATTTTATTTAATTAATAATTTATATCTTTCAAATTAATGTGGTAAAAATTATAATTATTCATATTTTATGATATTATGTATTTAATATATTTATTTGTTTTTAAATATTTTTGAATTATATTATAAAAAGTACTAATTTATTTGATAATTATTCATTATTTATTTCATGACCCATTATCTTAATGGTAAGGAAGATAAGGTATGAATAAGAATAATTTTATATGTATATGAGTATACAATTATTCTCGTAAAGCTAGCGTGTGCTATGCTCACCAAGAGAGTCTGGTGAGGATAAGTTTCAAAATTTATTGAATTGGTTTTAAATGACAAATTCAAATCGTTGAAATTGATCTACTTCATAAATGATGTGTGTATATGCAAAATTTTGAAATTTTCGAATTCATTTAGTACAAAGTCAAGCGGTAAACAATGATGAAAAATGAATGCATTAAAATAACTTATAAAACTCCATTTTTTATCATTTTTTAATTGCTTGACTTTGTACTAAATAAGTTCAAAATTTTCAAAATTTTGCATCTACACACATCATTGGTGAAGTATGTTGGTTTCAACGGTTTGAATTTGTCGTTTGAAGTCGACATGATAAATTTTTAGAGTTATGTTCACCTCCATTGATGAGCATAACATATGCTAGCTTTGCTCAAATTACTCCATCCCATCATGAATTCAGACCCATTCCGAAGTGGAGCGTACACATCCCGAGCGATAGGTTTGAATCCCACGATCCCGAGCAACGGATTCGAATCGGACGGTCCCGATTTGAAACCCAAAAATTGGGTTACTTTAGGGGATCCGGACCTATCCGATCATCCGACCATACCACACCATAGTCACAAGATTTGCAAATTATTCATGAATAATTTGTTTTTTTAGTGATGTCGAACCGAACGTCGAATTATTCGGTTGACTGAACTTTGACCGAATTATTCGCGAATAATTCATGAATTTTATGAATTTTTCCCGAATTTTACGAATTATTCATGAATTTTTCTTGAACTTTTCCCAGAATCTTTTTTGTTTTTTTTGCTCCCTTGTAGGACTGAGATCTTTGGTTCGGATAATTCCGAATTATTTCTGAATTATATCCGAATTATTCCCGAATCACGAATTTTTGACGTCGCCGGACCGAATCCGAATAATTCATTTGTACCACACCCTAATGTTTTAAATACATCAATTTGAGAAGAGAATGTCACATAAGATCTTGACAGCATTAGTGTGGGTACCCACTACCGCACTAGAACCGTATTCAGAGTTTCCCCGGTACCGTAGTAGGGGATCTTTTACAAATACTCGATCTAAACCGTTCTGTTTAACTTTGGCACGAATCTCAAAGCGCAATACTACTGTCTCTCCGTCAGCCCGAATCTCAAAGCGACTGATAGTTAATCTCCAACCGTAAAGTGAAGGGAATCTTTTAACAGGAAAGGAGAGGATACTTGTCCACTAGAACCATGTACCGCACTGTCCGTGCTACTACCAGTGCATGTGGGTACCACCACCCTGTTACGTTTACGTTTTCCTTTTAGCTTGTCTTCCCTTTCCGAACGTACCTCTTCGTCTTTTCTGCACACATCCAGGGAAGAAATAGATGGTCATTGTAACCCAAGTGCCATGATGCAAAGTACTTGTGATAGGGCTTCTCTCGTGGCTCTGCAGTTCGGAAAGTGGCAGCCAGCCAGTCAGCACTGAGAGCAGGAAGGAGATCATTGTATTTCTTATCTACACAAACCAAACACATATACTTCACTTCATCACTATAAAATTTAAATTAGCATATCGATCATTATGGATGGTGCTGATATCTCGACGCCGGCTCCACCTGCCATCGGGATGCACCCGTCAAGGCCAACTCTAGGGTTTCCTCTAGGAACTGCTCTGCTCATATTTGTCATATTTCTCTCAGCGGTATCTTCTCCGGATGCTACCACTGGGAAAAGATTCGTGCTTTCCGGCAACAAATGCGTCGTGGCGAACACGAAAATCAAGAAGATCAAACTAGTGATCACCACATCAGTGTGTCCTTCCACTTCTCCTTCCAAGAACATCAAAGAGGTGCTAATTAAGTCTATTTATATTCAATTTAATTATATTTATGGGTGTTTAATCGTATTTTATTCATTCTTGTGCTTGCCTATGCAAAGTTGATCCTTGATAGATAAATTTCATATGGGAATTAAACTATCTATTAGCTATATGTAGATGCTTTTGGAATAGTACCAGGCTGAAGTTATTCCAATTTTTTTGTTCTAGTTGTATTTGACCAGACATGTTTGAGTAGATTTATATGAATCTATTCCGGGATTTATTGATTATGAGTTATTCTTTGTTTTGTAAATCAGGAGAAGAAAGAGAAAACAACCAAGGGCTACCAGTAATAATGCCAGGAGACCCGTTTGCAAAATTCATAGCCATGCCTTGCTCTTGTCAACTTGCAAGGCCCATTTAGAAGACAAAAGCCCTCAATTTGAGTTGCAATTGGAGCCCCATTAGAATACCAAAAAGCTAGTGATTAATTAGAGCTTTGGCACAATATGCTATTCTTTTTTCTTTCAAAATA
>JAJGRW010000832.1:504605-570693 GCA_025461045.1 Carex parvula
AACTTAATTCAAAGATCTCAGATCTCAGCTGCTGGCCTCGATCAATTCGCAGAAATAAAAAGCTCAGTTCGAGATGTATGAACTAAAAACTTGATCAAAACGGCGCTCTGGAAGGGAAGATAATAAAACCCTACACTATTATACACGGCTATTTAGTTATATATCCGTGTAGCTCTCCACCTATTTCTACACGGCTTTTTAGTTATAAAGCCGTGTACAATTATAAGAATTCTACACGGCTATATTATCAAAAAGCCGTGTATAATGTTCCTACACGGATAATTAGTTATAAACCGTGTAGCTCTCTCAATTATTTGCACACCCACTTCTTTACACACGGATTTGTGGTTTCTAATAAACCGTGTAGCTCTCTCTAATAATTCTACACTGATTATTAACTAATTATCCGTGTAGAAATCGTGCAGATCTTTTGGACTCATGTTTGGTACACTGTTTTTAATATAATTGCCAAATCCGTGTACAATGTGCAGTGTACAAAGCCAGTTTTTGTAGTAGTGTATAAAGGTGCAATGTTCGTGCAATACTTTGGAAATTGCAGGAGTGCTAATAGATATCTAATTTGTAATTTCAGGATAATTTAAAATAGACCAAGTTAATTAACAAGTTATGAAATACAAAGATTTTGGTGTTCTTGCAGCTCTTTTAAAAAAAATTGTATTGTTATAGCACTTGTCGGGTTTAGTTTCAGTCGAATCCATTAATTTATTGGCCAATTCTGAGACCAAATTTGAATAAATTATGACTGCACCTATTTGCTAGATAATGATTGATTTGGTGATTCTTTCAATTGAACATAAGCTTGATCAATTAGATTAACTGATCAAGATATCAAATTGACTGTATTGAAATTAACCGATCAACACTGGATTTCATACTGGTTAGAGCAGTACCAGTATACTCTTATAGATACCTGACAGGAGACCATGCGAGATGGTTCAATGCATTAATTATAGCATTTATTGCAATTGTTATGCATTAATGTAATGTAATATATTAGATTGAGTAGGTTGTAAAACTTTTTTTTTTTAATTTCAATACAAATGCCAGTATACTTCTTCCCAACTGACCTTAACAAAAATATCAAATTGGCTAAGTTTCCCAAGAGAAGTTATCTTTGATTTGGAAAATGAGTTTGTGTGGATGCTAATTATTTCACACAATAGTAGTATCGATTAGACTGATACACTATGACAATTTGTATATTTGTTAGCATTTTGTCTATTCCTGACTGAAATTCTGAATCTGCTCTGAATGCATTCTAAGAGTAAAAGGTATAATGGGTATCTTACAAGATCAACATTTTTTTTAAATAAACTACAAATTCTTTATGTTTTTTAAAAAAAAGTTAAAATGGGTATTTTATAAACTTAAATGAGTTTTAATATAAAAGACAATAAAATGAGTAAATTTGTGAGAATATAAAGTTTAGAGAGGGAATACATAATTTCGTAATTTAGTGGGGAAAAACAGAATTTTAAGGTTTTTGAGGGGTATTCCGGCAGCTAAATTTGCACATTAGCATTCAACATTTGATTGATTACAATACAGAAGAATATTGATTGTAGTTGGACAATAAAAATGTGTTTGTTTGAGAAGGGAAATTGCTAATATGCTACGCGTAGCATAGAGGGCTTCCGTGCTACGGCTCAATATTTGAGTTTTCAAAATCCTAACACGATCCGAACCATTCAACATGATCTTCATATGAATATGTACTTGCAAACCAAATTTTACATTTTTTAGAATTTTTTTACTATTTTTTTAGATAGATAGAAAATTACTTGATCTGAAATTAAATTTATGTACCATTCAGATCAAGTGTTTTTCTTCCTATGTAAAAAAAATAGTAAAAAAATTTTAAAAAATGTAAAATTTGATTTGCAAGTACATATTCATATGAAAATCATGTTGAACGGTTCGGATCAACCGTTAGGATTTTGAAAACTCAAATATTGAGCCATAGCATGGAGGCCCTCTATGCTACGCGTAGCACCGTAGCCAACTCCGTTTGAGAAGAATGGTAAATTAGTACTTTCATCTTATAATAAAAGATTAATAATAAGCTAAATTTAAAATTTCATTAAAGAAACGGGAAATGAGAAATAATATTTGTTTTTAACGGGGAAATAGGTAATTTTTAAGTTTTGATGGGAAAATTTAATATTTAGAAACTTTTGTTGACTATGGCAACAATTACTCTATTTTAAAATGAGAAAAATAAATATGCAAATTTATGAAAAAAATTTATGAAAAAAATTTGATTGACAGAGGATTTAAATTCAAATAAATATGCATTCTAGTTCAGAAGAGTGTTTATTTCGACTAAAAATGAGTATGTATTTTGAGAGCTCAAAACTATATTTTTATAAATACACAGGCTATATATACAGTATTATAAAATCAATATATATAAATAACTAATTAGTATTTAAATTCGTAATATTCGAACAAATTAATTGGATTGATGGAGTTCATCGGTTTTTAGATTTATATTATAATTTTGTAATCAAATTGCACATGAATGATGAACCTCTAAGAAGCCGACATTTTTATTAATATCCAAAGTTTAATACAAATTATTAATTATGTCCAGATTTTCAACTTTCGCTAAAAATATCCAAACCGGCCAGAAAATGGCCGGTTTACTCCCCCCGTAAGCCGGCCATTTTCTGGCCGGCTTACTCCCCCCTAAACCGGCCAGAAAATGGCCGGTTTAGTCTTTTTTTTTTTTTTTTTTTTTTTTTTTTTTTTTTTTTTTTTGTAGAGACACTATGAAGAGAAAAATAATGAAATCTAACACAGAAAATTTGAATTTTGTGTTTAAATTATTTGTTAGATTACTTCTTTTGATTTATAATTAGCATGTTTATACTAAAATACACTAGATTACTTGAAATTATGTTGAATTACACTATATTAAGTTAAATTACACTACATTACATTACATTACGCTAAAATACGGTAAATTACATATGAATAGAGACGATATCTTTACTGAAAAGGTGAAAAACGACGACGAAACTTCAAACAGTCATAAAACGGCCCTTGAGTGTCCGATTTCAGCAAATGACCACTTTTCAGAAAACTTGCGAAAATACGCATGCGTCCGTGCCCGCGATGCCGGATTTTGAAATTCAAAATCGCCAAAAAACTAAGGAAAGAGCCTCAAAACTTGAGTTGAAGTTTCCGATTAAGATTTTCATTTCTATTATTCAATCCAAGTAGCTCAGTAAATTAGTTACACAATGAACTTGTAGAATACCAGTTTTTACTATTTTTGAAATTTTTTTACTATTTTTTATGATTCACGAAAGATGGCACAGAATCGGTCTATTTTAGCGTAATTTACCGTATTTCAGCATAATTAGCGAAGTTATTGTAATTTAGCGTAATTTAACGTAATTTAGTGTAATTCAACATAATTTATTGTAATATAGTGTAATTCAACATAATTTCAAGTAATCTAGTGTATTTTAGTATAAATATGCTAATTATAAATCAAAAGAAGTAATCTAACAAATAATTTAAACAAAAAATTCAAATTTTCAGTGTTAAATTTCATTATTTTTCTCTTCATAGTGTCTCTAAAAAAAAAAAAGAAAAAAAGAAAAAAAAGACTAAACCGGCCATTTTCTGGCCGGTTTAGGGGGGGAGTAAGCCGGCCAGAAAATGGCCGGCTTACGGGGGGAGTAAACCGGCCATTTTCTGACCGGTTTGGATTATTTTAGGGAAAGTTTGAAACTCTGGACATAATTAATAATTTGTATTAAACTTTGGATATTAATAAAAATGTCGGTAAGCTACTAGAACATCCAAATATCAGCGACTAGGACTCTCCAGTGCGGTACATTCCAGAATAGAGAAAACAAAACTTCTCTCCATTTTCACGTGAACGCACCCCTATCCATTACAATTCTCCTGAATTCCCATTAATACTGTGTTTGAATGGACAGTTGGAGATTGACATCACTGGAGATGGCCTAGCTTGGATTCGCCTTTCAGGTTTTCACTTGTCGGCGACGATCTGTATGCTCTGCACTCGAGTCTAGACAGTCCGATCAGGATCATGGGCCAATCCTGCCCGAGGTGGAACATGAGGACCCTTTAGTATTCGTGCCAACACGAATCGAACGGTCCAGATTCATTATTCATTAACTCAAATTTTGAGTTAATGCAGACGATACGAATTCGGCGACGACTCCCGAAGGAACACTTGGACTGTCTTTTTTGAAAAACCTGATAGTGGCTATCAGTGTCGAATACTTGGGACTGGCACCTGATACCTGATAATTGATAAAACCCTCTTTCTTTCTTTATTTTGAAAGCAGCAGCCATCAGAGAAAGAAGAAGGGAAGAAGAGAAGAGACGCAGCAAATGGATGCAACAAAGTTGAAAGAGCTGAAATTGTTCATAGAGCAATGCAAAACAAACCCCTCCCTTTTGAGCGATCCATCTCTCTCCTTCTTTCGCGACTATCTCGACAGGTTCTCTCCAAATTTACTTCATTTATTTACTGTTGTATGGTTCTGTTAACTGTACTTGAGTAGTGTGAGTTCAGTTCATCCTATTGAAGCACGATCTTCTGGAATCAAGTCTCTGATATTAAAAGTTGATTTTGTTTCGAAGATGTTCGATCCCTATTGAAAGTTTCCATCTTTTTTTACTAAGAGGTGGGATGGATTCAATTGGAAATATGTATGTAGATTGTAGAGGTAGTGTTGTTCTATTTCTGTTTCCATCTTTTTTTTTTACTATGGATTTAATTTGTTTTATTTCTACTTTATGCTATTTTTTTTTTTCTTCTCTCAGTTTGGGTGCTAAGCTTCCTTCTGCAGCTTACAAGTCATGCTGCGGAGGAAGTCATGATCATAGAAGTCATGTTGCGGAGGAGATGGAGCATGATGAACTGGATGATGACATTGTTGAATCTGATATTGAGTTCGAGGGTGAAACTGTGGAGCCTGACAATGACCCACCCCAAAAGGTTTCGTCTTTGCACACACAAGTTGTTAATAAAATGATGAAACTGGTAGCACTAACTGTCCTGGCTGAATTACTGCTGCTATTTGTGATTTTTGGCTTAATTTTGCATAGATGGGGGATTCATCGGTTGAGGTGACTGAGGAAAACCGTGAGGCGTCTCAAGAGGCCAAGGGAAAAGCCATGGAAGCAATCTCTGAAGGTATTATCATCTTTTAAGAAAAGAATATTAAAAGCTTTGTAGAAAGCATGAATTTTAAAGATGGCTTCTGATTCATGACAGATCATAATCGAATAGTATCGAACTATACAATTATAAGCTAAGCTGATTAAATTCTCAGGGAAATTTGACGAGGCAATTGAGCATCTCACCAACGCAATAACACTAAATCCTACTTCAGCTATCATGTATGCAACCAGAGGTATGTATATAGATATATAAGAGAGAGAGAGAGAGATATTGTTACAATTTCGATCATGTTAATTTCAGTGTGGTTTTTGTTGGTTGTATTCACTATTGTTGACCCTGATCCTAGTCTGCAATGATGTATTTTTTTTATTGTAATTCCAGCTACTGTGTACATCAAGATGAAAAAGCCAAATGCAGCCATTCGTGATGCAACAGCAGCTTTAGAGGTAAAATTTTTCCATAATCTATCTTTACCCTCTTGTTATATGGCACTAATATTGAATCTTTTTGTCAAGACTTGTTATATGAGTCTGAAAAGGAAAAAAAAAGAAGGAGAAACTTGCAAAAAGCCCCCGGAAATTGTTAAAAACCCCTATGATTGGTATATGAGCTTTCTATCTTGTTGAAAAAAGTTGAAAGTAACTCTGTTAGTAAATCTTCAAGGAAAAAAAGTAGTTCTGTTACCAGTGTCTTGTTTCTTTAACAAAATAGCGCACTATAAGAAGACTGATTAATTCTTACAAAAAGTAAATTCCTTCTTTCATGGATTTAAATATCACCTTAACTAAAAAAAAAAAGATAGTTTTGTTTTTCTCACGAGTTTGTTTTTTAAAATGTGAATAGTATATCATTTTAAATTGTTCTTACCACATTATTCTTATTATCTATATGTGGATAGCACCGATGGTGTTAGAGGGGTATTTTTGTTTTGGCTCTTTCCTTCTCTCAAATAATTATATCTGAGGGGTATTTTTGCTTTGGTATGATCAGATAAACCCAGACTCTGCAAAGGGTTATAAATCAAAGGGCATAGCCTTAGCCATGCTGGGCAAATGGGTGGAGGCTGCAAAGGATCTCCATACTGCATCCACAATAGACTATGATGATGAGATCAACTCTTGGCTAAAAAAGGTAACTTGGAATTTTTCTCGAACTTTTCTAATTAAGTTGTCGTTTTGAAATGTTGAACTGAGAATGTTAGATGCTCAATTTTAGGTGAAACCTAATGCACACAAGATAGAAGAGCATAAAAGAAAGTATGATCGTTTAAGGAAGGAGCGAGAAGACAAAGAGAGCAGAGCGAGACAGACTTCGCCGCAAGGCTGCTGCTCAGGTACTGTTAAAACTGATCTAATTTCAAGCACGCCCTATAAAACATGAAGATATCATCTACTCCTTGCAAAATAAAAATTATCTCATATGCTTTCCCAAAACATGGTAGTATTACGTGTACTTCACCTTCCCTCTCCTCTCCTCACCTTATTTCTTTGAAGCTGCTAAAACTAAGTTCTTTCTTAAGAGATAGTTTGGTTTGGTGCATAGTCTGGAAATCTTTCGTAACTTACTTTGAGAAGTCGAGGTTGAGGTGAAGCTTCATGCAATTGTTTCATTTAAAAGTGCTTCCGCAAATGTCCTTGGTTCAAGGATACCCTCTTGATTATCATATTGTTCTCCTTCTATCTATTTTACTATTGTGTCAATGTTTAGGCTGCATATGAGAAGGCTAAGAAGAAAGAACAATCTTCATCCAAGGCTAAGAAGAAAGAACAATCTTCATCCAAGGCTAAGAAGAAAGAACAATCTTCATCCAGGGGCATGCCCGGTGGCTTCCCAGGTGGCATGCCCGGAGGCTTCCCAGGTGGCATGCCCGGAGGCTTTCCAGGCGGCATGCCAGGTGGCTTTCCGGGCGCCATGCCAGGAGGCTTCCCAGGCAGCATGCCCGGACGCTTTCCAGGCGGCATGCCAGGTGGCTTTCCGGGTGCCATGCCAGGTGTCTTTCCGGGCTTTCCGGGCTTTCCGGGTGCCATGCCATGAAATTGGAGTAAATATACAATAATTTCTGTGATCCATCATCCATGAGAAATAGCAATTTTTCTAGATATAGCATATCTAAAAAGTAATTAGTTTGCTATTAGCAAAGCTTTACTATGTATAAAAGAGAAACAGTAAGTTGCAAAGCAGAAGATATAGTCAATATATAGCTTTCTAAAAACAAGTCAACATACACTATTTCATCAGAAAAATAAATAAATTATCACATCAGTTTTGTAATGCTTTTATTATCTCAAAATTAGTTTTAATTGAATTTTCAATATCTGGTGGGACACAATTACAGCACATTAGCTTGTACTGCTCAAATTTTGCTTCATCGCATTTTAAGGCCTTTGTCCTGCATACCCTTATACAACCTAAGAATGATGTGAAATTAGGGCATTTGAATAAGAAATTGACTTTTCAAAATTAAGAAAAAAAAACAAAAAACTATGGCCACCCACAATGAAAAAATCATACAGGTGAGGAGACAAATTCTGCTTTGAGATTCGTGCCAAAGTAAAGTGCACGACTCGGAAATCATTCTACACGGTTGGATTTGACAAGAGGATGAGCGCGCCACAAAGGGAATGATTTTTTGCATATAATTCGCGTACAATTTGCATATAATTCGTTTTTTTTGACGTTTTCGAACTGAAAACTGAATAAAACGCAAAAAACGTATTATACGTTTTATTCGCGAATGAATACAAGTAATGGTATGGCATGTAAATAATTAAAGTACCGAATCATTCTCGAAGTACAAATTTTTTACTCCGCTGAACTGAACCCAAATTATTCATTTATCACTATGGACACAAGTAATGGCATGGCACAGGTAATTGAAGTCAAGATATATGAAGGATGTCACAGAAAATCCAGTCCCATATCCATTTTCTGTTGAAAGATGGTCATAGATGGTTATAATTTCATCTCTCTAATGATAGCTAATTAAAAAAACGCAGAAAAAATTATTTTAGAAAGCATGAGAAAACATCATTCATTAACACGCAGACTTAAATTCCGTCTTTATTTTCTTTTCTTCAAGTCAAAAAAGTTGAACATGGGAAAGAGATTATCTGTGGCATCCTTTCTATATCTCGGACGAGAAAGAGTTCAAATATCTCATGTTTTTATATCTTATTCGTGCCTCATATTCTTATTTTTATTTTCAAAATTTAAACAATCGATCTAAATCACTCAACATGATCTTTATATTAAAATCACTCAAGTACTCTGACTCCACCACGTAAGATATTTTCACTACTTGGCTTTATTATTATTATATATATTATGCTTTGAACATTATTATTATATGTTCTAGATGAAGAATAATCCTTGCGAAAATGCAAGCTCTCTAATTTTGACCATCAGTTCAACAAAATTAGCCTGATTGGAATCGACCGTCGACCATCACGCTGTACGTCTCCAATGCGAAATCGTAAGATATTTTCACTACTTGGCTTTTTTATTATATAATAATATATTCTGCTTTGAACATTATTATTATATGAGTTTGTATGTATGTATGTATTTATTTATGTATTTGATTGTAAATGTTTCAGCTCCTAGCAGTGGTGCAGGAGAAAGGGCAGTATGGATTGGAGTGTCAAGCTTAATTGGATTGTTCTCCATCTTTTGGTCTATTTCTGCTTAATAGACTAAAACCATGATAATTTATTATTTGTGAAATTGTAGTAAATATTTGTAATTTTTTTTTTTGGTTGTTATGTTGTTGTAGTTTAGTTGGAATAAAGGGACTATATATGTCCCAATCGTGACTTGACATTGTATTCGTTGAGCCTATATTTATATATATCTATATGTATATGTATATTCTTTTAGTAAAACAGAGTCATATTTGATTTTTTTTTTATTTAGGTTAAAGCATATATAAACAGAATAATTCCGGTCATTCATGTCGTCATATATTATTTTACATTATATAATAAATCTGTGATTTCATCATGTTACATTATGTAATAAATCTGTGATTTTACATTATTTTACGATCAATTCAACAAAATTAGCCTGATTGGAATCGACCGTCGACCGTCACGCTGTACGTCTCCAATGCGAAATCGTAAGATCAGGGTTATTTCGTGCTAAATTGTTCGAGTTTTAAAAAGGGATCATTGTTGTCATATTCTTACCCCCATGTAATTTTGAAATTACGTATTCCCCCTCTAAACTATCAAAATTTACAAATTTACTCATTTATTGTCTTTTATATTAAAACTCATTTAAATTTATACAATACCCATTTTACTCTTCATTACAATCATACAAAAACTGTCAATATTTGATCGGTTTTTATGGTAAAATGGGTATTTTGATAAATGGTATAATGGGTATCCAGTTTTCAAGGGAAAAATGAGTATTTTATTAAGGGTGCGTTGGATGGAGCAAGAATAACACTAACCCGAAAATAGCACTATTCTTTTGAGCTATTCGATGTTTGGATGAAGAACTATCAACTATTCTTTGTTTGTCTTATATGAGTTAGCTCACTATTCTACTAACCCAATCAAAAATTGAATTAGCAACTATTTTTCATTCTTGAATTAGCCACTATTCTCACTAACCCACCCCTCCATCGAAACGCACCCATTGGTGGATCCAAAGAGGCCCAGAGTAGGCACTTACCTACATCTGAATTTTAAAATTTTATTAGGGCCCAAAGAGGCCCAGTAGTAATTAAGTGGAGTTATAGAAAGCTTGTGTTATTTTTTGTTATAAATGGATACTTCAGAATAGATTGAGTTCATTAAAAATCATGAAATATAAAGGTGCACTGTTCATGCAATACTTTGGAAATTGCAGGAGTGCTAATAGATATCTAATTTGTAATTTCAGGATAATTTAAAATAGACCAAGTTATGAAATACAAAGGTTTTGGTGTTCTTGCAGCTCTTTAAAAAAAATTGTATTGTTATACACCTAATTATTGATTTCGATTACCATGATATTTTTAGAAAAAAAACTGACAATGACATAGTAGAGTTCTAGCCCTTGTCGGGTTTAGTTTCAGTCGAATCCATTAATTTATTGGCCAATTCTGAGACCAAATTTGAATAAATTATGACTGCACCTATTTGCTAGATAATGATTGATTTGGTGATTCTTTCAATTGAACATAAGCTTGATCAATTAGATTAACTGATCAAGATATCAAATTGACTGTATTGAAATTAACTGATCAACACTGGATTGGATTTCATACTGTTAGAGCAGTACCAGTAGACTCTTATATATAGATACCTGACAGGAGACCATGCGAGATGGTTCAATGCATTAATTGTAACATTTTTTTCAATTTGATGAGTTAGGTTAGGATATGCACTGCACCGCATTGCAATTGTTATGCATTAATGTAATGTAATATATTAGATTGAGTAGGTTGTAAAACTTTTTCTTTTAATTTCAATACAAATGCCAGTATACTTCTTGCCAACTGACCTTAAAAAAAAATATCAAATTGGCTAAGTTTCCCAAGAGAAGTTATCTTTGATTTGGAAAATGAGTTTGTGGATGCTAATTATTTCACACAATAGGATTATCGATTAGGCTGATACACTGTGACAATTTGTATATTTCTTAGCATTTTGTGCCTACTTCTGACTGAAATTCTGGATCCTCTCCTGAACGCACCCTAAGAGTAAAATGTATAATGGGTATCTTACAGAATCAATATTTTTCTTAAATAAACTCCAAATTCTTTATGCTTTTAAAAAAAGTTAAAATGGGTATTTTATAAACTTAAATGAGTTTTAATATAAAAGACAATAAAATGGGTAAATTTGTGAGAATATAAAGTTTAGAGAGGGAATACGTAATTTCGTAATTTAGTGGGGAAAAATGTAATTTTGAGGTTTTTGAGAGGTATTCCGGCAGCTAAACTTACACATTAGCATTCAACATTTGATTGATTATAATACAGAAGAATATTGATCGTAGTTGGACAATAAAAATGTATTTGTTTGAGAAGAACGGTAAATTAATACTTTCATCTTATAATAAAAGATTAATAATAAGCTAAATTTAAAATTTCATTAAGGAAACGGGAAATGAGAAATAATATTTGTTTTTAACGGGGAAATAGGTAATTTTTAAGTTTTGATGGGGAAATTTAATATTTAGAAATTTTCGTTGACTATGGCAACAATTACTCTATTTTAGGGCATGTTCGGCGGACACATGAGCAGGGGAATGAGCACAGGAACAGAAAAATTTTGAACTAATTTTTACTGTTCACGCGAGAAAAAAAAATTCAGTCTGAATAAATTTTTTTTTTCCCACATGAACAGTAAAAATGGAAGTGCAGCCGAATAAACCTTTAAAATGAGAAAAATAAGCAAGTTAGAAAGCTTCTAACCCAAATTTATGAAAAAAAATTGATTGACAGAGGATTTAAATTCAAATAAATATGCATTCTAGTTCAGAAGGGTGTTTATTTCGACTAAAAATGAGTATGTATTTTGAGAGCTCAATACTATATTTTTATAAATACGCAGGCTATATATACAGTATTATATGATCAATATATATATATAACTAATTAGTATTTAAATTCGTAATTTTCGATCAAATTAATTGGATTGATGGAGTTAATCGGTTTTTAGATTTATATTATAATTTTGTGATCAAATTGCACATGAATGATGAACCTCTAAGAAGCTACTAGAACATCCAAATATCAGCCCTAGGACTAGGACTAGTACTCTCCAGTGCGGTACATTCCAGAATAGAGAAAACAAAACTTCTCTCCATTTCCACGTGAACCCACCCCTATCCATTACAATTCTCCAGTACCAACCAAACATGCAGCGTAGTTTAGACCTACTGAATTCCCATTAATATTGTGTTTGAATGGACAGTTGGAGATTGACATCACTGGAGATGGCCTAGCTTGGATTCACCTTTCAGGTTTTCACTTGTCGGCGACGATCTGTATGCTCTGCATTAACTCAGAATTTGAGTTAATGCATCTCGAGTCTAGACCGTCCGATCAGGATCTCGAGTCGAGGTGGAACATGAGGACCCTTTAGTATTCGTGCCAACAAGGATCGAACGGTCCGGATTCATTATTCATTAACTCAAATTTTGAGTTAATGCAGACGATACGAATTTCACCTGATAATTGATAATTGATAAAACCCTCTTTCTTTCTTTATTTTGAAAGCAGCAGCCATCAGAGAAAGAAGGGAAGAAGAGAAGAGACGCAGCAAATGGATGCAACAAAGTTGAAAGAGCTGAAATTGTTCATAGAGCAATGCAAAACAAACCCCTCCCTTTTGAGCGATCCATCTCTCTCCTTCTTTCGCGACTATCTCGACAGGTTCTCTCCAAATTTACTTCATTTATTTACTGTTGTATGGTTCTGTTAACTGTACTTGAGTAGTGTGAGTTCAGTTCATCCTATTGAAGCACGATCTTCTGGAATCAAGTCTCTGATATTAAAAGTTGATTTTGTTTCGAAGATGTTCGATCCCTATTGAAGTTTCCATCTTTTTTTACTAAGAGGTAGGATGGATTCAATTGGAAATATGTATGTTGAGGTAGTGTTGTTCTATTTCTGTTTCCATCTTCTTCTTTTTTTACTATGGATTTAATTTGTTTTATTTCTACTTTATGCTATTTTTTTTTCTTCTCTCAGTTTGGGTGCTAAGCTTCCTTCTGCAGCTCACAAGTCATGCTGTGGAGGAAGTCATGATCATAGAAGTCATGTTGCGGAGGAGATGGAGGATGTTGATGTCGACATTGATGATGATGCTGATGTCGAAGGCATTGAACCAGAGCATGATGAACTGGATGATGACATTGTTGAATCTGATATTGAGTTCGAGGGTGAAACTGTGGAGCCTGACAATGACCCACCCCAAAAGGTTTCGTCTTTGCACACACAAGTTGTTAATAAAATGATGAAACTGGTAGCACTAACTGTCCTGGCTGAATTACTGCTGCTATTTGTGATTTTTGGCTTAATTTTGCATAGATGGGGGATTCATCGGTTGAGGTGACTGAGGAAAACCGTGAGGCGTCTCAAGAGGCCAAGGGAAAAGCCATGGAAGCAATCTCTGAAGGTATTATCATCTTTTAAGAAAAGAATATTAAAAGCTTTGTAGAAAGCATGAATTTTAAAGATGGCTTCTGATTCATGACAGATCATAATCGAATAGTATCGAACTATACAATTATAAGCTAAGCTGATTAAATTCTCAGGGAAATTTGACGAGGCAATTGAGCATCTCACCAACGCAATAACACTAAACCCTACTTCAGCTATCATGTATGCAACCAGAGGTATGTATGTGTATGTATATAGATATATAAGAGAGAGAGAGATATTGTTACAATTTCGATCATGTTAATTTCAGTGTGGTTTTTGTTGGTTGTATTCACTATTGTTGACCCTGATCCTAGTCTGCAATGATGTATTTTTTTTATCTTACTTTGTATTTTTTTTATTGTAATTCCAGCTACTGTGTACATCAAGATGAAAAAGCCAAATGCAGCCATTCGTGATGCAACAGCAGCTTTAGAGGTAAAATTTTGCCATAATCTATCTTTATCCTCTTGTTATATGGCACTAATATTGAATCTTTTGGTCAAGACTTGTTATATGAGTCTGAAAAGGAAAAAAAAGGAGAAATTTGCAAAAAGCCCCCGGAAATTGTTAAAAACCCCTATGCTTGGTATATGAGCTTTCTATCTTGTTGAAAAAAGTTGAAAGTAACTCCGTTACTAAATCTTCGAGGAAAAAAAGTAATTCTGTTACCAGTGTATTGTTTCTTTAACAAAATAGCGCACTATAAGATGACTGATTAATTCTTACAAAAAGTAAATTCTTTCTTTCATGGATTTAAATATCACCTTAACTAAAAATAAAAAAAGATAGTTTTGTTTTTCTCATGAGTTTTGTTTTTTAAAATGTGAATAGTATATCATTTTAAATTGTTCTTACCACATTATTCGTATTATCTTTATGTGGATAGTACCGATGGTGTTAGAGGGGTATTTTTGTTTTGGCTCTTTCCTTTTCTCAAATAATTATATCTGAGGGGTATTTTTGCTTTGGTATGATCAGATAAACCCAGACTCTGCAAAGGGTTATAAATCAAAGGGCATAGCCTTAGCCATGCTGGGCAAATGGGTGGAGGCTGCAAAGGATCTCCATACTGCATCCACAATAGACTATGATGATGAGATCAACTCTTGGCTAAAAAAGGTTACTTGGAATTTTTCTTGAATTTTTTAATTAAGTTGTCGTTTTGAAAGGTTGAACTGAGAATGTTAGATGCTCAATTTTAGGTGAAACCTAATGCACACAAGATAGAAGAGCATAAAAGAAAGTATGATCGTTTAAGGAAGGAGCGAGAAGAAAAGAGAGCAGAGCGAGACAGACTTCGCCGCAAGGCTGCTGCTCAGGTATTGTTTAAACTGATCTAATTTCAAGCACGCCCTATAAAACATGAAGATATCATCTACTCCTTGCAAAATAAAAAATTATCTCATATGCTTTCCCAAAACATGATAGTATTACGTGTACTTCACCTCTCCTCTCCTCTCCTCACCTTATTTCTTTGAAGCTGCTAAAACTAAGTTCTTTTCTTAAGAGATAGTTTGGTTTGGTGCATAGTCTGGAAATCTTTTGTAACTTGCTTGGAGAAGTCGAGGTTGAGGTGAAGCTTCATGCAATTGTTTCATTTAAAAGTGCTTCCGCAAATGTCCTTGGTTCAAGGATACCTTCTTGATTAGCGTATCGTTCTCCATCTATCTCTTTTACTATTGTGTCAATGTTTAGGCTGCATATGAGAAGGCTAAGAAGAAAGAACAATCTTCATCCAGTGGCATGCCCGGTGGCTTCCCAGGTGGCATGCCCGGAGGCTTCCCAGGCAGCATGCCCGGAGGTTTCCCAGGCGGCATGCCCGGAGGCTTTCCAGGGGGCATGCCAGGTGGCATGCCGGGAGGATTTCCCGGTGCCATGCCTGGGGCTGGGGGAGGTCCTGGAAACATTGACATGAGCAAGATCCTCAATGTAAGTTACTAGATTGCCTAAGAACTTATTTGTATTTTGCTTTTGAGATAAAACATATGTGCAAGCACAATAAATATAACTTTTTGTACCGGCATCCAAGATTGTTAGCAATATATTGGAAGAGTTTTGCACTTCCATTATGTTGACTAAACATGAAAGGAATATACTGAATTTTGAGAGTTTTGCACTTACCCTGACTAAGCATGAAAGGATTTGTTTTTTTAAGTTAACAGGATCCAGAATTAAGCATGAAAGGTTTTGCTGAAGCTACCCTGATTATTTTGTTCTAATTTTGTTTAACAGGATCCAGAACTAATGTCAGCTTTGAGTGACCCTGAGATCATGGCAGCGCTGCAAGATGGTACAAATTTTGCAACTTCCCCTTTTAAGTTCTTATTTATATGGCCACTGTGAAGTTTTACAGGCTTCTGTTTATCTCAGGGACAAAAATGGGAATAGTTAAACTTCATGAATAAAATAGGAAATGAAATTCAGGAACTCTTAAAAACTTAGTGTCATTTAACACTCAATAATTTTGTTGATTTTGATTTTCAGTTATGAAGAACCCGGCAAATTTTGCAAAGCATCAGGCAAACCCGAAGGTGGCGCCAGTTATAGCCAAGATGATGGGTAAATTTGGAGGTTCGACCTAGGAAAAAAGTTTGTCAACTAAGTTTTTGTGATGAAATGATTTTTGGTGTTGTAAAGACAAATTCTGTGGCTTGAAATCAGTATAAGTTTTACTCTATTTAGTTTATGTGGGTTGTTTTCATTTGTATTTGAATTTTGAACTTTTGTCTGCTTCAAAGTAAGAAGTCTTGGGATATGGTGCATAAATTCTTTTCGGTACCATTCATGATTCAATTTGGGGTCTTCAGTTTTTTATTGTTTGACATCTCAAAAATGATCTGTCAAGCTTTTCACAGGTTGTAGAACCTTGATGCTTTATTTTTTACCATTTACCAGTTGAACTCTTCACTTAAGAAACCCAAACGAATAGCTTTAAATCTATTCGTTCGATGTCAAACGACAAATATAAACTGTTAGAATCAATTTACTGTTAGCTCTAAATCTATCCTTGTTTGCCTTGTTGACTTGACTTGACTTGAGTCAATGACTTGAGTCATTTCGGATGGGTTGGGGATAGTAATAGTAAGGGTCCCCATAACTGTTCCTTGGTTCCCTTACCAGTTACTATCATTTACTGGCATTTAGTATTCTTGTGTACTGACGAAAGCCTCTTTTGACCAATAAATACATACTACTGCTTGTGCTTACCCTCTCAAGTCTCAAGTAAATGTGCTCGCAATTAACCCAGAAACTTGTTACTAAAACGATGCTTCTACTGGTAACTCTTCTAGCTCTTGCATATCCAAGTACCATAGTAGCAAGTGCACAGCCAGGATGCGCTTCAAGCTGTGGTGATCTTACCATACCATACCCATTTGGTATAGGCATAGGTTGCTTCCGTGATGGTTTTGAGATTGCATGCCAAATGAGTAACACCACGACGTCCACCAATAGAACATATATTGCATCACTGGCAGGTACCACAGTGCAAGTTCTCAACTTATCTCTGGAGGTTGCTGAGGTCCAGGTGCAGCTGCCAATTGGTTGGCAGTGCTACAATAAATCTGGGGTAGAGGCGTACTACTCAGCAGAAGTCGACTTCAATCCGAAGAGCGTTTACAGGTACTACTCTGTCTAGGGAATACGGATCGATGACAAAAACACCTGATGCTTGGCCTGTCCGGCCTAGGCTTGGGTCCTATCGGGCATGGAATTGGATAAGGCTCGGTTGTCAGTCAGATCTATTCATATATATTCAACTACTTACATATACCCACACACACTCTGAATCACAAGGCCAGAGCAAGGACTGGTTTTGCACGTAACAAGAGAGCAAGCTGTTCTCTCTCAATCACAAGTAACTCCAAACTCTGAACTTTGCAGCTAGACCGAATTTTGGGTCAGCTCTAAGTTGGAAAAATAAAAGCCAACACTTTGACAGTATGAAGTTAGGTTGGAACTACCACAAAATATTAAAGTTCACGGAGCAATTTTTTTGTAGTTTTTTATTTTAAGGTAGGTGGCTTTAAATGCCTACTAACAATTACATTAATAAAAAACGTAGTTACAATGAGCCAAATGACCATAATTCATAAATCTACTATTTTATTCTCACTAATTCCACTAAACTATTCTATTCCTATTTATATACACTCTTAATGGTCCTATTACCTTAATCTCCATCTCTCTCTGCAACTGGATCCGCTTTTTTCGACTGCCACCACATTCTGACGACCGGATCTGCTCACCGCCGCGCTCTGAGCTCTGTCGATACCGCGTTGTCGGCTCCGGTCCCTCCCCTCTCTCTCATTCTCCTCCCCGTTCGAGGAGGTAGAGCCGAGAGAGAGGGGGTACTGTTGCATCGGGGTGAGGCCTAGAAGGGGTGGACTGCAGGGTGCACTAGGATTTGTAGTTACATGTCAAAATTGTTGCATTCCACTGAGAACGGATTATGCGTAATTTACTTCACAATTGATTTTTTGTTTCTTCTTTGAGTTCTTTAATTGTTCCTCTGAACTCTGAGAATCCCCATAAAACAAGTCGAATTACAAAGAGAGATCTGTGCTCACGGTATACCAATACTGCGCATGACCAATCAAGCTAGTAGCAATAATCTTGTCAGTGAACTAATTAATTCTTTACAATTGCTGCTAACATAATTGTATAACAACTCAATTAAAGAGATAATTTCCTACTTATGCACAGGATCTCAAACACCCACAACCTACTTGTGGTAATCGGGTGCAACACTGTGAGCTATATCAAAAGCCAGAGAGATAGCAATGGTCTCTATTCGTATGACTACTACACTGGCTGCGTGTCATACTGCAATGACTCAAACAGCATAATCGATGGAACCTGCTCAGGTGTGGGTTGTTGCCAAGTTACCATTCCTTCTGGTCTTAGTGATAACTTGGTTACTTTTGGTGGCTACAGCCATGACGGATTTCTATCCTTTAACCCTTGCGACTATTCGTTCTTGGTGGATCAGGATTGGTTTAAATTTGGCAAGTCAAACTTGACCATGTCTACAAACACGAGCGTGCCAGTGTGGCTCAATTGGGCATTAAGGGAGAATAATTGTGCACAGGCACAGAAAAACCCTGAATTATATGGATGCCGTAGCAGGAATAGCGACTGTTATGATTCCGTTAATGGCCCAGGATATCTTTGCAAGTGTTTAAAGGGGTATCAGGGTAATCCTTACCTTGTTAATGGATGTGCAGGTAAAATATCAAGCATGATCAATTGCTCCTCTTTTTTGAATTTTTTAATCACGCTAGAACATGCTTAAACAATTTTAAATCATAGATCAATAGTAATTAATGCTTTCTGACCTAGATGACAATCAATTGTGCAGATATAAATGAATGTGAGTTACCTGATGAATATCATTGTCATGGAATCTGTCAAAACAAGGACGGTTCTTATGATTGCAAGTGCGAGTCAGGCAAACATGGAAATCCGTTCAATTATCTTGCACTGATAATTTTCCCCTGAGGGAGAGGCTTGCGATTGGTAAATTTTTCAGTATATTTATTTCCCTTCAAAACTTGGATGTTTCAGCATTGCATTCTATAGTTGAACTTGATCTACATTAAAATATGATGTTTCCCTAAGGTTTTGCTTGAATTATTTCAATATGTTATTGGACAAAATTCCATTGTTTCTGCCTTTCTGGTAAGGATCGATAGTAATCAATAACACTATCTGAGGAAACCATAATAAAAGAGGAAGGATGCTTGTACATGTACAAGTTTCTATTTCAATAGATATTATATCTAATTAGCTTTATTTTTGCATCACTTGACATCAGATTTAATTTCCATCTCCAGGTATTAGTGCTAGCACAGTTATTCTACTAGTTGTCACTGTTTCGATGATTTTTGTGTGCCAAAAGAAACGGCTTCAGAGAGAAAGAGATGAATTTTTCAAGGAACTTCAAAGAGAGAGAGATACATTTTTCAAGAAAAACGGGGGGCTAATATTATATGAACAACTGGCATCAAGAAAAGTTGAGACGATGAAGGTCTTCACAGAGGAAGAATTGGAAAAAATCACAAACAACTTTGACACGGTTATCGGTCGTGGAGGCCAAGGCATGGTCTATAAAGGGCATTTGGAAGACAAACGTGAGGTTGCAGTAAAAAAATGTATTTTAGTCGGTGATGAAAAGATGAAAGAAGACTTCATAAACGAAATGATTATACTTTCACAAATAAACCACAAAAATGTCGTGAGGCTCGTGGGTTGTTGTTTAGAACTAGATGTGCCAATGCTGGTGTACGAGTACATCCCCAAGGGTACTCTCAAGAAATATCTTCATGGAAACCAGGTGCATATTCCTTTAGAAACCCGTTTACAGATTTGCATCGATGCAGCAAAAGTGCTTGCACATTTGCATTCAGAAACTGTCCAACCTATCCTCCATGGTGATATTAAATCTGAGAACATTCTCTTAGACAATAATTACATGGCAAAGGTTTCTGATTTTGGCATATCAAGATTCCTATCAATGGATAAGACCCAAATTGCTACTTTTGTGATAGGAACATTAGGTTATCTAGATCCTGAGTTCATGCAATGCAGGCGTTTAACAGCTAAAAGCGATGTATATAGTTTCGGTGTTGTTATACTTGAGCTTATCACAAGAAAGGGGGTAATGTATCGTGATGGAGACAATGAACAGGAGAAATCTCTCCCCTACGAGTTCCTCTCAGCAATGAGACAAAATAGAGCTGAAGAGCTGTTTGATCAGAATATTGCTACCGAGGAAAACCTGAAGCTGCTTGTAAAGCAGGTTGCTAAAATTGCAGAAAAGTGTTTAAGGCCGACCGGAGAGGAGAGGCCGACAATGACACAAGTAGCAGAACAGTTGAAGGAATTGAGGACAGCGCTACAAGCAATGCGCTATGAGGCATCTGAATTCTATACAGGATCCCCAAGGCCTTTCCCTGATTCTGATAGTGCCCCCTTATTAAATTAATAATCATAACATATGTTGATGATTTTCCTTTCCTTTAGTTTGGTATCTCGTTCAATCCATATTTGTATTAATTGTATAAACTACTTATCTTTGAGTGAAGGTGCTATATAAGATGTCATGAAAAAGCAATATGAATCATTTTTCATTTGTGAGATCATTACATATATAGCCCATAATATTTTCTGATACCGAGCTGGTACATATGGGTCCTTACTGGAATAGTACCATGTATGTTATGTTATCCGAATTATTTTTTTTACTGATTCCTCAATCAAAATTTCATGATTTCCACCATTTGGAAATTAGGTGTAGTTTTGTCTAATCTGTGTGCTGGCATGACATCACTGGATCCAAGGCCTTGAGCTGTTCTTCAACATCATCATCTTATAATTAAGGTTAAATTTGGCAGAATATCAATTTCAGAAATATTATATATATAGTACAGTGTAGGAATGCTCTTAACTCTTAAGCAATATTCATTTAGGACTAATCAATAGGCCTAGCCAGTTTGTCATTTCACATTTAAGTTTTAAAATATAAAACATGTAGATTTATGATCTTTCTCTATTTAACAAAATTACATAACAACAGCAATCTGTAATACTGTTTCAATATTAGGTGGTCTTATATATATAACTTCTCAGCAACAACGAGAATTGTCAGGCAGAGTAACTTTTGTAAATATTGATTTTGATTTATTCAAATTTAAAAAGAAAAAACAAAGAAGAAATGTTACGGATGCTACCGTCATCGGTATCATTGTATCCACCAATGTTTTATTTTTTTACCATTTACCAGTTGAACTCTATACTTAAATTGGAGCAGATACTCAGTTGGAGCAAAACCCATAGCACTGGTACACCAGTGCTATGGTAGCATCAGATCACATAGTGCATCAGTGAGTTAGTTAGTGATAGTGTTGTAATTAGCAAGTGGTAATGATGTAATTAGTTAGTGAAGGAGCAACAGTGTTAGTTAGTGGCAATACTGTAATTAGAGATCAAGCTGTTGCCTTTATATAGATGTCTTGCTTTTTTTTTGGTTGGGATGATCTGACTGGTAAACATACCAGGTTTTCACTGACGAAGAGAAAATTTTGTGACAATCTCAACACTGTTAGCTACTCAGGAGACAGGAGTATACCTGACTTTTCTAATAAAATCAAATAAAAGTGTTACTATCAATTATCAAAGTCTAACAATTTTCTAAAGAAATCTCCTAATCTATGTCAAGGACTCCTCTACCTTCCAAAGAAACTTCCATGCCCAAAAAAAAAAATGATCTTTAGAAATAACAATTAAGCCCATCTCATGACCTCATAATAACTGAAATAGCAATGAGGTCCCTAATCTTTTTCAAATTTGCTTTACACAAGTAGTCACTGATCCAGTGATTTCACTCTCAACCAGAACCAGTCCACAACTAGCAATTGCAACTATATTTCTATTCTACTAATATGGTTAGCATCAAGAAATAACACATGAATATGTAACTTAAATATATTTCACTGAAGAAAAACTACCAAAACCCTGGAAATATATCAATCTGAAAGTCAAATAGTGTCCTACAAGATTCAAAAATGGAATCAATCTCATACTTAAATGCATCCAGAAACAAACCTAGTGACAATCCAGCCTTCCAATAATTGAAAATTGCAATGAGGCCCCCACCAATCTTTTTGAAAACTGGGATTGAGGCCCGGTACATAAGTGCACCGATTCCCTCTACAACAACCACAGCCAATCCAGCCGAGAGTATGTCCCAGTCACCAGTCTGACCTATGACAGTTGCAAAAGCAGTTGCACAATAGAACCCAATCAGAAAAAACAAGATTTTTAGTGATAAACCCTTCCTCAGTCGGTTGATACGGTTATATAAGTTGGTTTGGAGGGATTTGAGTGCGTTGAATAAGCGGGTCCCACCATTGTTTGTTGTATTGCTCGATGATGATTCTGAAGTACCACCATCTACCACGCTCTTAACAATTGATCCCCTTATCCTATAAAAAAAATAAACAAATAAATAACCAGTACTGGCATGACTTGAAGATTTATATTTAAACAACTACTGACAAACATATTATATTTGAAATCAATAATCAACAAAAAATAGAGAGCCTAACATTTACCTTGAATATTTGACTGTGGGTCTACCTTGACAAAACCAACAAAAATTGTTGAGGTTTGTATTATAGCCACTGGTGCTATTAACAGGGTAACATGTATACTTTCGTTTCGTGCATCTTGATATTGGTAAGATGGTGATCCCTTTGTAAGATTGCATAGCCGACATGTCACCATACTAGAATTGAACCCACATCTGTGACACATAAGTAGTAATCAAATCAAATGAAATGTGATATTTCAAACAAGCATATTTTCCATTTAGCCTCTCTTTGCCAAGTTAGTAAGGATTATTGGTATCTCTTGTTTAGAGAGGTATTTTATGATATTTTCTTTTCTGTAGGTGCTTCAGGGCACTTAATGAAATTAGTTACTACTAATCTCAATCAAGGAAACAAAGTGCAATCAGGAAATTAGAAATATAAATTAAGTGTTGTTGCTATCTATAATAATACAGCCTATTGCCTCGGATTATGTGTGAATAATACAGCCAGAAACAAATGCATAATTTATTCATTAGATTAAAACAGAAGCAAACAAGATTGCATGGATAAGAGAATTAATGTATGATTATTTAAAATTCTAAATCGAATTCAAAACTCTAAATCCTGTTGTTCCATCCTCTACTCCCCTCTCTCTCACGGACTTCTCTTCAATCAAGTGAAAAACTAAGATATAATTTGCAAGCTCATCTCGGCTATCTTCTCCCTCTTTCTCTCATGTTAGTTGAATGTCGCACCAAACCAATGAGTTTAGATTTACATAAATTTCCCCTAAAATAAATTCAATTTCAGTTGAAATTGGCGTGAATTCAAGGCTGGCTCAACCTCTAGTTTAATAGGATCCTTGTCATCAAGGAAGGAACTAAAATAAATTTCTCTTTGGTACCGACTTGAGGGTGCATTTGAGGATATTGTAATTTGGTACCATTTTAGGGGTAAATTTGGAACTTGTAATCTGTTTTTATTTAGACTTACATGAGATAATATAGTATTTGGATATGAATTTTTGTTCAAAATTGAAATTCAAGATCAAGGGCAGTGTCAGAAATTAGAATTGAGATACTGTCAAATTGCCTTTGCTAATCCAAAATAAGTTTTAGAGTAATTCCATTGTTACCCACCAAAATCAAACTAACTAACTGAGTAAAACCATACTATCAAATTTAAGACCGAAATTTGACCCCATTTTGTTGCAAATTATATCCCAAATGAAGCAATTGTAAAGGTTTTGCTTCAGAGTTCAGATTGGGAGTGAGACAGAGAGAGAGAGAGAGAGAGAGAGAGAGAGAGGTGCGAGATAGAGAGATACCTGGTCTGGTCTGGTCTGGTCTGCTAAGAGAAAAAAAAGGAGAAAGGAGAAAGAGCGATGGATGTCCCGCGAGGTAGCGTACCAAAATCGGATATTGATGAAAGAGAAGAGAAAGGAAATTATTATTTTGTTTTGTCTTCCAATTTATTATTTTAATTCTGTTTTGACTCCCAGTTTATTTTAAAGAATAAAAATTAAATTGCTTAGGACCCGCCGACCCGCGTTATAAGATAAAAAGGGAAATGCTCGGAGGGAGGGGAATTCATCACCTGAACCTGACTGTGTAGAATGAGATCGAAGTCGTCAGTTTTACTCTGGCACGAATCTTAAAGCAAATCTTTATATTTCAAATTGACTCCGAATTGATTTGGCGTTGATCTATTTTTGTTCCACTATTGCTTTATTTTAAGTAATTAATTGTTGTTTAACTCTATATTTATTGGAGAGCTTCTTAATTTGACAAATTAAACTACATTAATATACCTTGCAGTTTATATATAGCGCCTACATACATACATACATACATACACATTAGCAATTAAATTAATGGCTTGTTGGTCAGACCTAGCAAGTGATGTACTTGAGCAAGTGAGTTTACTGGTACGTACCAGAAAAACAGTATATATTTTACAGACCTGTTTGAGAGTTATCTTTGGTTTGGGGAGGGACATGATCTGGGAATCTATGATTATGTCAATGAAACCTTTCAACAGGGGTGGATCCAGGATTTTCGTCAGGGGGGCAAAAAAATATCGAATCGGGTTTAAATCCATTAACCAATTGAGTACTCGATAAAAAACAATGCTTTAACTTATACTTTTCAATGCTTTGACTTGTAATTTCTGATGCTCTGACTTATAATTCTAATTACCAATCAAAATTTAACAGATTTATTTTAATTTTAACTCTAAATTTAACTCGAATTACAAATTAAACGTCCAGAGGGGGGCAAAAAAAATTCAGGTGGGGCCAAAGTCGATCAGAACCGATAAATCTCCACTAAAACTCAAAATTCAGGGAGGAGCAATTGCTCCTCCTGGAGCACTCTGGGTCCGCACCTGCTTTTAACGGTACTACGAGGATGAGCACTTCCTCTCCTTGGAAGAACCATTGGTATGGTTAACTCCTAGTTTATGATAGATGACTTCTAATACGGAGGAAAAATTAATGTTGGGTTTTAGATTAATTACAGGCGTAATTTCTGATGTATCTCTTCTATTTTAAACAAATAAATTTATTAACTTGTTGAGTAAATATATATTGGATGTTGTTTTTTTATTGAATTTGTGCTTATTTCTTGGTAAAAACCGAAAATGAGTAATAAAATCTAAAAAGTAGTAAATGTAAATCCCTAGGAAATTAAATTTACTTGTGTTCATTTTTTATTGAATTTTTGTGCTAATTTTTTTGAAAGAAATTAAATTTATTGACGCTCAACACAGCTGTTTAGATACCCAATAACTCATTTGATGGTTGTTAAGCGTATTCATTGATTACTTATTGGCTAAAATTGTACAATGAACCAAGATTATTTATGCTTAAATAAGGTTAATTACTCAATGCGCTTTGTAAAAATGATGATTGATCAATGAAATTATTTTACACAATAATACTTTTCTTAATAGAAAATAGCATGAAACAACCCTAATTAAGATTAGTTCTTAGCTAGAATTTCAACAAAATGAATTAATCTTGCTTAAGTAGGTTTTTTTTATCTCTGTACCAGTAGTTCTTTTAGTTTCTTATTTTGGGTTAAATGTATGTTTTAAGTTTTCTACTTTCCGTACCAGTAATATCAG
Source organism: Carex parvula (assembly GCA_025461045.1). NCBI lineage: Eukaryota > Viridiplantae > Streptophyta > Magnoliopsida > Poales > Cyperaceae > Carex > Carex parvula. The sequence goes on from JAJGRW010000832.1 coordinate 530,155, forward strand.
TTTGTCAGATTTTATAAGGTACGGTTACATACCGGTACCAGTAATGTATGTAAAGTTTTTCTTAGTGCTAATGAATCATGCCCAAGGGCTTTTACTAAAAAAAAAAACTTAGAGACTTAGCCTTCTTTATATTATTGTTATTTACAAGGGATATATAATAACAATTATATTTATTTTACAACTTGACAAGTGACAACAGTAAAATTATGATATCTATGGTTTAGTATAAGATTGACGTGAAACATGGTGCAATTAAAAATTTTGTAGGTTAGAATCAAGTGATGATAATAATACAAATGGTTGATTTAGATCAAATTATTTTATTTTAAAATAACATGTTTAACTTGTAAAATACTAATTATATATTTTTTCATTAATTTTAATAACTGTTTTGTAGATAATTATGAGTGTAAAATAAAAATAGTGTCGCAATAATTTATCGCATTTCTATTTATCATAGTTCAATTACAAATCATTTCTTTCAACTCTATTCTATTGAAATGAATTGAACTCTTGTCATACTTCCATTCCGATCATAGCCTTATGTACATATAAATACCATAATTTGCCCCTCTTTATATATATGTCATTAAAAGAAAATGCTTCCATTTATATTTCCTAGATCAACAACTGCAGCACACCAATGCTTTTCCTAAAAAAAAACATAATGAAACAAAAAGGTCCAAACAAAACAAAACAAAAAGAATTGCGTACAAAAATATGTAAAAAAAACAATAATTTATTACCGAAAAATTATTTGAGCAATATTTGCATTATGTTTATTTGTTTATTTTATTATTATCAGGAAACATACAATTAATGGCTGGTTTAGTTTTCAAATGTCAGTCTGACAAGCCTCTCCAGCATCTTATCCTTGATGTGTACAACATTGGAGGTATAGATATTGTTTCTGTAGGTCGTGTCGAGATCGGGGTGCTGAAGTGTGACATGGCAGTCTCATTTAGCCCTTCTGGTGTAGGTCGTGTCGAGACTGGGGTGCTGAAGCGTGACATGGCAGTCTCATTTATCCCTTCTGGTCTTACAGTTGATGTGGGATCGATTGAGAAGAACCATGAGTCTATTCAAGAGGCTGTACCTTTGTACTTGGTGACTTTGTTGGATTCTGTGTAGATAATGCCTCCATTGTTAAGGATCTAAAGCGTGGTTTTGTAGGTACTGTTTCTGTAGGTCGTGTCTAGACCGGGGTGCTGAAGCGTGACATGGCAGTCTCATTTGCCTTTCTAGCCTGACTGCTGATGTCGGGTCGATTGAGAAGAACCATGAGTCAATTCAAGAGGCTGTACCTGGTGACTTTGTTGGGTTCTTCTGTGTAGATAATCCTCCGCTCTCAAGGATCTAAAACATGGTTCTGTTGCTTCTAATTTAAAAGATGATCCAGCTAAGGTGGCTCGCAGCTTCAAATCGGAGGTGATTATCATAAACCATCCGGGAAAAATAAGGATGCCGGATTAGTAAAAATGATTCAGACTCATTCCATGGTTGTGGAGATGTTCTCGGAGTACCCACCTCCTGGAAGGTTTGCAGGCGGGGACATGGAGGCAAACAGTGGCTGTTGAAGTAATCAAATCGGTTGAGAAAATTTTATTGAAGAAATAATGAATTTTACTTTCCATGTAATTAGGGTTGTAATAAGTGAGCTGTAGAGAGCTTATCTGCAATATATTTCCACATTACAATAACACATCTATTTTTTAGAGCTGGAGCTGGAACAATTAACATGCTAGTATTATATTGCAAATTCATGTTTCTTGGTTGGTTCTTTTTAAGGTGTTTTTTTTGGCAACAGGTACACTCAATCAAAGCAGATTTTACTAATAAAATCAAACGCAGAAGCAGATTTAACCAGAAGTAAATTACTAGCATGAAACTGCCTTTATTAAGATTTCTAGACTTGAACAAAAATAATATAACATGCCAACCAGAAACCATTTTTCTAAAGTAAAATAATATAACATCTCATCAATCCCAATCAGAGCAGATTAATAAAATAAAAAGCACAATCATAAGATTTTTTTTTTTTAAAACTCTTCCCTCAAAAAAGAAATATATACACCCAAAAAACGTTACCATTGCACAATCACAAGTTATTTTTAAAAAAAATATTTGTTCTAACATTCCACAAATTAAAAAATATCCACCCCCCTCAAATTAGAAGCAATCTCACCAAACAAACCCAGCATATACAGAAAAATTCTTCTAAAAACTATAATTCAAGCAATGTTAACCCTCTATCTAACATCATCCTTTTGATCCTCTCTACTCTGTCCAACCGCCCGGCTTTTCTATAAATCCTAGCCATCAACTCAAAATTATGTTCATTATCTGGTTCGAGATCAAATAATTTCTTGGCCGCTACCTCACCTACCTCCATATCTCCATGCACTGAGCAAGCATACAACAAAGCACCCCAGACCGTGGGCCCAGCCGCAAAAGGCATCCTTTGTACTACCTCATAAGCCTCTTTTATTCTCCCTGCCTTTCCCAACATGTTCACCATGCAACTATAGTGCTCCTTATTAGGCTTTATGTTATACTTCCCTTGCATTTCATTGAATAATCTTTTACCATCATTTACAAGGCCTAACTTGGCACAAGATGAGAGTAACGAGATGAAAGTGACCTTATCGGGTCTAACTCCTGAATCAATCATCCGATTAAATAGGGTAAATATTTGCTTGTCGAGCTGGTGAGCCGATATTATGGCATTCCAGGTGAACAAATCTTTGTTGGGCATTAATTCAAAAATCTCCCTTGCAAGTGACAATTTCCTCATTTTTGAATACAATAAAATCAAAGAATTGCCTACTGAAATACTCCCCGCAAGCTCATGACGGATTGCCCAAGCATGTATCTCTAATCCGACTTTTGTACTTGAGTTTTGTGAGAAACCAGAAATTAAAGTGGATATAGTAACCGAATCGGGTTCAAACCCGGCATCTAGCATGCCTCTCAATATGGTGGAAGCTTCTCTCAAAAGACCATGCTGGGTATAACAAACAAGCATAGAATTCCAAGAGATCAAATCCTTTTCAGAATTTACCTCAAACACCTTGCGTGCAGCTACTATATCCCCACATTTAGCATACATGTCAAGGAGTGCATTTAGTACATATACGTCATTTCCAAAACCAGACCTTATTACATGCCTGTGTATTGCCTGGCAAAGAGAAACTAACCCAATACCAACACAAGCTTTAATAACTTGAGGAAATGTGAATCTGTCAGGAGGAACTCCATCTTCTTCCATCTGGTGATACAATGCCATGGCCTCTTCATACAAGCCCAATTGGGTATACCCTGAAATCAAACAATTCCAGAGGAATGTGTTGGATTTATGCCTCTCAGGCATTTGGTCGAACAGGTGGTGTGCATTGCGAACGAACCCATGATCACAATACAACTTCACGAGCCCAGAAAAGATGCTAGCTTCACGACGAAGAAGGTATAAGGGGATAACCTGGCGGAGACGCTTTACATGGCTGGGACGTCTAACGTGGCGAAAAATGGAGAGTATAAATTGTGGGTCATCTGAGATGTGGTCTGAAGTGGACTCAAGATGAACAATGGCGGATTCTACAAATTGGTCATGGGTTAGTTGCAGAGAGGAAGGGAGGAGAGGAGTGGGAGATGGTTTTGGGTAAGGAAGTGTCGGTGAGGCAGTCTCTTGGCGTCGTCGTTGCTTTATCCTGTTGCTCTTCACACGGCGTGGTATGGCGCATGAGATACTACTGCCAGAGATGGCAACAATCGCCATCATTATCCACACTGAGTAAGAGAATAGAAGTGGGGATTATGATTCGTGCGAATAACTTTACCATCGCTCTGATCGGTGTTACACGAATCTTGATGCATAGGGACGGCTTTGATCAGACATCAGACCAAATTTGGTCCGATGCCCATCGGACAGTCCCCATTCCAGACCGAGTAATACTCTAAAAAATCAAATCATCGACCCGGCCAAACATGACTTGTCCCAGACCAAAACGAATTCGTTTCACCTAAGATAACATAATATTTCGTTTGGATCTAGACCGTTTAAACAGAATCTGCACGAATATTAAAGGGGCCCTTGCGTTTCACCTCGGGTTTATATCTAAACAGAAATATTCTGTTACCTCAGAGGATAGGGATACGACCAAAAGTGTGTTGACGCGAGTAGATCCAAAATTCCAAATTCCAAATCCAAGCAAATGAGGTGTGAAGGCCCGTTTGATTAATGGGCTGAAAGCCCATTTTAAAAGTCAGTGCTGCTAAAACCCCTCAGCTTTTCCTCTCTTCCCTCTAGTTCTAGGCTTCCTTCACCATGCAATTCTTTCGAGCGGCCAGCGGCGGAGGCGGTGGTGTCGCCGGAGGATGGATGGCAAATGCCGTGCGACACTTCTCTCGGAAGAGGGCGGAGGATGTGAGGCGCATAAACCCTAAGGTTCCCAAAGAAGAGGCCGTCGAGATCTCCAAAGGCCTCTTGCAGATCGTCAACGATCACGGCCCCCTCTCTGTCTCTGACACCTGGAACCGTGTCAAGGTACTTCAATCTTCAATTTTCATTTCTGGATCACACATACTTTCTTCAGCTACTAGGTTGCTTATTAGAAATTTTGAACAGGATGCAGGAATTAGTGGATTGAACAGCAAAACACACATGAAGTTGCTGCTGAAATGGATGCGGGGCCGTAGAATGCTCAAATTGTCATGTGCACATGTTGGAAATTCGAAGAAATTTTTCTACTCAACAAAAACTCAAGAGGATACCGGTGTTCCTACAGTACCCATTTCGACGACAGTTAAGAAATCTGGATCCCTCAGTCCAAAAAAAGGAGCCAAAAAGATCAAGCAATAAAGGGTTCCAAGTCTTTCTATAGATTCTTTCTCTTTTTGTTTTTGTTTTAGATTACGATTGGACCAAAAAGTCTACTTTGAGCAATCTCATGTTCACTTAGAACTGTTATTTTGATTGAATGTGTCTTGCCAGAAATGTGCCCAATATAATGCTGGATGTGTGGCAATAAAAAAAAACTGTGTTTTCCTCATCTCCTATAAACTTTGAGCAATCTCATGTTCACAATAGGCGGTTACTCCACTCATATAGTAATGCAGTATGTTTAACTTTAAAGTGAGTCTATGGTACTATTGCATAGCACGGATTAGTCCGTACTACGGAGCCATATTTTCATTTTGAATATCCTAATGGTCAATCTGAACCGTTCAACGTGATCCCTACATGAATATGTACTTGCAGACTAAATTTTATATTTTTTTTGAATTTTTTAACTATATTTTAAGGTAGGTAGAAAATCACTTGATCTGAAAATTCTGGACCATCCAAAAACAGTGATTTTCTACCTATCTAAAAAAATAGTAAAAAAATTCTAAAAAATAGAAAATTTAGCCCACAAGTATATTCTCATATGGAAATCATGTTGAACGGTTCGGATTGACCGTTAAAATTTTGAAAACGAAAATATTGATCCGTAGTACCATAGACTCACTCTTAACTTTATACATAAATCAAATGTTGTCGTTGTAGTTTATATTACAGTGATAGGCTCATAGGCACATTTTCCTCGTCACTATTTTGAGTGTTTCTAGTAGATCAGGCTTATTATGGTTGAACCAGAAATAACCGGACTCGGAGGTTATTATGGTTCGGTTCATTTAAAACACCGTATAAGCGAATCGACCACTAAAAACCGGGTTATTTGACCAGTTTTGGATTAAAATTTTGATAAACTGTTCAGAAAAAAGATCCGGTTCATTACATGTTTGCTTCAGTCGTATCTCCTTCGTTTCTCCGCTGATCTCTCGTTGCTTTGTTTGCTGAAAAAAATGGAAATAACCTACTTCTATGATTAGTCGAGAATATAACTGATTATGTGATTGGTCCAATCTCTTGTTTTCGTTTCACCATTTATCTCTTCAGCACAAATGGCTCCAAACTTCCAGAGTTCAAATCAAAACATGGCTATTTGATATTATGTGATTTGCGAGATGTTATCTATGGTTTAGATTGCTTGGATTCAAATATTTTATCGTTCTCCATGGCTTTAAGTAGTATTTGAAATTTGGATGTTTGATAAGCTCATAATTTACTTGTTCTTATAATATAGTTTAATGCTCGCAAAATGTTTGATAAAATGCTCAATTCTAAATATTGTGTTTCTGCTTTTCGGTGTTCATGCAGCATATGTATATAAACATATTAAGGTCAAACCAAAATGTATTAGGTCATTTCACATCAAAACTACATAGTAAATCCAGTATCGTTGTATTGTGTCGGGTTAATTTTTACTTCTCATCTTGTTACTCGCTTAGTGTACCGGTTGAGGTTGTTACAGACTAGACCAATACCAGTTTCTCTGGGTCCATGTATTTTGTAATTTGACTCAGTTATTTCATTATAATTCATAATTTTGTTCCTCTAAATTTGTTGCCACCTATTTTTCAAAACTAATTCATCATTAGTATATATAATGTGTCAACCATATATAGACTGCCCTCTCATTAGTATATAATAATGTAGACACATGAGAAATAACAGAATTGTTGACTCAATTATTAATTCAGGAAAATTCACAAGTTCACTTATGCTTTGATTTTTTTTTTTTTTTTTTTTGGGCTTAACAAGTTACAGAAATGGTTGATGAAGTTGTATTGGTCATACAAAAATAACTAGTAAATGTTCCTTATAGTTATAAAAAATAGGTAGCATTATAGCAGTTCAATTTTTCACTTTCTGAAATGCTAAATTTCAGTGTTGTATTTTATCATTCAATATGTAGGAGTGAATTGTCACAAATGCTATGCACAAGAATGAATTTGTTTTCATAGTCTCGTAAACAAATAAGTATTTAAAAACTAGCGGTTGAATCGGTCGATTCACCGATTCGATCAGTGAACCGCTGAAATTTTTATTGTTACCACTCAAAAAAATCAAAATTAATTCATTACCACCATTCCAGGTCTTTATTCAATACTACCACCTCTGCTAACTCAGTTCGCGCACCAAATTGGCTGGTGCGCAGACTGGGTTGGCGCACCAGGTTAGAGATCAAGAAAATAAGAGGCGGTCTAAAGATGCTGCAATTATTTCATATGTTGTTGTTTAAACATGGTCTATGGAGAACCTTTAACCAAGCTGTGCGTGGTCTACAAGAAACAAGTCCATTTGACCCGAATGAACCCTTCTCTCCAACAGCAAAATAGGAAACGACAAAGAAGAATGTACAGCTTGCAATATACTGGAGATTCCCTCTGCCTGCGCTTCAAACCTCAACCACCCGATTGAAAAGAAAAAAAATGGACGCCTTGAAAAGGTTGGTGTGCCAACCCAGTCCGCGCACCAGTTAATTTGGTGCGCCAACTGGGTTAGCGGGGGTGGTAGTATTGAATAAAGGCCTGGAACGATGGTAATGAATTAATTTTGATTTTTTTGAGTAGTAACAATAAAAATTTCGGAGTGAACCGTTGACCTGAAAGTTTATTGGGTCAATATCCAATTTGATTTTGATAACATTGAACAAAACTTTTTAAGTGTCAATGAAACAATCAATATTAGTAAAAAAAATTATCTCCATAATCTCGAGATTTTAAATCAAAGTCTGGCCGAATTGTTTAACTTTCGGACCAAAAGTCTGATCGAATGACTAAATTGTGGCAAGCTAAAAATATGACAAATTAAGAAAAATAAATTTACCTATCCTTTTATTTTTAAATCAGCTCTGTTAATCGAGGGAGACATGACAATACTGTAAAATGTAGAGCATGAAATACTGTGCTCGTATATTTGGAGATAGCACAGGGATCCAGTATTATTTGTGCTTTGAGATTTGTGCAGAACGTATTTGAACGGTTGAGATTTTTGAAAATGTCACGGACGGGTGAGATATCTCCAGAGATGTGTTGGCCTTGGCTACATGATAACTCCCAAGTCAAACCTCCCTCATTTATTCTAAGTAAATTTTATAAATTATTCTAATTTAAAAATTTGAGGATTTAAATATCTTTAATTTTGCACTTCCATCATCTTTTATTTTAAAATATTTTAACAACTTTTTAAAACTTAAATGTCAATATAAAACCATTAAATATAATTTATATTATTTTTTCTATGCATATGTAAAAGTTTATGACATTTCAATTTTATTTGAATTGTTATAAAGAACTTGCAGCTGTGAATTTTTTCTTGGATATCGATTTTTTAACTTATGATTCACATAAAAATAAAATCATAAAGTGGTAACTTTTATATATACACATAGAGAAAATAACATAGATCACATCTAACAATTTTATTTTAATATATAAATTTTATAATTATTATTATTGAAAAACAAAAATAAAGACATAATAAAGAAAAAAAAATCCTCCTACTTTTAAAAACATCAAACATAATATCCCTTGTTCAAATTTATTAAAAAATTCGCTGGCTGGCAATAGTGACAAATGAATTATTCGAGTTCGATTCGGCGAGATAAAAAGTTTGTGATTTGAGAATAATTTGGGTAGAATTCGGGAATGATTCAGAATTATCTGGACGAAGATCTCAGTCCCACAAGGGAGCAAAAAAATCACATTAAAAAAAAAATCACAAATAATTCAATCAACCAAATAATTAACCGTTCAGTTTGCCACAATAAAAAAACGTTCAATTCACGAATAATTCGTGAATTAAACGCGAATGTCTCAAATTTCGAATTCAGATCCTCCCCAGTACCATAATAGAAAATCTTTTACAATTACTGGATCTGGACCGTTTTTTTTAACTTGGCACGAATCTCAAAGCCTAATAATACTGCCCCTGCGCTAGTCCGAATCTCAAAGCGGCTGAGAGTAACCTCAAACCGTAAAGTGAAGAGAATAGAATACTTGTCCTCAAATTTCTCCGTCTTTCCCCAACCCGACATATTTAATGTTAACGGTACTATTGTTTCTCTCTTTAGTCTTTTCTTTGACGAGCTTTTTTTTTCTAGGAAACTCTGATGAGCTCATGAGTGACATCATGGCATGTCTCCTTGTCAGGGTGGGGTTTATAAGATGTCATAGCTGACTTTTTCTCCTCCTCCTTATCTATAAATCAAGTCGTCGGAGAACTCACAACAAAAATCAACAACATCTCTATTGCCATTAAGTTCACAACAATACGAGCAATGGAGAGCGCGGTTGAATCAGGAAATTGTCTCGGATGGGCCGCAAGAGATCCTTCAGGCACTCTTTCTCCCTACAAATTCGATCGAAGGTTGATTGATTTATCTTCCAAAATTTCATATTCAAATTTCTGAATTATGTATTCCCTTTTTGTACTAGGGTTGGATATTATGCTTAATATTCTAGTGCACAAAAATGAAATAAACAGGGAACCCCTCAGTGCTGATGTATCACTGAAGATACTGTATTGCGGAGTTTGCTATGCTGATGTCATCTGGACCCGAAACAAAATGGGTGATTCAAAATATCCATTAGTGCCTGGGTATGTTTTCCATCATTTTGTTGCTACTAAAAAAACAAAAATAATAAAACAAAACCTTCATTTTTGTGCTTTTAGTCTTATATACTCTTATGATTTCTTGTTATAGGCATGAAATTGTGGGTGTTGTCACGGCGGTTGGATCTGATGTGGCCACATTTAAAGTAGGTGACCATGTGGGAGTAGGTACCTATGTTGATTCATGCAGAAATTGCGACTATTGTAATGTACGTAGAGAGGTTTATTGTGACGAAGGCGCAATTGGAACTTTCAATCGCATTGATAAGGATGGTACGATCACAAAAGGTGGTTACTCTACTCATATTGTGGTACATGAAAGGTACTGTCACAAAATACCAGATGGATATCCATTAGAGAAGGCGGGACCATTACTATGTGCGGGAATTACCGTTTACACCCCCATGATGAAACACAACATGAACAAACCTGGTACATCTCTCGGTGTTGTGGGTTTAGGCGGGTTGGGTCATATGGCTGTCAAATTTGGGAAGGCGTTTGGTTTGAAAGTTACTGTTATCAGTACAAGCGAATCAAAGAGAAACGAGGCAATTAATCTCCTTGGAGCTGATAAGTTCATAATTTCAAAAGACAAGGATCAGATGGCGGTATGAACATTCATATTCTCACATTTTTTTTGGTTATCTTTATATAGTACACATATAGTAGAAATAAGCATTTATTTTTGTTACAGTCTGCTGCAAAATCTCTGGATTTTATAATCGACACAGCATCAGGAGATCACCCGTTTGATCCGTACCTTTCGTTGCTAAAATTCGATGGAATTATGGTTCTTGTGGGGTTCCCTAGTGAGATCAAAATCAGTCCTTTTCTCCTAAATTTTGGTTAGTTTTAAATTCAATCTCATTTCTGCTAATCAAGAGATTTTGCTTTAAATTCAATCTCATAACTAACTACGCTTTCGTAGGTTCGCGATGCATTGCCGGAAGCGTAACGGGTGGTACAAAGGAGAGGGAAGAAATGATTGAATTTTGTGCAAAAAATAAAGTTTATCCAGATGTAGATATAATTAGTATAGAGTATATAAATGAAGCTCTTGAGAGGCTCACAAAGAGTGATGCTAAACACCGTTTTGTTATAGATATTGCTAATACTCTCAAGTAATTAGGTACAAGTTGCAATTAAAGGAGGGTTTTTTCTACTATTTTACAAGTAATTTTTATTTTTTTTTTGACATTTTGCACTGTTTTATTTGTGGACAATGTACTTGTGTTATGTTTGAAATAATTTCAGAGGATTATGGACAGATATTTTCTGTATTAATATCAAATATATAAAGCCATGTTTTCTAGTTTGCAAGAGTAGTGTGGTTGTTTATAAAATTTCCAGAGTAGAACAACAACTCTATATAATATGAGTTTATATAAAAAAAAAAAAATCTAAATCTAAGGTAGGGTAGATGCCCAACCCTTGACAATTATTGTGTCAATGCATACTTGCTAATTAAAGTTTTTTTTTTTTAATGAGCAAAAAAGAAAGTTGGTCATATTTAATTATTATTGTTGTTTCTCCATCTTAGTCTTAACTTTCTAAAAAAATATTTGTTGTACTATAGACAGACCCTTATAAATAACAATATATTACTGTTTTATAATTAATGGATACATACTGATTCCAAAGAGTAGGTGCATGAACAAATAATTCCAAAACTTTTTATTGATCTTTTAACTTTATTTGCATGAAATTAATTCTCAAATTAAATTTGCACGAATTGGTTCTTGAATTTTTGAGAAAGAATTCTGGCAACTCTTTCAAATTCTATCAAAATAATAAAATCATACATACTTAAAGAACAAACTTGGTTTTTCTTGAAAGTTCAACAATTAATTTGATGTAAATACAAGTGCATGGATCAGACTCAGGTTGGGGCCAAGACATGGTCAAACCCAAGCTCAACATAAGCTTAATTTTCAGAAATAAATTAGGTATCAAGTTTCTCTCCTAGGTCCGAAAAGATGTAAACCTAAAATTGTGTGCGCTTGAGATTTGCTGAAATTTGGATTAGGCTTGTTGCTGGTTCGTACCGATATTTTTATTAATACCCAAAAAAAAACAAATTATCAAATCTGCTCCTACTCCAAACTTATTTTCAAATCTACCCCAACCGCCCGTCTGCTGGGCGGTCTAGATCCAGAGTAGACTGCCCTGCCACTGAGCGATCCACTACCCATAGCTGACCGCCTAGGGAGCGGGTGGTCCACTTTTTTTTTTTTTTTTTTAAGAGACTATGAACACCAATATGCTGAATTCTAACGCTAAAAATTCAAAATTTGTATTAAATATTAGTTAGATTACTTCTTTTAAGCATATTTATACTAAAATACGCTAAATTACTTGGATTATGTTAAATTACGTTGAATTACACTAAATTACTTTAAATTACGCTAAATTACACTAAATTACATTAAATTATGGTAAAATACGGTAAATTATGCTAAATTACATATGAATAGGGACGATATCTTCACTGAAAAGGCGAAAAAACGACGACGAAAATTCAAACGGTCATAAAACGATGCTCGAGTGTCCGATTTCAGCAAATGACTACTTTTCAGAAAGCTTGAGAAAATATGAATGCGTCCATACCTATGATGCCAGATTCCAAAATTCAGAATCGCCAAAAAACAAAGGGAAGACCCTCAAAACTTGAGTTGAAGTTTTCGATTAAGATTTTCATTTTTATTATTCAATCCAAGTAGTTCAGTAAATTAGTTACATAATGAACTTGTAGAATACCAATTTTTACTATTTTTGAAATTTTTTTTACTATTTTTTATGTTCATGAAAGATGGCACAGAATTGGTCTACTTTAGCGTAATTTTGCGTAGTTTAGCGTAATTTACCGTATTTTAGTATAATTAGCGAAGTTATTGTTATTTAGCGTAATTTAGTGTAATTCAACGTAATTTAACATAATTCCAAGTAATTTAGCGTATTTTAGCATAAATATGCTTAAAAGAAGTAATCTAACTAATATTTAAAAAAAAATTCGAATTTTTAGCATTATAATTCAGCATCTTGATGTTCATAATCTCTTAAAAAAAAAAAAAAAAGTGGACCACCAGCTCCCTGGGCGGTCAGCTATGGGTAGTGGACCGCCCAGTGGCTGGGCGGTCTGCTCTAGATCTGGACCGCCCAGCAGACGGGCGGTTGGGGTAGATTTAAAAATAAGTTTGGGGTGGGGGCATATTTGATAATTTATTTTTTTTTGGGGGGTATAAATAAAAATATCGGTGGTTCGTAGAAGGGCCGAAAAATATGAGGAATTTCATGTATACCCTTTGAAAACTTTGAAATTACGTATATCTCTTTATAAAATTTATAATATCATATTTGTTATAAAATAAAGTAAAAGAATAATAAACAAGATATTTAGAATGTATATAGTGATTTTCACTATATGTTTTGGCTTCATCACACCCCCAAGCATAAACTTTTGTTTGTCCTCGAACAAACTGAGTAAAAGACTAGGTTGACTAAAAATTGTCTCTTGAACAAGATTTTTGAAACTGTTGATAAATTTTCTAAGAATTAATCTAATATAAAAGTGTCTACTAAATTCCTAATATTTGTGCTTGGTGAAATTTTTAGAAAATAATTTTTTTGCATTCACTACACTTTGATTTTATTTTGAAATATTTTGAAGACAACTCGTCTTAACATCATCATGGTAAAAGAAATCTTAAAATCAATTAATACTCATTTTTCGTCATTTTAAATTTTTATCCCTAGTTCATATCAGGGATTGCACGAACCTCAAAGCATATTGGAGCATCCGATCTTGGCGCCAAAACAAAGTTCAAATAAGAAGTGCGAATCTCAAAGCGGCAGTTGATCTAAAGGCTTAAATTCAAGCTCAAAAATTAACGGTCCACTATCGCGTGGGTCCTACTTGTAAGCAGGCCGATTAGAGTTAATCCCGGTGCAACGCCCGAAATCCCAAGGCCCAATACCTAAAGGCGAAATCCCAAGTTGAAGCCCAATGATTTAATACAAAATTTGAAAACTCAAATATTGAGCCTTAGGACGGAGGCCCTCTATGCTATGCATAGCATATTAGCAATTTTCTATATATATATAGCGAGAGAGAGAGAGAGAGAGTGGCTAACATCAAAACGTTTGCACCAAAGCCCTCATGCAACCAAGTCATTTCGGATTTTCAAAGTCCGAACAGTCGATCAAAACCGTTCAACATTCAATCTATATTAAAATGTACTTCTAGACCAAATTTTACATTTTTTTGAATTTTTTTACTATTTATTAAGTCAGTTTTAAAATCGCTGTTTTCAATAATTCAGAAATTTTTCACTATTTATTAAAATCAGCTATTTTAAAACTGGCTTAATAAATAGTTAAAAAATTCAAAAAAATGTAAAATTTGTCTCCAAGCACATTTTAATATAGAGACCACATCTAACAGTTTGGATCGACCGTTTGGACTTTGAAAATCAGAAAAATAATTGTTTGCACCACGGCTCCGGAACAAACGTTTTGACATTAGCCAACCTCTATATATATATATATACACACACATATGTGTAGGTCTCAAAAAAAGGAACAATTTTGTGTAAAGGGAACTTTAAACATATTGTTGATTCTTTTTAGAAAAAAAAGCTCAAGAATCAAGGGTTGGAAACTGCATGCTTCCTAGAAAAATAAGATAATATGAGCATTATCGTTGTACGAGGTATTTTCAATTTAAATTTAATTTCAGATTTTGTTAAAATTGTTTTCTCTGTCTCTCATGACTCATGAGCTGGCCACCTGTATCTTTTATTAATCACTAATTTAATATTTAGTTATTTACCATGATCAAATATTTCATGACGTCTGCATAATTGATAATATGAATTTTTAACAACGGAGATTAAGTAATTAGAATACTGAGTGACTCATTTAATTGTTTGATAATAATAAGAGGAGTAGAGTAGTGAATACTTGATCTGTTGCTAGGGGTGTTCATTGGGTCCGGTTTAGTCGGTTTTGAACCGAACCGAATTAGTTTGAACCAAATGGTTCGGTTTTTCGGTTTAATGGTTCTGTTCGGTTTGTTTTTTAAAACCGAATTATAATTTTGGTTCGGTTCGGTTTGAAAATTTTCAAAACCAAAATAACCGAACTGACCGAACTTTTATATATTATGAATTTGGTCCGGACCGCTCCGGTTTATTTCTTAATCAATTGCTTTAAATACTTCGGTTTTATTTCTTAATACCCCGGTTTATTTCTTAATATATTTTGATTTATTATAAATCAATTGCTTTAAATAAAAAAAATTAATATATTTTAGTTTGAACCGAACAAACTGAAATAAATTTTGGTTCGGTTCAGTTCAGTTGTAATGCTAAATTGATTCGATTCAGTTCTATTTTAGAAAACTGTTGCTTTCTTGGAGGGAGAAGGAGCACGAGATCCTAAATCAATTAATAAAAATATTGCCAAGTCAATTCCTTAATTTTACCAATCGAAGGGACCGTGTAGAATCTAATTTAAGCGCAAATCGTCCTCTTTATTATTTTATTATTTTATTTGTGTCGTAGAAAGCACTATTATTTACACAAAAAGAAAATAACTCCATTTTGTACCCTTAAGTAGCAACAACGCTGGTCGCTGGAGAATAAATATATAATTTTCCCTTAAATTTATTAACATGAATTCAAATTTCAAAGTTTCAAACTTCAAATAAACGAAAAGGTAGCAGCTTACTTTTGAGTTGAGTTGAGTGTTCTTTAAATAATTAAAATTAACAAAAAAAAAAACAACCTAAATGCCGTCTGAGTTCTGACCGACCTTTTTAGTTAGGAATTTCCGAATTGAATTTTGTTCAAAATGATTTGGACAAATTTTATCCAATGCCAACAATAATCTGTCCGATATGCCTTAGGATGCGTGCGAACAATTTACATATTAATAAATTTAAACCGCTCACCTATATTAATCGTCCGATCAAATTTTGAAATGGATCGGACGGTTAAGAACCAGCTTGGGATGAAGATTCGTCCAAAGCCCTTTGGACAGAAACCCATCCTTTATTTTACTATTTTTACCATCCCTCAGTCGAATTCGTATCCTCTGCATTAACTCAAAAGGGAATCTTTTGAGTTAATGCATCTGGACCATCTGATTAACTTCAAGATCCGTGCAAATTAGATCCGCACTAATATTAAAAGACCCCTCTGTTAAAATCAGACAGCCGGATTGGCTCCGTTTAATATCAAACGGCCGAGATACATTAACTCAAAAGATTCTCTTTTGAGTTAATGCAGAGGATACGTGTTCCCCTCAGTCCCTCTCTGTCGAATTCATATTACCTTTTTCTCAAAAAAAAAAAAAATCATATCACCTAAGGTAACAAAATATTTCTATTTTGATCTGGAACGTTTGATTCAGAATCTGCACGAATATTAAAGGGATCCTTACATTCCACCTCGGGCTGGATTGGTCCGGATTCTGATCGGACGGTCCAAATTTAATCATAAATATTCTGTTACCTTAGAGGAATGGATCCTGCTCTCTGTATCCCTCCAAGATTTCCTTAATTCACTCTTAAAGTGCTTACACTCTCTCTCTCTCTCTCTTGTCCCCACGGCCAGACGCCAGCTGTTTCCCTCACTATAAACCTCTGTCTCTCTCTCTAGATCTGCGCTTCTCCTCTCCTCTCTCTCAATTCCAACAATGGCGTCTCTCCATCTCTTCTTCCTTGTTTCTCTCCTTCTCTTAACATTAATGCCTCATCTCTCTCTGTCTCAGTCATCTCAGATCTCACTTCCCCCTTCTTTCCCACCCACTTCTACCTTCTCCAGTTCAGACCCTGCTGATCTTGCCTCCCCACCAGACTTCTCTGTTTCCGACTCTCCTTCTTCCTCTCCATTCGCCTCTCCTCCCTCCACTAGTGACTTGCTAGATGAAGCTCCTGCCCCCTCTCCATTATTCTCTCCAGTAATACCATTTCCAGTTCCAGCACCAACACCATCGTATGCAGCGGCAGTAAAAGCTAGTTCCATTGATGCGGGAGAAGAGGAGACAAAGACAGATGAGAAGAAAGGTCTGGACGGTCATAAGAAAGCGGGAGTTGTTGTAGGTGTATTTGCTGCAACTGCAGTCGTCGGATTGGGAGTACTTGTGTGTAAAAAGAGGCAAGCGAATATACGAAGATCCAGGTATGGCTACAGTTCCAGTTCCAGAGTAGAGATGGTGTAAGGACTAAGGAGAATCTTTCTTTCAAATCTTATATTTTTTTATCTTTAATATGTCATTTAGATTCGATTTATTGATACGTTCTTGATACTTATACCATTCATATATTGTACCTGTACGAGAGAGATTCATGAGATGAAACAATTGATCATTCATATTTTACTATTTCGGAGATTTAGATGTATACGAGGATTTGTTTCTGAAAATAGTTATGGATCTTAATTTGTCATTATTTGATTGATTAATTGGTACTGTTTACTTTCTTGCAAGATCCAAAAGATCTGATTTTGATCTCGGTTTAGTAAGATTGAGCGTCTAAAATTAGATTTTATTACCTAAATAGTAGATCAAATGGAGAAAAAGGTAACATTTGTATTTATATTGTTCATTGTTAATTGATTGATACTATTCCCAAAAAATATATATATATATATATATATATATATATATATATATTCCTTGTTTGCTACGGCCATTGAGTCCTGAACTCCTGATTGTGTGTATTGAATCATTGTTTATGGAATGATTATAGAATTATTATTAATGGTTTAGGATTTGGGATATAAGATTTGAGAGCATAGAGATCAGATAATGTTAATAATACGATAATTTGTAGACTCTAGAACTTTCTATAATCATTAATGTTATTATTATTATTATTATTATGCCTTATTTCTTGGTTTCTGTTATATTTATTTTAGTAATCTTTTGTTGTGCATTCAGCATTCCCCATATTATAGATACCCTGATTGTCAGTTTGGCATAGAATTTAGGAAATGGTGCTATGATTCCTATGAATGATGTGTTGGTTGTGTGGAAGAATGGGGAACGGGAGGGTGATGGTGTGCTGTTTGTTTCTGGGTTGTTAGTTGGCCCCTGTCGCCAAACAAACATTTGTTTTGATCTACCAGTCAAAATCAAAGTAAAAAGAAATAATATATTCTCCTGAGAAAGAAAGAAATCTAATTTCTAGAGTTTTCTTAGAACGCTACAGAATGGTGACCCATAACGCTCACTGACATACACCGTGCACTGGCGAGTTCGAATCTGCTGCGATTCCGAGATGGATCCAGGATTCTAAAATTTTGTGATCAACGGTTCAAACTTTTCCGTGCGCGAATCTCAGAAACGTTCTTAAAAAGTAAATTTTCATGCACGCATCTCAAAAAAGACCAATAGTTGAGATGGGATCGCAGGATCCTGTGATTCCCCGAGAATCACAGCAGATTTATTTTCTGCACTGGCCCATCATTACATCGCGCAGTGATCTCTTTTTAAAGAGACGTAACAATTCTCGATAATAATATTTAAAATATGCTAGAATGTATTAAGATCTTTTAATTAAAAAAAACTAGCTTGCGCATAAGCCAACTAGAACTCGTAAGATTCAGAGCAAGCTAACTATTTCTAATGACGAAAACTGTGGGAACTCTCTAACTTTTTTGTCTTATTATAATAAGGATAATTATAGGCACATCCAACTTTTACATTCACCTGATATGTAAAAAAAGAGTTGTTCAAAATTAAGAAACTAAATTGTAAATTTATTTTTTTAATTAAGGTGTGCATTAAAATTGTAAATCTAAAATTTAATTGACCATTTATTGTCAAATATTAAAATTCACTTCTTAAAAATTTAAAAGTATTTGGTTGAAACTCTAACGTCGTTTAAATTGATTCTAATTTGATTGGTTTCAACGATTTGGTAGGTTTCAAAGCGATAGGTGTGCCGCTATACTATTGAATTCAAATAGTATAAAATTAAATGGATAAAAATAAAAATTTATAAGTTAATTTTAATGTGTTTATTTTTCATAATATTTTGACCGCTATATTGTATACTAAATGAACTCAAAAATTTATAAATTTAAAATATAAACACACATCACTTGTGAAGTAAATTTGTTTTAATGATTTGAATTTATCGTTTGAAGCTCAAATAATAGGTTTTCAAATTCTCTTTATCACACGACAACAACCGATCTCGCTGCCTTGCTCTCCTTCAAAAGCCTCATCTATGACCCAACTGGCACTCTCGACTCGACTTGGCACAATAACACCTCCTTCTGCAAATGGTTCAGCGTCTCGTGCAGCCTCGGCATCAGAGAGTCGTTGCAGTATCTCTAGGAGGATTGTCTCTCTCAGGGACAATCTCTCCGATGCTAGGTAACCTCTCGTTCATCAAACACCTTGACATCAGTAATAACTCACTAACTGGCTCCATACCCGACTCGCTTGGTCATCTTCCCCGTATTACGTATCTAAATCTCAGTCATAACATGCTCACTGGCAATATACCATCGTCAATTTTCAACATTTCCTTGGAGCTTTTTTCGGTGTTGCACAACAATTTGTATGGCCCCCTAACAATGTCTAACACGAGTATTTTGACACCCAAATTACAGCTTTTTACAGTGGAGGGCAATAATTTTACTGGAAGTTTACCTTCAGGTTTCAGCCGTTGTATAAACTTACAATTCCTCTCCTTTTCGACTAACCAGTTTACCGGAAGCATACCATCTGAGTTACATGACTTGGCAAAACTAGAAATATTGTACCTGGATAATAACAATTTTACCGGACACATTCCTCCGTCTTTAGGCAACTTTACAGCGCTCACACAACTCGACCTTAGTGCAAATCATTTATGGGGTGAAGTTCCTGGCGAGTTAGGCAATCTGAAAAACCTCTAATAGTTGAATCTATTTGAGAATGGTTTGACAGGAACCATTTCGTTTCTGTCAAAATTTTCAAATATTGAGCAACTAGATCTCATTTGGAATAAATTCACCGGTACCATACCAGCTTCTATAGGGAAGGACCTTCAGGTCCTACGCCAATTGTACCTTCATAGATTCGCTGTCCAACTGTAAAAATGTCAAAGCTCTGGGTTTCTCATATAACAATTTAGACGGTTCAATTCCAATGTCTGTTGGAAACCTCAGTAAAACATTTCAAGAATTCAGTGCCGAGACAAACCTCTTATCAGGAGCTACTCCTTCAGAGTTTAGTAACATAACCAACCTTTTCGCACTGGATTTATACCGGCAATAAATTGACCAGTAATATACCTACATCAATCGGCAAAATGAATAAACTCCAAATGTTTTATGTCGGTAGGAATGCTCTGTCCGGGCCAATACCATATGAGATCGGGCAAGTTAAAAGTTTGACTCAGGTAATCTTTGAATTTAACTCACTTACAGGCGCCATACCAGAGTCAATAGGAAAACTTATCAATCTCCTATATCGAAGGATGGTATACAATAACTTGTCTTCAACTATTCCTAGAGGGGTATGGAACCTCAAAAACTGCAAACAATTAAGCTTCTCACAAAATTTTGTGTAATAATCTGTCTTTTGGTAATATTCTCAATATTAATTACATGTATCTTTCGTGTAATAATCTGTCAGGAACTATACCAAAATCTCTAGCTAATCTCAAGTACCTTGTTGAACTGAACCTTTCTTATAATGAGTTGTAAGGTGAGATACCGGAGTTCTCTCCAACATCACAATTCAATATTTAGTTGGTAATAAGGAGCTATGTGGAGCACGTAGCTTAGCATTGATTTGTACATGCTTATGTATAATTATTTTTATATATTGGCGGTGTACTAAACCTACCTCACTCATTCCCGGAACACCAAGCATGAAAGAGTATTGTGCAATTTCATACTACGAATTGGTCCGTGCAACACAAAACTTCAGCGAATCTAATCTATTGGGAACTGGGGGTTTCAGTTCAGTTTTCAAAGGAGAGCTTTCTAACGGTACCTTTGTTGCCGTAAAAGTTCTGAACCTCAATAGCGAAGAGGCATTGAAAACCTTCGATTCAGAGTGCATGGTGTTAGGCATGATGTGGCACCGCAACCTAGTGAAAGTCATCAGCACTTGCTCTAACTTAGACTTCAAGGCGATTGTGCTCCAATTCATGCCCAATGGGAACCTTGAGCGATGGATTCATTCGTCAACAACACCCTACTTGAACCTTGTACAGAGGTTGAAAGTGGTGCTAGATGTGGCGCTAGGGTTGGAGTACCTCCATCATCACCATCATCAAGTTGTGTTGCACTGTGACATAAAACCGAGCAATGTGCTTCTTGATGAAGAGATGAATGCACATTTGAGTGATTTGGGCATCATATAATTGCAAGAATAACAATTACAAAATCAGTATGATATTTAAATTAACATGTAAGTTTCATCATTAAGTACTATCAGAAGAATAACAAGTTTCATCATTTAATTCTCTTAAGCATTCCAATTTTAGCTGTGAGGCAAAATTTCCAGCAATAGTCACTGTTACCAGTAACAAACAGCAACAGTAAAAGCATTTTACGCAATTAAGATTCGATTACAAAATTAAGTCCCAAACCAGTTAAGCATTAATTTGTCTGTTTCCTGCACTATTTTTGCCTAATTATGCCTCAAGTAAGATTGAATTTGACTCTTACAAATAAGCATCCTCAGTTTACCTTCATTTTCATGAACTGAAATAAAATGAAAAAAAAAAACAAAAAACAAGAAACTGTGGCAATCAATTTGGTATAATATAACAACGCATATAGGTTTTTAGTAGACCAATAGATAACAAAACCCAAAACAGAAAAATATTACCCCGATACACATTGAATATAGCAAGTTATCAAATAGAATAATAATCGGGGTTTACTTGTGCGATCATCTCCAATATGCCATATAGTGTTACAGCACAAACCAACAAAATAAAAACAAAATAAGTTTGCAAACGCTGCCCTATAGAACTCGGAAATAAAGTACACATCTACACAAATTAAGTGATATATCTCAGATGGCCTTTATAACATGGTAAACATCACATTGCCTCATCTTCTCGTATCTTCTGAAGTTCGAATTATATTGTTTCACGGATCTTTGTGAAGTGACGGAGTAAACAATGGTACAAAAAGGTTCACATACATAGAAGAGGCTTTGAACAAGGCACTATGATCGCGAATCAGATAAAGATGCTCGTTCTTCTAATGCATTCGCCGCTTTTACCTTCTCTGGGACAAAATCTGCGCATGTCAAACATTTGTTTTCGCATCATATTTACACTTATTTTCAAGTTTATCTGATTTAAAATTACTTTTAGTACTTGTAATACATCAAAATGTATATGATATCCTAACCAAATTGGCCTTTTTTTTTCATATTTTTAAAAATCTAATATAAAGTTTCAAAGATTGAAATTTACCTGAAAGAAACTCGTATATTTTCTTGTCTTGCACAGATGATGCTGTAAAATGTAAAAGGGGAAAAAATAACAAAACTTGAGTACTGTCATGTACCAGAAGATTATCTGTTCAAATTATTTCAACCTGAGAATGTACTGAAAAAGAAAAAGAAAAAAGAAAAATTAAACTTACAAACATGGTTGTACTGTAATGATTTCTTGCGTTCTTTGATCATATTGATAAATGAATCTTGGGCAAGCATCTCTAAAAACATCTCCTACAGTAGAACAAGTGTTAGTTTAAAAATTCAAATTAGAAAGAAAAAGAGAAAGAAATTAGAAGAGACTAACAGAGGCTTTGTTGATGAGAAAAATGGAATCGAGTGTAGTTCGGGTGGTTGGATCGTCAGTGCGCACCAACCTCCGTAGCCGACTCATCGGGAACTGGCACGCTCCACCCGCTTCAAGTTCATCATCTATCGGATTCGAACCCGATTCATGCTTCTTAGCCTTCTTAGTAGCACTCTCACCGTTGCTCTTGCTCTTAGCGGATTTGGATTCCTTTGTTTCGGATTGCGGAACCATGTTATTAGTCGTTAGAGAGAAGCTACTCATCGGAAGCTCAGCTTCAAGGGCTGGCTGTCCCAAGCGTAGGAAAAAGAGGAACTTCGGATCCCCTAAAGTAACACAAATTTTGAGATTGATTCCAGACCGTTCGATTTGCTCTGGCACGGATATTAAAGGGCCATGTGCATTCCACTGCAGGCTGGAATAGCCCGAACTTCTGATAAAATTTGGTTTATTTTAGGGGAACCGGACCGGACTCCGTGTTTTGCGCATTTGTTTAAATTTACTTGTAATCGTATTTAACTGATCTGTATTCTACTATTAAATAATTTGATAATATATATAATCTCACTAAAAAATATAAAATATTTTGTATATGAATTCATAAAATATAAAGAAATTATAATTATTGATCTTTTATTTTTAAGACTATAGATTTCTTATTAAATAAACCATATACTAAATATTTTTATTCATCTTTTTATTCTATATTTTAAAGTTGATTGATTTTCTGTGCAGTTGCTGCTTCATGGAAGTGTTCACTGCTCACATTTTTATAGAATAATAGTTTGTTCATGCATTTTTCTACTCCCATTTTGCAAGGTATTTCCTGTTCAATCGGGACTAGAAAATTTTGATATATACCATGCAGGGGTGGAACTATAAAATTTTAATAGAGGTGGCTGAAAATTAAAATGCACAATTGTGGTGAGTGAGATTTGAACCCCAAGACTTCTTAACCACAAAATAGAGCTTTAACCACTATACTACAACTAAACATTTTGTCATTTATTGAGGGTGACTAAACTATATAAAAAGTTTAGAAAAATAAAATTAAATAAAATTAAATTATTACACATAATTAAAATTTTGAAATCATAAAGTGGCTTATCCACTTTTAGCTAAGCTTTAGATCCGCTCCTGAATCCATGGAATGGGTGGACTTAATCTGTCATTGAGTCCACCAAAAGTATTGAAATGTATAGGTTCCTACTCGATTTCAGCACTTTTGGTGGACTCAATGACAGATTAGAAAGAAAAAGAGAAAGAAATTAGAAAAGACTAACAGAGGCTTTGTTGATGAGAAAAATGGAATCGAGTGTAGTTCGGGTGGTTGGATCGTCAGTGCGCACCAGCCTCCGAAGCCGACTCATCGGGAACTGGCACGCTCCACCCGCTTCAATTTCATCATCTATCGGATTCGGACCCGACTCATGCTTCTTAGCCTTCTTAGTAGCACTCTCACCATTGCTCTTACTCTTAGCGGATTTGGATTGCGGAACCATGTTATTGGTCGTTAGAGAGAGGCTACTCATCGGAAGCTGAGCTTAAGCCTTAGTAGGGCTGGACAAGTATCCTCTCCATTACTGTAAAAGATTCCCTTCACTTTACGGTTTGAGATTAACTCTCAGCCGCTTTGAGATTAGGGCAGACGGAGGGGGCAATATTATTGGGCTTTGAGATTCGTGCCAAGTTAAAAAGAATGGTTCAGATCAAGTAATTGTAAAATATTCCTTATTACGGTACCGGGGAGGATCTGAATTCAGTAGGGCTCCGGCTGGCTGTCCTAAGCGAAGGAAAAGGGGGGAAATTCGGATCCCTAAAGTAACACAAATTTTGAGTTTGATTCCAGACCGTTCAATTTGCTCTGGCACGGATATTAAAGGATCATGTCCATTCCACCACAGGCCCGGAATGGCCCGAACTTCTAATAAAATTTGGTTTATTTTAGGGGAACCGGACCGGACCCGTGTTTTGCGCATTTGTTTAGATTTACTTGTAATCGTATTTAACTGATCTGTATTCTACTATTCTAGCTTAATAAATTACAGATAATTATTAAATAATTTGATAATATATATAATCACTAAAAAATAAAAAATATTTGTATATGAATTATTTTTTTAAGACTATAGATTTCTTATTAAATAAACCATATACTAAATATTTTTTATTCATCTTTTTATTCTATATTTTAAGTTGATTGATTTTCTGTGCAGTTAGAGCATCTCCAACCCAGCAATCCATAAAAAATTAAAAACAGATGTAAAGCACTATTTAAAAATTAAGTCCCTTTTAATTTTTTAACCTCTCCATCCCAGAAATTGGGTCAGAGCCAATAGGAAAGAGAACAAAGGAGTCAGAGCTAATAGGAAAGAGAGAAAGTATTAGCATGTCTAAAAGAAATCGTTCGCTTTATAAACAAATTTGTTTTTTTAGAAATTGGCCTACAACCCAACAATTACATTAGCAATTGACACATCAGATTAGCAATTAAAAACAATTACCATTGTAGATGCTCTTACTGGTTCATGGAAGTGTTCACTGCTCACATTTTTATATAATATTTTTTTTTGTTCATGCATTTTTCTACTCCCATTTCGCAATGCATTTCCGGTTCAATCGGGCCTATTAAATTGGATTATATTGGGCATGTTTAACTTGTGGTAATACAGAGTGTATAGACAAGGATGCTAATTTTGGAATACCGAAAATTTTATATATACCATTCAAAGAAAAAATAAACAGAAATTTTTTTATATATACCATGCAGGGGCGGAGCTAGAAATTTTGGATAGAGTTGTTAAAATGCACAAGTGTGATGAATGAGATTTGAATCCAAGACTTCTTAACCACAAAATAGAGCTTTAACCACTAGACTACGATTAAACATTTGTAATTTATTGAGGGTGACTAAACTATATAAAAAGTTTAGAAAAATAAAATAAAATTAAATTTTTACACGTATAATTAAAATTTTGAAATCACAGGAGTGACTTAGCCATCTTTAGCTAAGCCTTATATCCGCCCCTGAGTCCATGGAATGGGTGGACTCAATCTGTCATTGAGTCCACCAAACGTATTGAAATGTATAGGTTCCTACTCGATTTCAGCACTTTTGGTGGACTCAACGACAGGTTAAGTCCACCCAATCCGTGGACTCAACTATAGATTGTGTTTGTGGTGAATATGGAATTCCCACGAAATCGTAGTATATTAGTTAAGGGATGCTTCTATGGGCATAAGGATCTATTTGTAAAATGAGCATATTTTTATTTTCAAAGTGCAAACAGTCGATCCGACCGTTCAACATTATCTCCATATTAGATTGTACTTGGAGGTCAAATTTTACATTTTTCTGAATTTTTTTACTATTTATTAAGTATTTTACAAAACTAGTCAAATTCAGACCATTGAATTTTGTACCCATCTTAATAAATAGTAAAAAAATTCAAAAAAATGTAAAATTTGACCTCCAAGTACATTGTAATATGGAAAAAATGTTGAACGGTCAGATCGACTGTTTGAACTTTGAAAATGAAAATATGCTCATTTTACAAATAGATCCTTATGCCCACAGAAGAATTTGCCATATTAGTTTATCAATATTTTGTGAATGGTAAATTTAAAAATTTCGGCTTGGAATAACACAAGTTGAGGGATGTAGACGAAAGAAATTGGCTTTTCGTCGAGCCTTTATAATTTGAATTCAGATCCAGTGCAGTAACTCAATTTTTGAGTTTTGATCTAAACCGTCCAAGGTGCTCTAACACGAATTTTAAAGAACCTGGACCCCACAAATAATACTGGCCCCCTGCGCTACCACCGAATAGGCACCGTACACGTCTAAACTCAAAAATTGAATTACTTCAGGGAATCCGGACTCTTATAATTTAGAGTGCAATTATGTCAGAGATCGATTAAATCCCCCGACAAGTTTTCCGAATTGTTATCATTGATTTCTGCAATATAGATTTAAGTATCAGAGATGAGAGATGTAATGAGTCAAGCTCAGGAAAGATACGCGCAGATATATGACTCTTATTCCACTCGATTTATCTGCAATATTGAAATCTGTCATTGCGTCTATACAGTTTTTCTGAAACTATTAGAGTTTTTAATCTGATATGGCAGTTTCAGAGATGTAGATAGATTTCTTATTTAGCAACTTTGCTTAATAATTTCTTATTAAGAAATCGTTTATAAACTCTGACATGGCAAAATGATTGGCCTGTATTCACTAAAATTGGTTTAATTTATTGCTGATGTAGCTTATCAATTTTAATTTACTGATGCTGTGGCTTATTAGAAAATCTAAAATTAGTTTTAGGAATGTGAACATTTAGAAACTCCATAGTTTATACTTTTTTAAAAACAGTTAACAGTTTATTTAGAAACTCTAGGAGTTTTAAGAATGTAGATGCTCTAAGTAATAACCGCATTGGATCCAACACACGTTGGTGTTGGGATTTTGTGTGAAATCATTCGTGCGGCGTACATATTGAAGTTCAAAATTTATGTGAAAGACTGTTACACGAAGAGTTATGTTATCATGCTCTTAGCCTGTTTTAATGGAAGTAATTTGTTGAGCAAATTTCCTTGTTAGTTCATATGAGTCTGGTTAATTACGAAAACTTTTAAACAGTGAACGATTATAGTTAAATGATTTATATATATATATATACACACACACACACACATATATATATATATATATATATATATATATATATATATATATATATATATAGAGGAGGGATCAAGTTACAACAAATTTGAGTTACAACAAAGTTACAACATTCATTTTTTTTCATTTTCAAAGTCCAAATCGTCGATCCAAACCGTTCAACATGATCATCTAAATAAAATGTACTTGCAGATCAAATTTTATATTTTTTTGAATTTTTTTTTACTATTTATTAAGATGGGTACAAAATTCAATGGTCTAAGTATGGCTATTTTTTGTAAAATACTTAATAAATAGTAAAAAAATTCAAAAAAATATAAAATTTGATCTGCAAGTACATTTTATTTAGATGATCATGTTGAACGGTTGGATCGACGATTTGGACTTTGAAAATGAAAAAAATGAATGTTGTAACTTTGTTGTAACTCAAATTTGTTGTAAGTGGATCCCTCCTCATATATATATCCTCCACTGTAAATTTATATTGAGATAATTTTATTATAAAAACGTTAGTTCGTTAATACGACCGTAATAAGTCCAATATTGAATATATTTTAGTGTTATTTCATTATATATATTGTTTCAAGGTATTTTGTGAGTTCTTGTATAATTCCTTGTGTTGTTTTTTCCTACATAATTCCTATAAATATGAGCATTTTCTTAGCCATATTTTGAAAAGTACGTGTCCTATTTTCTTAAAATAAAAATTGCAATTATGAAGTTATTATGATTTCTTTTTATTAAAGGGATCAAGTACATTCAAGATTTTTTAGATGCTATTTTCAAAAATTGAATGGTGACGAAAATAAAAAACCGACTTAGACTCAAACTAGGACTCGATACGGATTTAGTTGCTCTTCAACTTTCTTTTATGACCGGCGCACAGGTTCCAATAAGGGATCCCACTAGTCATCATTTCCTACGATGTTTAATTATATTATTTAATTATGGTGTTGTTTTCTATGATACTTAATTAATTGGTTAATTAGTCAAATTGTTAGGGTAAATAAATTTGGTAATTTCAAGATAGATTAAATGTTTAGTTTTTTAGAGTCTTGTTGGGTTGTGTTATTCATGCACTTGATATTTGTATCTGTGTTTAATATTATTTAGGTTCTTGGGTTTGAAAAAGGTCACCGGATGATTTATAAATAAGAGATATGTCATTTGTAATAGGAAGACTTTGATATTATATGAAATGTTTTCTATTTTTTCTTTTGTGATTCTTCTCTTATGTGTCTAAATTCTTCTTTTATTGTTCAAAATCTCACTAAATTAAATAAGACCTGCACACGTGAAGTGAAGTTTGGAACGTGTTGTCGTCACGTAGACTCATGACACTGCACTAAGCACATGCAGTTTTATAAAGTTATTACGAATTAATACTTGGTTTTTTAGAAGGAATTTTATTTGTTGTTCTAAGATGTAGAAATTTGATTGCTTTATCAAACTAGCATTGCGCATTAATCCATCAAACTAGAATTTTGTTAATTGCCTTCTCTTTTTTTTCATGATTTTCTTTATTGGTTACCTATTTTGAGCTTAAATTCACATTCCGAACCATGAAAAATTGCAATCTATACAAATAAAAAAAATATAGATATAAATACGGATAATATCTATAAAAAATAGTTATCCATTTTCTTCATATCCTTAGAGGAAAAGAGTCTTTCTTGCTTTATTGCTTTGTGAGTTTTTTTATTGTCTAATTCCTTGTGTTGTTTTTTTTTTTCTATATAGTTCCTATAAATATGAGCATTTTCTTAGCCGTCTTTAAAATGTTTGTATCCTATTTTCTCAATTTTTTTGCAATTATGAAGTTATTGGGACTTTTTTTTATTAAAGGGCTTTCGGTATACCTACCCAATATATTTCAGATACTATTTTTGAAAATTGAACCTAAGAAATGGACTTATGCCACTGCACTAATTAAGCCTGCAGTTTTATAAAGTTATTACAAGTTAATGCTTTCTTCTTTTAGAAGGAATTTTATTTGTTATTTTAAGATGCAGAAATTTGATTGATTTATCAAACTAGCATTGCACATTCTCCATCAAACTAGAATTTGGTTGCCTTCTATTTTCATGGTTTTCTTTATTCGTTATCTATTTTGAGCATAAATTCATATTCCGAACAATGCAAAAAAATATAGATATAAGATACGGATAGTATCTACAAAAAATAGTTATCCATTTTCTTCACATCCTTAGAGGAAAAGAGTCTTTCTTGCTCTATTGCTTTTAGGGGTGTTCAACCGGTCGGTTCGGGTCAAACTAAACGTTTTTTACCGAACTGCGGTTTGAACAGAATTTTGAAAACCCAACCGAACCGACCGAATTAAATTTCCAAACCGATCTAAAACTGAACCAATTAAACCGATTTAAACTTCGGTTTGTTCGGTTGAATCGAATACAAACATTTCAAGTTACAAATAAACATTTTAAAACCAGTTGGTTTGGTTCAAACCGATTTGGATAACATTTTTTATAACCACATAAGCCGGTTTTTGATAAACCGATTTACCGATCCATTATAAACCAATCTATTTTTTATTAAACCAGTTGGTTTGGTTCAAACCGATTTGGAGATCTCAAAACCGAACCGAACTATTTAAACCGAACTTCTTCAAAAACTAAACCAAACCGAACCATTTAAACCGAACAACCGATCTAATTAAACCAAATCGGTTTGAACACCGATTGCCGGTTCAGTTTAAAACCAAATAAACCGATCCATTTGAACACCCCTAATTGCTTTGGGTCTCAAGGAGTCAAAATAAAGATAAGGAAAAGGAAAATAAGCAACAGATCTAGGGATGATACTGTCATACTGGCACATGGGTTTTACATAGCAGCAAAAAGTTATTATGAAAAAGGAAAAAAATAGGTCAAAAGTATGGAACAGAAGGAAAACTAAAAAAGCAATAAAGTGTCAAGAAAATTCTTTGGCCATTGTCCACAAAAAAAGATTCTGTTGTACACCTGTACTGTACCGTGCAGTAATCAAGAGCATCTTTTGTTTCTAGCAGTACCAGACACACAAGGTATATATTCAGGACTGCTCCAGAACCGAGTTGAGTTTGAGTTGAGGATAATTTGGATTCAACTAGTGAACTCATGAGCTGAGTTGAGTCCTATCGAGTTGCTAATTTAGTTTCAAGTCAGAAACTCTAACTTGGATTCAACTCGCGAACAACTCGAGTCAAGTCGAGTCGACTCGTGACTTGTAGATAGCACATAGATTATCAAATTAATAATTATCAAAATAAAGATTAACAAAATAAATAGTACATAATTTATCAAATTTAATAGTACACAATTTAAATTTTTATATAATAAAACAGTGACAGATACATAATTAAGTAATACAAAATTTATCAAATTACTAAGTAGTACAAAGTCTAACAAAATATTACATAGTTTATCAAGTTAATGAGTCAACCGAGTTGATTCCAAACTAAGTTGGAGGCAACTTGAATTTAACTCGTGAGACAACCGAGTCAATGAACTCGAATCAGTTTCAACTCGAGTTGTTGGTGAGTTAAATCCGAATTGATTCCGATCAAGTTATGAGTCATGAGTGTTTTTGTGCACCCCTACTATATTTTTCTTATAAGAGAAAAGAAAAATGTGCTGCACAGTGTTATATATAGAACAGTGCAGCGCAACAAAAAGATTCATCGTTTTTGTGATGATTCAATAGTGACAGCTCAAGGATATAATAGTAATTGTTGTATTAATTTAGTGGAGAAAACATTTGATATATTTTGATTGATTAGTTGTGGCCTGTGGGGCCTGAAAGCAAAATAAAAAAGATGGTAGGCAGAGATTAGTGGATATGTTAGGACGCGTACGGAATCAACGGCCCCACCCTTTATGCCTAAAGTGTGGGAAAAATAGCACGGCAGAGCCAGTTTCGTCACGGTACGGAATGTGCGTCGGTTATGTGATTTTCGTATCTTATGTCATTACCATTTGTGTACCGTGATTATTTTTTGAAAATTTGATTAATTGCCTTCTCTTTTTTTTCATGACATTGCGCATTCATCCATCAAACTAGAATTTTGTTAATTGCCTTCTCTTTTTTTTCATGATTTTCTTTATTGGTTACCTATTTTGAGCTTAAATTCACATTCCGAACCATGAAAAATTGCAATCTATACAAATAAAAAAAATATAGATATAAATACGGATAATATCTATAAAAAATAGTTATCCATTTTCTTCATATCCTTAGAGGAAAAGAGTCTTTCTTGCTTTATTGCTTTGTGAGTTTTTATTGTATAATTCCTTGTGTTTTTTTTTTTTTTCTATATAGTTCCTATAAATATGAGCATTTTCTTAGCCGTCTTTAAAAAAGTTTGTATCCTATTTTCTCAAATTTTTTTTGCAATTATGAAGTTATTGGGACTTTTTTTTATTAAAGGGCTTCGGTATACCTACCCAGTATATTTCAGATGCTATTTTTGAAAATTGAACCTAAGACGTGGACTTATGCCACTGCACTAATTAAGCCTGCAGTTTTATAAAGTTATTACGAATTAATGCTTTCTTTCTTTTGGAAGGAATTTTATTTGTTATTTTAAGATGCAGAAACTAGCATTGCGCATTCTCCATCAAACTAGAATTTGGTTGCCTTCTATTTTCATGGTTTTCTTTATTCGTTATCTATTTTGAGCATAAATTCATATTCCGAACAATGCAAAAAAATATAGATATAAATACGGATAGTATCTACAAAAAATAGTTATCCATTTTCTTCACATCCTTAGAGGAAAAGAGTCTTAATTTCTTGCTCTATTGCTTTGAAAATAAATGCCATACTGGCATACTGGCACATGGGTTTTACAGAGCAAAATAAAGATAAGGAAAAGGAAAATAAGCAACAGATCTAGGGATGATACTGCCATACTGGCACATGGGTTTTACATAGCAGCAAAAAGTTATTATTATGAAAAAGGAAAAAAATAGGTCAAAAGTATGGAACAGAAGGAAAACTAAAAAAGCAATAAAGTGTCAAGAAAATTCCTTGGCCATTGTCCACAAAAAAAGATTCTGTTGTACACCTGTACTGTACCGTGCAGTAATCAAGAGCATCTTTTGTTTCTAGCAGTACCAGACACACAAGGTATATATTCAAGACTGCTCATGAACCGAGTTGAGTTTGAGTTGAGGACAATTTGGATTCAACTAGTAAACTCAGGAGCTGAGTTGAGTCCGATCGAGTTGCTAATTTAGTTTCAAGTCAGAAACTATCACTTGGATTCAACTCGCGAACAACTCGAGTCGACTCGTGACTTGTAGATAGTACATAGTTTATCAAATTAAAAATTATCAAAACAAAGTTTAACAAAATAAATACTACATAGTTTATCAAAACAGTACACAATTTAAAACTTATGTAAACAGTGACAAATACATAATTAAGTAGTACAAAGTTTATCAAATTACTAAATAGTACAAAGTCTAACAAAACATTACATAATTTATCAAGTTAATAAGTCAACCGAGTTGGGAGCAACTTGGATTCAACTCGTGAGATAACCGAGTCAATGAACTCGAATTGTTAGCGAGTTGAATCCGAATTGATTCCGATTTAGTTATGAGTCAAGTTATAATATATTTTTCTTATAAGAGAAAAGAAAAATAAGCTGCACAGTGTTATATACAGAACAGTGCAGCGCAACAAAAAGATTCATCGTTTTTGTGATTGATTCAATAGTGACAGCTCAAGGATATAATAGTAATTGTTGTATTAATTTAGTGGAGAAAACATTTGATATATTTTGATTGATTAGTTGTGGCCTGTGGGGCCTGAAAGCAAAATAAAAAAGATGGTAGGCAGAGATTAGTGGATATGTTAGGACGCGTACGGAATCAACGGCCCCACCCTTTATGCCTAAAGTGTGGGAAAAATAGCACGGCAGAGCCGGTTTCGTCACGGTACGGAACGTATGTCGGTTACGTGTTGTGATTTTCGTGTCTTATGTCATGACCATTTGCGTACCGTGATAATTTTTTGAAAATTTAGCACGACACAGTACGTCACGCGAAAGATCTGATTACAGTACGACATGTGGTCACGCCAGTCAAATATAATTATGATCGTTATATCTTGATAAAATGGTGAATCTTAAATAAACTAACCTAAATTATAAAAAAAAATAATTAAACGTGACCAGCGTGACTCACATGATAATTCGTGTACCGTGACAATCCACTACAGCAAACTGCAGTATCAGCGACCGGTATTAGCGACCAAGGCAGTCGCCGGTCGCTGCAAGTGTATTTCTCCAAAAAAAAAAAAAACTAAATGGTTTTGGCGACGACCTGCGCAAACACCCTTCTGCGACCGGCGCAAACACCTTTCAGCGACCGATTTTGCCCGGTCGCAGAAGGGTCTCACTTCAAAAACCCGCCAAGTGTTTTGACCCCCGCCATTACTTAGGTTTATCCAAAAAAAAAAAACAGCGCGATCCCTCGATCTGCCGCGCCGCCCGATCCCGTCCGACGCCGCTGCAGCTGCCGCGTTGCCCGATCCCGCCAGATCCCGTCCGACCCAACCCCACTGCCCCTGCCGCGCCGCCCGACCCCCGCTGACGCGTCGCCCGACCCCGCTGCCGCTGCCGCCAAGTCCAGTACGGGTGGTGCTGCGATTCTATCACTCTTGGTGCTGCGATTGTACCAGAACCCGAAAGTTGGTGCTTGCTTGCCTTCGATTTGTGCGATTCAAACTCTTCGGGTAACCCTAAACTTATTTTTCTATTGGCTTGTGCCTTGTTTCTGTGATTGCGGCCATCGTGCCATGTGATTCGGTTGCCTCCTTGACTGGCGTCTGGTACTGATACTAAGACCCTTTTTCATCTTGCGGCCCTGTTTTTGTTTTGCTGGTTGCTATGCCTTGTTGTTGACTGGTACTGATAATGGCACTATACCCTTTCACTATGCCTGTTTTGTGCTCTGGATGATTAGTCCGATTTCTTTTGTGTGACATTACTTTTCTAAAGAGAAAAATAAGTTTAACATTACTTTTCTAAGAGAAAAAATGTTTTCTAGGGATTTGCATAATTCCTCCCTTTCTGGAGAGGTCACCAACTTGATTAGACTTCAAGTACTGTAAGTATACTAATTCGCCGAAAGATTTGCTCTTTTCTTGTGATGTATAAGTTAGTTCCTTCCTGATCAATGGGTGTTTATTTTGAATTTTACCTGATATATTTAATGTGAAGGGACTTGCAAAATAACAGTTTAGAAGGAGCAGTTCCAGAGAGCCTTGGAAGCTTAAAGGAACTTCACTTGTTGTAAGTTATTTTTTCTTACTCATATTTACCAGAGACCCTTTCTTACCAGTTGCCATTGCATATAATCCAATCAAGACAAAAAAAAACCAAAAATGCCCAAAGAAAAGGAAAGATTACTGATCCGTAATAAGTCTGTCTTGGTGCTGCACTGTGATCTAAAGCAGCATCTTTACTTAAAAAAAGTCAAGAATTTCTTTTCTTGAGTTCTTATACCATATGAATTGGGACCGGTCCTATACTCTTTGTTTGCTTGTTAAACTCGTAGATGATTTGATTTTATGTTATTACTCAGGTTGAGGAGGGAGAGGTTGATGAGATAAACTCCAGTGCGTCAGAATCTGCACTGTGATGAACCTATGGTAAGACCCCAATTTTTGTAGGTTATTTGAGTATGCATGGGTAATTAGGATAGACTACTCAATCCCTAAATCAGCCCCAATAATAGACTGGAACCTAGTTTGAACACATGAGAAAGAATGAAGAACAGAAAAGGCTTTTTTTGATATATTGACAGGTACTGGTGCTGTACCTATCCGTTTTGGTACAGATATTTACGGTACTTTATCTTTTTCTTTGCTTTTATTGTTGGTCAAAATCAGTTTTTGCATGCTTAATAAAGCCTCTGGACTTGCTGATATCATCATGGAGTTAACAAAATCCAATACAGATCAAAATTATAGAATATTTAACTTGTGTATCTTTTATGGACATGATGCAGAAGGATCTACAGAGAACAATTTAGGCTGCAAGTACTTTGAATATTTTGAAATGTCTTGAATTCTCAAAAAATTTCTAGTATTTCATGTCTAGTATTATGTGTATGCATGTATTGATATTTTGTATTTATTTATTGTATATATCAATTTTATGTTTAAATTTGTTTGTATGTTTATATTGTATGTTGTTACTATTATGTGTATGCATGTATCGATATTTGGTATTTATTTATTGTATATATCAATTTTATGTTTAAATTTGTTTGTATGTTTATGTTGTATGTTGGTACGTGGCGTATCAATTATTAAATGGTGCAAATTTTAATAATAAAAAAATTTCAAAAATCTGACAGAACACTTTCTGCGACCGGTTTTAACTATCAGCGACCGTTTATATTGGTCGCAGAAAGTTTTTGTTGACGTCAGAAAAAAACGACAGCGACCAAAAAATTTGGTCGCAAAATATTATCAGCGACCGGGTGACGTATTATCAGCGACCGGTGACGTCATCAGAAGAGTATCAGCGACAATGCTTACAGCGACCGGGGTTTCAGCGACCAAATTTGACTTTCAGCGACCGGATCAAGTATCAGCGGCCGGCGACCATACTATCAGCGACCGGAATTCCGGTCGCTGATAGTGCTTTTTGCTGTAGTGATCCCTCGACATTTTAGTCATAGAACAGCACGACACGTGAAAATTGACTTAATCTATAGCACAATACAGAAACAAAGTCACAGTCTGTTAGTCACAGTACGGCACGCTTCAGCCTTGTCTTTGAAAATAAACATTATTATTCAATTTTTTTTTTTTTTTTTTTTTTTGAGATGGCTTGGCAGTGGCAGTGGCTGCCACGGAAGAAACAAACATTATTTTATATTTTTTTTGCAATAGTTGCCTTTTTTTTATTATTCTTTTTCCAACACCTTTTCCCTACATAATACCTTTTTCTTTCCTGGTTGAGTCAGCTTATCTAAATATCTTTTTTTCTTTTTATGATATCGATCTTTTCCCTTTGTTTTCTAAATTACAATTTAATCATCTCAAATTTCATCAGAAATATGTTTTCTACATATGTTCAAATTATGTATGTCCTATCCAGTCACTTCAAAAAGGAAAAGGAAACTCAGGAAAAATATATTCATGAATTTAATGGAGTGTAATAATTAAAGTCTTTACGATTAGCTAACTAGGTCTTATCTCTGAAGCTTGACAAGATTCCTTTTGCTTTATTCATAAGCAATAAATAATTTAAAAAAAATTCTCACTTTTTAATATATATACGAGGAGGGATCCACTTACAATATTTGTAAGTTACAACATCTTACAACAATTCGGTTTTGTAATTTTAAAAGTTCAAACAGTCGATCCAAACCGTTCAACATGATATCTATATTAAAATATGTTTCGAGATAAAATTTTGCATTTTTTTGATTTTTTTGATTATTTATTAAGTATTTTATAAAACTGCTGATTTTAGACAATTTTGAACCACTGAAAAATAACAGTTTTGTAAAATACTTAATGAATAGTAAAAAATTCAAAAAAATGTAAAATTTTATCCCAAACACATTTTAATATAGATATCATGTTGAACGATTTAGATCAACTGTTTAGACTTTTAAAATTACAAATGTTGTAAGTGGATCCCTAGCTCCACTATATATATATATATATATATATATCTTCGTTTGCTTGATCAGTTAGTATGGACTGGTGGTTCTCATGATTGTTTGAGCACTAATTCAAATTTAGCAAAAATATCTCCAGGTTCAACAAATTAAGTAACGTTACTAGGAAGCCTCCATTATATATATATAATATAATAAAATCAGAAATATATATGTATGACAAGTGCATGCATGTATGGTGTTGAGATTTAATTTGTTGTAAATCGAAATAGTATAAGCTTATCAAAATTAAGGCTATGTTAAAAAATGGAATATTAATTAGCTTAATTAAATTTACAGTAAGAACTAAGAAGATGAGCTAGCTAGTACTATTAGTTGATGCATGCATGTATCATGCACATTCATGTATGAGGAAATGAAATGAAGTGCTCAATGGTGGTACTCATCATTCTTTACCTAACATGCATCAATATATATGTACTGTACATACACCTAATAATAATAATAATAATAATAATAATAATAATAATAATAATATATGGCTAATGCATGGGGCCGAATTTGATCATGAAAGCTTATAATTAAGTTTCCATGCACCAACGCACCAACGCACTAACATATGAATATATGAATATATGATCGTGAAAACACTCAATATCCAAAAGGAGATCTCCTCTCTCAAGGAAACAATATATAACAATTAATATTAATATTTGTAGAAATTAACAAATCAAGGGACTAGAATTAATATATTCTTGTGAAAAGCTAGCATGAGATAAGCAATTAGGCATGCTGTTTTGCGGTTCCTTTGTATTATTCCGTCCGTGTACAAACCGTGTATATTATTGCATCCGATATATATTGTATCGTGGTCAATTGACTTTTTGACAATTGACATCTAGGTAATATATTTTTTTCTTTAGCTTATCAGCTATGAATATGGATAAGAAAAAAAAAAATTTGTTACCTTATTGAGTTGGGAGTATGTATTAATATAAAGTTATTTCATACTTGATAGATATAAAAATATTTTATCAAAATTATATATGATATTTTTTTATTGCATGTACAATTTTGTAATTTTTATTATTATGAATAGATTGATTTATATGAATTTTATATAATTATTTTATATAGTAATTTATGATAAAATTGATTTATCCAACATTTTATATAGTTTTTTAATTAAACTTTATGACAAAATTATTTTGTACAACATTTTATATCGTTTTATTTAACTAATAATTTATATCTTTCAAATTAATGAGGTAAAAATTATAATTATTTATATTTTATGATATTATGATATAATATATTAATTTGTTTTTAATATTTTTGGATTATATTATAAAAGGTACTAATTTGTTGGATAATTATTCTTTATTTATTTCATGACCCATTACCTTAATGGTAAGGAAGATAAGGTACAAATAAGAATAATTTTATATGTATGTGAGTATAAAATTACTCGCGTAAAGCTAGCGTGTGCCATGCTCACTAAGAGGGTTTGGTGAGGATAAACTTCAAACTATATTGGATTGGTTTTAAATGACAAATCTAAATCGAAATTGATCTACTTCATAAATGATATGTGTATATGCAAAATTTGAATTTTCGAATTTATTTAGTACAAAGTCAAGCGGTAAAAAATGATGAAAAATGAATGCATTAAAATAATTTATAAAACTCTATTTTTCATAATTTTTTAACCGCTTGACCTTTGTACTAAATAAGTTTCAAAATTTTCAAAATTTTGCATCTACACACATCATTGGTGAAGTATGTTGGTTTCAACTGTTTGAATTTTTTCGTTTGAAGTCGATATGATAAATTTTTAGAGTTATGTTCACCTCCATTGATGAGCATAACATATGATAGCTTTGCTCAAATTACTCCATCCGATCTGAATTCAGGACCCATTCCAAAGTGGAGCGTACACATCCCGATGCGATGGATTGAAATCCCGTGATCCCGAGCAATGGATTCTATCGGACGATCCCCGATTTGGAAACCCAAAAATTGGGTTACTTTAGGGGATCCGGACCTATCCGATCATCCGACCATACCACACATAGTCACAAGATTCGCAAATTATTCGCGATAATGTGTTTTTTTAGTGATGTCGAACCGAACGTTGAATTATTCGGTGACCGACCTTTGACTGAATTATTCGCGAATAATTCGTGAATTTTACGAATTTTTCCTGAATTTTACGAATTATTCATGAATTTTCTCGAATTTTTCTCATAACTTTTTTTTTTTTGCTCCCTTGTAGGACTGAGATCTTTGGTCGGATAATCCGAATCAATTCTGAATTATATCTTAATTATTCCCGAATCACAAATTTTTGACCTCGCAGAACCGAATCCGAATAATTCAT
Organism: Carex parvula; assembly: GCA_025461045.1. Classification (NCBI taxonomy): domain Eukaryota; kingdom Viridiplantae; phylum Streptophyta; class Magnoliopsida; order Poales; family Cyperaceae; genus Carex; species Carex parvula. The sequence continues at coordinate 569,131 of JAJGRW010000832.1, forward strand.
TTGTCACTGTATACAACACCCTAATGTTTAAATACATCAATTTGAGAAGAGAATGGCACATAGAGTCTTGACAGCAATTAGTGTTGGGTACCACTACCGCACTTAGAACCGTATTCAGATCTTCCCCGGTACCGTAGTAGGGGATCTTTTACAAATACTCCGATCTGGACGTTCTTTTTTAACTTGGCACGGAATCTCGAAGCCCAAGAATACTAGCCTCTCCGTCAACCCGAATCTCAAGCGGGCTGATAGTTAATCTCCAACCGTAAAGTGAAGGGAATTTTTTACAGTAATGGAGAGGATACTTGTCCACTAGAACCAATGTACCTGCACTGTCCGTGCTACTACCGTGCATGTGGGTACCACCACCCTTTACTTTTACTTTTCTTTTTTCTTCTTTCCCTTTCAGAACGTACCTCTTCTCTTTTCTCACACATCCAGTGAATAAATATATGGTCATTGTAACCCAAGTTCCATGCCTTCAAATTACTTGTATTAATGTCTTCTCTTTTCTTCATTTCTTAATTGCATCCATCAGTCATCACATGAGAGCAGGAAGGAGATCATTGTATTTCTTATTCTAGACAAACCAAACAATACTTCACTTCATCATCACTATATAAAATAATTAAATTAGCATATCGATCATTATGGATGGTGCTGATATCTCGACGCCGGCTCCACCTGCCATCGGGATGCACCCGTCAAGGCCAACTCTAGGGTTTCCTCTTGGAACTCTGCTCATATTTGTCATATTTTCTCTCAGCGGTATCTTCTCCGGATGCTACCACTGGGAAAAGATTCGTGCTTTCCGGCAACAATGCGTCGTGGCGAACACGAAAATCAAGAAGATCAAACTAGTGATCACCACATCAGTGTGTCCTTCCATCTTCTCCTTCCAAGAACATCAAAGAGGTGCTAATTAAGTATATTTTATTAAATTTAATTATATTTATGGGTGTTTAATCATATTTTGTTTCATTCTTTGTGCTTGCCTATGCAAAGTTGATCCTTGATAGATAAATTTCATATGGGAATTAACTATCTAATTAGCTATATGTAGATGCTTTTGGAATAGTACCAGGGCTGAAGTTATTCCAATTTTTTGTTCTAGTTGTATTTGACCAGACTGTTTTGAGTAGATTTATATGAATCTATTCCGGGATTTATTCTGATTATGAGTTATTCTTTGTTTTGTAAATCAGGAGGAGAAAGAGAAAAACCAAGGCTACAGTAATAATGCCAGGAGACCCGTTTGCAAAATTCATAGCCATGCCTTGCTCTTGTCAACTTGCAAGGCCCACTTTAGAAGACAAAAGCCCTCAATTGAGTTGCAATTGGAGCACTCCATTAGAATACCAAAAAGCTAGTGATTAATTAGAGCTTTGGAACAATATGCTATTTTTTTCTTTCAAAATATATTCTTTTCTCTCCCTCTCTCTAGTTATCATAGCTGCTTTAGCTCTTGTTTCCAATTGCAAATTTGTATATGCACACATAATTAAATTTACATTTAAAACTCCACCCTGGTATTAAATTGACACAGTTGAGTAGCATAAAAAC
>JAJGRW010000832.1:576612-593729 GCA_025461045.1 Carex parvula
TTCCATCACATACTATTTAAAAAAAAAACATAATTACAAACCAATTACAAATATCCTACTATTTTCTTCTTCCTATTGTGTCTCACATACTATTTCAAGTTAGAGCAACTTGCTCCTAGACTAGTACTTCAATTCTTTCTTCTTCCTATTGTGCCTCACATCCATCTTTCACTTTTCGTCTCAATAGAGTATGCCGATGAAGAGTGTTTAGGGGCCCTCATGACCCTCGTCCACCACGCAATACATCCTTTGCTTTCCTATTGTTTAGGGGCCCTCCTTGCACAACATTTGCTTGATACTGGTAATAATATGGTTAAGCCACACTCTCTGAAATCGATGCAAAAATAGATCATAGCAATAAACTGAAAATAAAAAATTAAAATAATATTTAGACTTACTGTTGACCCAGTACTCATCATCAATTATCTTTGAAATTCTTAGCAACTATGGCTGAGCGTGTCTCTTTGCATGGTACTTCACAACGCTCATCCCATCTCATCTTAACTGTTTTTTGTATTCCTAACTAAATTAGATTTAAGTTAGTGTGTTTTACCATAAGCCATGACCATTTCCCCCTTCACATTTAAGCTCTCTAGTATGCGGTACTACCTTTTATAATGTATATATAGAGAGTTTATCTTGATACTAAATGCCGTACCAGTAGCAGTTCTTAAAACTTTTGTAATTCAAATAGTCGTACCTGTACCAAAGGATGCCAAACATCTTGCATAAAGCATTTTTGAGTTCTTGTAGCCTCTATACATCTTTAAATAGGTACCAAGCAAAATCAGCATCTGACACGGGGCCATATCAAAAAGGGGAGAAAAAAGTTAATTTCAAAAAAAATAGTAACATTCAAGCATGTACTGGTACCTGTCTTTGTCAAGAAGGGGAGAAAAAAGTTAATTTCAAAATAGTAACATTTCAAAAAAATCTAACAAGAACTGTTACTCAAAATCACAGAAACCCCAGATGCAGAGAAGCAGAAGCAAAATCGTAAAATTGCCAATTTCACGAGACCCTGAACGATTAATTTATCATTAATTAATCTGATTGATTTGATATGACTCTGACTTAGAAAGAGAGAACAAGAGAAAGGAGAGAGTTTACCAATTTCACAAACGAACTCGTGACATTGTCGCTAGCTAACCCTAGTTTCAGCTGAGAGGAGAGGACCGAGAGAAGAGACAGCAGGGGTTGTCGCTGGAGTGATTGCCGCTGAGAGAGAGCGGCTGTTATCGCTGGAGAAGTTGGCGGAGGTTGGCCGAGGTTGGCAGAGGAGAAAGGACAGTAAATCGCCTGCGCGTGAGAGAGAGAGAGTTGGCGGAGAAGAAATGGACCGATCCAATTTTGTGTTTCAGCGGATTGAGCGAAATTTTTGATTTCTCCGTTCCGCTCAATTAAAATCAGCGACCCAGCAGATCTGATCAGGCACGAATCTAAAATAGATCGGACGGTTTAAAACTTATATGTTCCTGAGCTAAGGAACAAACGTTTTGACGTTAGCCGCTATATATATATATATATATATATATATATATATATATATATCCTCCACTGTAAATTTATATTGAGATAATTTTATTATAAAAACGTTAGTTCGTTAATACGACCGTAATAAGTCCAATATTGAATATATTTTAGTGTTATTTCATTATATATATTGTTTCAAGGTATTTTGTGAGTTCTTGTATAATTCCTTGTGTTGTTTTTTCCTACATAATTCCTATAAATATGAGCATTTTCTTAGCCATATTTTGAAAAGTACGTGTCCTATTTTCTTAAAATAAAAATTGCAATTATGAAGTTATTATTATTTCTTTTTATTAAAGGGATCAAGTACATTCAAAATTTTTTAGATGCTATTTTCAAAAATTGAATGGTGACGAAAATAAAAAACCGACTTAGACTTAAACTAGGACTCGAATTCGAACTTGGACTCGATATGGATTTAGTTGCTCTTCAACTTTCTTTTATGACCGGTGCACAAGTTCCAATAAGGGATCCCACTAGTCATCATTTCCTACGATGTTTAATTATATTATTTAATTATGGTGTTGTTTTCTATGATACTTAATTAATTGGTTAATTAGTCAAATTGTTAGGGTAAATAAATTTGGTAATTTCTAGATAGATTAAATGTTTAGTTTTTTAGAGTCTTGTTGGGTTGTGTAATTCATGCACTTGATATTTGTATCTGTGTTTAATATTATCCAAAGTTAATTAGAAATTAATATTTATGCCCAGAATTCCTGACTTTTGCCAAAAATAGCCGGTTTTCCTTTTTTTTTTTTTAAGAGACGCTATGAAGAATAATGAAATCTAACACTGAAAATTTGAATTTTTTGTTTAAATTTTTTGTTAGATTACTTCTTTTGATTTACAATTACCATATTTATACTAAAATACACTAGATTACTTGAAATTATGTTGAATTACACTATATTACAGTAAATTACGCTAAAATACGGTAAATTCCTATAAATTACTGTGTGTCTTCATAGTGATGTATAATTAGAAACTATTTTTTGTTTCTCTTTTATCTTATAGTGATTTATAATTAGAAACTATTTTTTTTAAGAGACACTATGAAGAGCAAGATAATGAAATCTAACACTAAAAGTTCGAATTTTTTGTCCGTGCTCTATAATTAGAAACTATTTTTGCCAATGAAATCTAACACTATGAAGAGCAAGATAATGCAATATAATACTTATAATTAGCATATTTATACTAAAATAGATAATGACATATAATACCTATTTTGAGCTTAAATTCTCATTATTACGAATTAATGCTTTTTTCTTTTAGAAGGAATTTTATAATTTGTTATTTTAAGATGCAGAAATTTGATTGATTTATCAAACTAGCATTGCGCATTCTCCATCAAACTAGAATTTGGTTGCCTTCTATTTTCATGGTTTTCTTTATTCGTTATCTATTTTGAGCATAAATTCATATTCCGAACCATGCAAAAAAAAATAGATATAGATACGGATAATATCTACAAAAAATAGTTATCCATTTTCTTCACATCCTTAGAGGAAAAGAGTCTTTCTTGCTCTATTATTGCTTTTAGGGGTGTTCAACCGGTCGGTTCGGGTCAAACTAAACGTTTTTTACCGAACTGCGGTTTGAACAGAATTTTGAAAACCCAACCGAACCGACCGAATTAAATTTCCAAACCGATCTAAAACTGAACCGATTAAACCGATTTAAACTTCGGTTTGTTCGGTTGAATCGAATACAAACATTTCAAGTTACAAATAAACATTTTAAAACCAGTTGGTTCGGTTCAAACCGATTTGGATAACATTTTTGATAACCACACAAGCCGGTTTTTGATAAACCGATTTACCGATCCATTATAAACCACACGAAATAAACCGATCCATTATAAACCAATATATTTTTTATTAAACCGGTTGGTTTGGTTCAAACCGATTTGGAGATCTCAAAACCGAACCGAACTATTTAAACCGAACTTCTTCAAAAACTAAACCAAACCAAACCATTTAAACCGAACAACCGATCTAATTAAACCAAATCAGTTTGAACACCGATTGCCGGTTCAGTTTAAAACCGAATAAACCGATCCATTTGAACACCCCTAATTGCTTTGGGTCTCAAGGAGTCAAAATAAAGATAAGGAAAAGGAAATAAGCAACAGATCTAGGGATGATACTGTCATACTGGCACATGGGTTTTACATAGCAGCAAAAAGTTATTATGAAAAAGGAAAAAAATAGGTCAAAAGTATGGAACAGAAGGAAAACTAAAAAAGCAATAAAGTGTCAAGAAAATTCTTTGGCCATTGTCCACAAAAAAAGATTCTGTTGTACACCTGTACTGTACCGTGCAGTAATCAAGAGCATCTTTTGTTTCTAGCAGTACCAGACACACAAGGTATATATTCAGCACTGCTCATGAACCGAGTTGAGTTTGAGTTGAGGACAATTTGAATTCAACTAGTGAACTCATGAGCTGAGTTGAGTCTGATCGAGTTGCTAATTTAGTTTCAAGTTAGAAACTCTAACTTGGATTCAACTCGCGAACAACTCGAGTCAAGTTGAGTCGACTCGTGACTTGTTGATAGTACATAGATTATCAATAATAATTATCAAAATAAAGATTAACAAAATAAATAGTACATAGTTTATCAAATTTAATAGTACACAATTTAAATTTTTATATAATGAAACAGTGACAGATACATAATTAAGTAATACAAAATTTATCAAATTACTAAGTAGTACAAAGTCTAACAAAATATTACATAGTTTATCAAGTTAATGAGTCAACCGAGTTAATTCCAAACTGAGTTGGGGCAACTTGGATTTAACTCGTGAGACAACCGAGACAATGAACTAGAGTCAGTTTCAACTCGAATTGTAAGCGAGTTGAATCCGAATTGATTCCGATCAAGTTATGAGTCATGAGTTTTTTTATACACTCTTGTATATATTTTTCTTATAAGAGAAAAGAAAAATGAGCTGCACAGTGTTATATATAGAACAGTGCAGCGCAACAAAAAGATTCATCGTTTTTGTGAATGATTCAAGCATTAATGACAGCTCAAGGATATAATAGTAATTGTTGTATTAATTTAGTGGAGAAAACATTTGATATATTTTGATTGATTAGTTGTGGCCTGTGGGGCCTGAAAGCAAAATAAAAAAGATGGTAGGCAGAGATTAGTGGATATGTTAGGACGCGTACGGAATGAACGGCCCCACCCCTTATACCTAGAGTGTGGTGTTCCGTCACCTTTTCCCTACATAATACCCTTTTCTTTCCTTTTCTTTCCTGGTTGAGTCAGCTTATCTAATTATCTTTTTCTTATATATGTTCAAATTATGTATGTCCTTTTTAGTCACTTCAAAACGGGAAAAGAAACTCAGGAAAATATATTCATGAATTTAATGGAGTGTAATAATTAAAGTCTTTACGATTAGCTAACTAGCTAGGTCTTATCTCTGAAGCTTGACGTGATTCCTTTTGCTTTATTTATAAGCAATAAATAATTTAAAAAAAATTCTCACTTTTTAATATATATACGAGGAGGGATCCACTTATAACATTTGTAAATTACAACATCTTACAACAATTCGGTTTTACAATTTCAAAAGTCCAAACAGTCGATCCAAACCGTTCAACATGATATCTATATTAAAATATGCTTCTGATAAAATTTTATATTTTTTTTATTTTTTTACTATTTATTAAGTATTTTATAAAACTGCTGATTTTAGACAATTCTGAACCACTGAAAAAACAGCAGTTTTGTAAAATACTTAATAAATAGTAAAAAAATTTAAAAAAATGTAAAATTTTATCCCAAGCACATTTAAATATAGATGTCATGTTGAACGGTTTGGATCAACCGTTTGGACTTTTAAAATTACAAAACCAAATTGTTATAAGATATTGTAACTTACAAATATTGTAAGTGGATTCCTCCACTCTCTCTCTATATATATCTTCGTTTGCTTGATCAGTTAGTATGAACTGGTGGTTCCCATGATTGTTTGAGCACTAATTCAAATTTAGCAAAAATATCTCCAGGTTCAACAAAGTAACGTTACTAGGAAGCCTCCATTTTATATATATATAATATAATACAACAGAAATATATATGTTTGAGAAGTGCATGCATGCATGGTGTTGAGATTTAATCTGTTGTAAATCGAAATAGTATATTTTTGCTTATCAAAATTAAGGCTGTGTTAAAAAATGGAATATTAATTAGCTTAATTAAATTTACAGTAAGAACTAATTAAGAAGATGAGCTAGGTAGTACTATTAGTTGATGCATGCATGTATCATGCACATTCATGTATGAGGAAATGAAATGAAGTGCTCAATGGTGGTACTCATCATTCTTTACCTAACATGCATCAATATATATGTACTGTACATACACCTAATAATAATATATGGCTAATGCATGGGGCCGAATTTGATCATGAAAGCTTATAATTAAAGTTTCCATGCACCAACGCACTAACATATGAATATATGAATATATGATCGTGAAAACACTCAATATCCAAAAGGAGATCTCCTCTCTCAAGGAAACAATATATAACAATTAATATTAATATTTGTAGAAATTAACAAAGCATGAGATAGGTAATTAGGCATGCTGTTTTGAGGTTCCTTTGTATTATTGCGTCCGTGTACAAACCGTGTATATTATTGCTCCGATATGTGTTGTATCGTGGTCAATTGACTTTTTGACAATTGACATCTAGGTAATATTTTTTTTTCTTTAGCTTATCAGCTATGAATATGGATAAGAAAAAACAAAATTGTTACCTTATTGAGTTGGAGTATGTATTAAAGTTATTTCATACTTGATAGATGTAAAATTATATTATCAAAATTATATATGATAATTTTTTATTGTATGTACAATTTTGTATTTTTTATTATTATGAATAGATTGATTTATATGAATTTTATATAATTATTTTATATAATAATTTATGATAAAATTGATTTATCCAACATTTTATATAGTTTTTTAATTAAGCTTTATGACAAAATTAATTTGTACAACATTTTATATCATTTTATTTAATTAATAATTTATATCTTTCGAATTTATGAGGTAAAAATTATAATTTATTCATATTTTATGATATTATGTATTTAATATATTTATTTGTTTTAATATTTTTGGATTATATTATAAAAAGTACTAATTTATTTGATAATTATTCATTATTTATTTCATGACCCATTATCTTAATGGTAAGGAAGATAAGGTATGAATAAGAATAATTTTAAATGTATATGAGTATAAAATTATTCACGTAAAGCTAGCATGTGCTATGCTCATCAAGAGAAGTTGGTGAGAATAAGCTTCAAATTTTATTGGATTGGTTTTAAATGATAAATCCAAATCGTTGAAATTGATCTACTTCACAAATGATGTGTGTACATGCAAAATTTTGAAATTTTCGAATTCATTTAGTACAAAGTGTAAAAAATAATGAAAAATGAATGCATTAAAATAACTTATAAAACTCTATTTTTTATTATTTTTGTAACCGCTTGACTTTGTACTAAATAAGTTGAAAATTTTCAAAATTTTGCATCTACACGCATCACTGGTGAAGTATGTTGGTTTCAACGGTTTGAATTTGTCGTTTGAAGTCGATATTGATAAATTTTTAGAGTTATGTTCACCAAATCCATTGATGAGCATAACATATGCTAGCTTTGCTCAAATTACTCCATCCGATCATGAATTCAAATCGATCCCGAAGTGGAGCGCACGCATCCCAAGCGATGGATTTGAATCTCGAGACGATCCCGAGCGACAAATTCGAATTAGACGGTCCCGATCCAAAATCCAAAAATTGGGTTACTTTAGGGGATCCGGACCCATCCGATCATCCGACCATACCACACCATAGTCACAAGATTCGCAAATTATTCGCGAATTATTCGTTTTTTAGTGATGTCGAACCGAACGTCGAATTATTCGGTTGACCGAACTTTGACCTAATTATTCACGAATAATTCGTGAATTTTACGAACTTTTCCTGAATTTCCCAAATTATTCATGAAACTTTCTCATAACTTTTTTTTTGTTTTTTTTGGCTCCCTTGTAGGACTGAGATATCTAGTCCGGATAATTCCAAATTGTTCTCGAATTATACCCGAATCACAAAATTTTGACCTCTCCGCACCGAACCCGAATAATTCATTTGTCACTATGTACCACACCCTAATGTTTTAAAATACATCAATTTCAGAAGAGAATGTCACATAAGATCTCTGGTTCGGATAATTTCGAATCATTCCTGAATTATATCCAAATTATTCCCGAATCACAAATTTTTGACCTCGCCAAACCGAACCCGAATAATTCATTTGTACCACACCCTAATGTTTTAAATACATCAATTTGAGGAGAGAATGTCACATAAGATCTTGACAGCATTAGTGTGGGTACCCACTACCGCACTAGAACCGAATTTTCAGATCTTCCCCGGTACCGTAATAGGGAATCTTTTACAAATACTCGATCTGGACCGTTCTTTTTAACTTGGCACGAATCTCAAAGCCTAATAATACTGCCTCTCCGTCAGCCCGAATCTCAAAGCGGATGATAGTTAATCTCCAACCGTAAAGTGAAGGGAATCTTTTACAGTAATGGAGAGGATACTTGTCCACTAGAACCAATGTACCTGCACTGTCCGTGCTACTACCGTGCATGTGGGTACCACCACCCTTTTACTTTTACTTTTTCTTTTTTCTTTCTTTCCCTTTCCGAACGTACCTCTTCTTCTTTTCTCACACATCCAGTGAATAAATATATGGTCATTGTAACCCAAGTTCCATGCCTTCAAATTACTTGTATTAATTTCTTCTCTCTTTCTTCATTTCTTAATTGCATCCATCAGTCATCACATGAGAGCAGGAAGGAGATCATTGTATTTCTTATTCTACACAAACCAAACACATATACTTCACTTCATCATCACTATATAAAATAATTAAATTAGCATATCGATCATTATGGATGGTGCTGATATCTCGACGCCGGCTCCACCTGCCATCGGGATGCACCCGTCAAGGCCAACTCTAGGGTTTCCTCTTGGAACTGCTCTGCTCATATTTGTCATATTTTCTCTCAGCGGTATCTTCTCCGGATGCTACCACTGGGAAAAGATTCGTGCTTTCCGGCAACAAATGCGTCGTGGCGAACACGAAAATCAAGAAGATCAAACTAGTGATCACCACATCAGCGTGTCCATTCCATCTTCTCCTTCCAAGAATCATCAAAGAGGTGCTAATTAAGTCTATTATATTCAATTTAATTATATTTATGGGTGTTTAATCATATTTTATTTCATTCTTTGTGCTTGCCTATGCAAAGTTGATCCTTGATAGATAAATTTCATATGGGAATTAAACTATCTAATTAGCTATATGTAGATGCTTTTGGAATAGTACCAGGCTGAAGTTATTCTAATTTTTTGTTCTAGTTGTATTTGACCAGACATGTTTGAGTAGATTTATATGAATCTATTCCGGGATTTATTCTGATTATGAGTTATTCTTTGTTTTGTAAATCAGGAGAAGAAAGAGAAAAACCAAGGGCTACCAGTAATAATGCCAGGAGACCCGTTTGCAAAATTCATAGCCATGCCTTGCTCTTGTCAACTTGCAAGGCCCACTTTAGAAGACAAAAGCCCTCAATTTGAGTTGCAATTGGAGCACTCCATTAGAATACCAAAAAGCTAGTGATTAATTAGAGCTTTGGCACAATATGCTATTCTTTTTTCTTTCAAAATATATTCTTTTCCTCTCCCTCTCTCTAGTTTATCATAGCTTGCTTTAGCTCTTATTTCCAATTGCAAATTTGTACATGCTACACATAATTAAATTTACATTTTAAAAACTCCACCCTGGTATTAAATTGACACAGTTGAGTAGCATAAAAACAAATTCCAAATGATTCGGGTTATACATATACATGCAAATTTTAAACATTTCTTGTACAAAAAAAAAAAAAAAAAAAACTACATCATGTGGCATCATCTCTGGATTTTCTAACCCAATCTCTCCATGATCCTTGTTGCATTGCAAAAACCTGGAGCATAAAACATCACAAAACTGTAAATTTTAGAAAATGGTCCTTCAAGACCCGTTGGTTCTCAATTTAGTCCTTTAGGTCATCAGTGAAATTTGAAGGATGAATACACAATTTGAGTAAATCATCAGAAATGTATTTTGTAAATGGTTTTTACCTTGTCATTGACCAGAGAACTTGTATCATTCGAAATCCCACCTTGATCTTTGTCATCTATGTTTTCATTAGTTTCTTCTCTACTAATACTGAAATCAGTCGGTTCAGCATGAGGTACTGACAATGTGGGTCCACCAAATATAGCTTCATCATGTGCTCTTCTAATTTCATCCTCTCTCTTTGCCTGTACAATTGAAGGAAGAAGGGCAGCAACAGACACCCAATTAATTAACTCTATTTAAAAAATAACTCTGAATATGATTCAACCAAATGTTAACTAATTTGCCTTGTAATCATCTTATACCCGTAATTTCAAAATTTACCAAAATCTAACTTGTGTGAGATTTTTTGGAATTCCAAATAAACAGTATAATTAGAGTAAAGCTAAAATGAGCTAAATTCACCACGGAAGTTCGTGAATCAACTCCAAAATTCGTTGAACTATGTTCAAATGGCCAATTTGAACCTTTGAAATCAATCTATTTCACTAGTGATGCATTTACATACCAAATTTGTAAGTTTTCTCATTCATTTAGTTTGAAGTCAAGTGGTTATATTAAGTGAACAGGTTGATTTTATATTAAGTGAACTTGATCCTACATTTGACATGTAAATGCATGACTTATGAAATAGATTAGTTTGAACAGTTCATACTAGGTTTGCTCATAGAATTATGTTAAGCAGGCTAACAATATATAAACCCATCATTTTGTTTTCTGAGTATGTACCAGTTAACCAACCATGACTGGTACTTTACTGGTACAAGAGTTGTGATCAATACCTGAACAGCAGAGAACCTGAAGCTTTTGCCGATATTATTCATGAGCGATGCGTCATCATCAGCAGCTTCACAAACAAAGAATCTCTTAATATATCCTCCACATAGCGCTATAAATGTGACAATTTTGGTGAAATGAGAAATTTTTTACCTTCAATCTCTTCATCCTCATTATCAAGAGGTGCATCTTTATCAAAATCAAATCTTTCCCATCCCCTAGCCATGCCTTTTGTTGCATCCTTAGCGGCTTAAAAGAAATACAAAATACATTCCGTTAGTCTGAATTTTGTAAAAGAACCCAATAACAATGATAAACCCCCACAACTAACATGAGCACTTGGTGCCAAATTATTATTATTTTTTTAAAATAACAACATATTTTGCATCCTACATTGGGCTAAGTAAATGAGTTTACTAACGGAGCAGATTTTTTTCCTTTTTTAAAAGAAGTTATCTGAAAGGATCACGTTTTAATTGCTAGAAACAAAAAAGCAGGGATCGGATAAGAGTTTGTGCAAAAGGTAACACACCCATAAACAAAATATCAGTGACGGAGCCAAAAAAAAAACTTTTAAGAATTTTTTCAGCCAAGTTCAAATATTATATAATTGGATGGTACTTTGGCCTAAGTAATGATAAACCCTCACAACTAACATGAGCCAAAAAAAAATACAAAATACATTCTGTTAGTCTGATTTTTGTAAAAGAACCCAATAATAATGATAAACCCTCACAACAAACATGAGCACTAAGTTCAAATATTATATAATTGGATGGTACTTTTATAAATTAAGTGGGGTCCCAGTCAATTGAACCCATTGTGCTCCCTTTGGCATGACTTGAGAGTAGGTCCGACGCCCATCGGACCTACTTTGGTTCGACGGGTTCAAACACCGTCCGATCTGTTTTAAGATTTGTGCGTTTTGTTTCAAATTTCATGCGTTTTTGCTTCAATTTTCGTGCGCACAGATCTTAAGACAGATCGGACTGTCATGGAGCTCATTGGACCCAAAAGTAAGTCCGATGGGCATCGGACCTACTCCGTTCTCCTTTGGCATAGCAACTGCAAAGGAGGTAACAGTAAGATCATACCAGTTTCAGAGAGTTGGAGTTTCATCTTTGCTTTAACCTGCTCAGCTGGTGTCTGTAACAACACAATACACTTTATCAATGAATTGAATAACTAGTTTTAATTTCTTAAATGCTAGAAACAAGGTTAATTGCAGAGTTGGGAAATCATGAAATAATTTATTAGAAGAAACTAACCATTCGATCATAACCGGGAATAAGCTCTGTGTAATCCACCTTATTGCTCTTGCTCTTGCTATTCTCCCTCTCTCTCCGCGAAGGTGATCGACTCCTTTCATAACTATCCCTTCTCCTATCTCTATTTCGATCTCTATCTCTACCATACCTATCTCTTTTCCTATCTCCATCTCGATCTCTATCTCTATCTCTATCTCTATCTCTATCTCTTTCTCTTTCTCTTTCTCTATCTCTATCTCTATCTCTATCCCTTTCTGTCTCTCTTCCCCTTGAGTCTTTGGTAGTTAGTTTGCGACTGAGTTTGTTTTTAATAGAGTTGAGCTGTTCGCGGCGGTTAGCGTCGCCAGTAGAGCCAGAACCGGAGAGATTCCTATCCCTGTCGGGTTCGAGTCTTTCAGTTTCGCTGGAGTTGAGATGATGGTCGCCGGCGCGGACGAAACTGGAGAGGAAGGAAGAGGAGGGTTTGGAACTGGAGGAAGTGGAACTGGAGGAGAAGCCGAGGCCTTGCTTAAAGCGAGCGGCGCCTTCCCCTTTCCGAGTTAGCTCGTCGTAGTACGCTGCTGCTTTCGATTCCTCCATTCTAATTTTGAGAGAGAGAGAAAGAAACCCAAATATACCCGATTCTTCGAATTCGCATCCTCTGAGATATCTCATATAGCGTGACTTTTTAGAAAATCTCAACCGTTCAAATAAGTTCTGCACGAATCCTAAAGTTAAAATAATACTGCACTGCGCTATCCCCGAATAGGCACCGGACACGTCGGTCACGCAAAATATGAGGTATCTCAGAGCATACTCACTCCGATTCTTCTATAGTTCTATAGTTAACATTTATAAAAAAAAAAAAAATTAAAGGCAGCGATCCTTTTCTAAAACCGAAATTTTTTAGTTGCCACCTCTAAATAAAAAAGAATTAAAACAATTAATACGGTTTTTAAAAAAAAATCAAATATACCAGAAAAACAAATTCAGTCTGCGTCCCCCACTCTATCTGAGTTGCTGATTAAAATCTGCTTCCCCTTAATTTTCTTTTCCTTAATTATGTAAGTTTTTTTTTTAAGAATTTTTGAATATGAAAAAATAAATATATTTTCTATTTGACACAATATAGTGAAGAAAACGCAATACTCAAATTAAAAATGCAATATGTTGCAAGAAAATACAACTGGTACTAAACCTAAAGAAATACATCTTCAAGAACCAAATAAAACCTTAAAAAAAATTGGCCAATAAATGAAAACTTAAAAAAATATTACTGAGTACTGGATGAACCTGTAAAAGAGAAATGCATTGTCAGATTAAAATTGTTCAATTTGATATTTGAAATTGTATAATTATAAATTAAATTTTTTTAATAACTTTGAGAATTTCAAGCATTTCTAGCATTCATTTCCATTGTTGCTCGGCTTGCCTAGTGACCTCTTCTTCTCCCTTCCAACATGTCCATTTACAAGAGAATCCTATTGTGTGTCTCTGTTAAAAATAACAGCTAGTTACAAATTTGAATTGTAACGGCTAGTTGTAGGAAATAGTGTCATGTAATTAATAACTAGGAGTTAGTGATTAGTGGTTAGTAATTGTAATTAATAGTACAACAGCTAGTTTTTATTTTTCTTCTATGGTCAGGTAGCAATTTATACCAGTTGTCTATGCTTATGCACTTACAAACCAAATCTAACAAAAATATGAAAATAACCAACAATTTGTTTCTTTAATTAAACAAAATGCTCTTGTTGCAACGGAACTTATTCAGGCCTATGGTGCTGGAAAGGAACATAATCAGACATAATGTTCATGCTCAAAACTATGCCGGTAACGGTTATAGGCAGCACATTCCATTATAATACATGAAAAACATACATCACAATAAGTTTTGAGTCTTAATTTTATGGCGATAGTGATATAAATTTTTGTTATCCTTCGTTTAATGTAGGAGTATTTTGAGGCTTGAAGCAAGTTGCTACACTAATCTATGTGCTAGTTGGTATATATCGGCAGCAGAGATTGACATGCATATGCAGTTCTAGGGTCATTTTTGCAAATTATATATAGTGCATTGCATAGTTTAATTGATTTTTGAAATGTGATGACTTTGAATATAACAAAATATGTTAGACTTCCTTTTGCTGGAGGCAATGCCCCTGCCGTTGTTGTTTTAGTTTCTTTTAATTTGTGCTGACAGTAGTGTACTTCTTTTGCTGTATGTAACAATTTATCTCCTTTTGTTGTACCAACTTAATTCCAAATTAATTAAAAGGATCTCCAGCTATGTGTCAATTAACTAATTTATCTCCTTTGTTGCAACTATTTTTCCTTATGCTTGAATATGTGACAATTGACATTGCGCTGTTAATGATGAATAAATAATTGGAGTATTCTTTGAATGTGTGTTGTTTTTGCTTCACAGATTGAAGTACATAATGAATGAAACAACACTGAAAGGGTTTTGTTGTTATAGCAACATTTGAAGAAAGAGTCCAGTGCATTGAAGAATCATAATTAATTCTGAAGGAGAAAACATTTTAATTCTAGATTAATAGAGTCATTAATTTATAAGCTGTAGCAACATAAAAATGGTTCCAAAAAGGCATAATCACATATCTCTTCTCTCAGGGAAGAAAAGACAACCTGACAAGCATAAAAGAAATATGCAAATAGCACCCTTGTTTTTCAAATATTACAGCCTCTAGATTAATAAAGTCATTAATTCATGTTTTTTTGCTGCAGTAGCAATATTGATAACAACTGCTTAGTCTCATCAGCCATTTCATATTAATAAGAGTCAACTGACGATATAATGTTACATCCATGTCAACAAAATAAAAATAAAAAATAAAAATAAGGCGCTACAACATTGCACAAGTAAAGAGCAAAATCTAAGTTGTTCATCACCATATATCAAAATAAAAATAAGTCATTAATTCATATTAGAAACTTAATGCCGAAAATACATCACCATATAATATCAAAAGAAAACACGAACAATCTAAGTAGTATAACAAAAGAGGAGAGCTTTATCTATCAAAATGCACAAGTAATTCCTATATTTGTCCTTCATTCATTCCTATGCTTCACCTTTTCCCCTCTACATCAACTCCATGCACCAAAAACTCCCCCGAAGAGGATGATGATGTGGCCATTCCCACTTTATCACTGCATTTTGACGGCCAAGTCGAGATGAATCCAAGCAACTATTTCATGAAATATTCGGATGGGAAAGCACTTTGCTTGATGGTGCCTCCCTCAGCCAGATGGCTCCGGAGGGATGGTGATAGACTCGGCATCCAGCTTGACACTGCTAGAGGAGTCAGCATATTGTGCAATGAAGAACGAGTTTATAAAGAAGATGAAATTACCACAAACTGATGCCTCCCTGCATGATCTTGACCTCTGCTTTTCCATCTCCCCCGAAGAGGATAATGACGTGGCCATTCCCACTTCATTTTGACGGCCAAGTCGAGATGAATCCAAGCAACTATTTCATGAAAGATTCGGATGGGAAAGCACTTTGCTTGATGGTGCTTCCTGCTGAGGGGATATAGCAAAGTGCTTTCCCATCCGAATCTTTCATGAAATAGTTGCTTGGATTCCTCTCGACTTGGCCGTCAAAATGCAGTGATAAAGTGGGAATGGCCATGTTATCATCCTCTTCGGGGGAGATGGAAAAGCAGAGGTCAAGATCATACAGGGAGGCATCAGTTTGTGGTAATTTCATCTGCTTTAATTTATAAACTCGTTCTTCATTGCACGATATGCTGACTCCTCTAGCAGTGTCAAGCTGGATGCCGAGTCTATCACCATCCCTCCGGAGCCATCTGGCTGAGGGAGGTAGGTTGTTGATAGAATGTCGACACGTTCCCCCCCGACCGATATTCCCGTCATATTCACATAATATAACACGGGATCACGCCGGTTTGGAAGCAATTTAATGGAACTTGCTGATGCAGTACGCAACTGAACATCGGGACCAAAGAAGATGTTGTTGTTAAAGGAATCAGAACTAAAACAGTATAAGAATATGCTGACATTTAGTTGGGAAACAAAGGAGAGATTCCCTAAACCTAGGCCAACGTATCCCACCGAATTACCAAAGTAACCGGTATTGACTGTTCCGCAGCCGAAAACAATGGGTACTGGAGGTGCGTGATCATTCGCCAAGAAAAAGGTATCGGTAGCTAGGAAACCCTTCGAGCTTATAGTGGGATAGTCTTGATAACTGTAGGTACAAGACAAATTCGAGCAGCTGGTTGTGTATCTTGAAGTGAGGCAGTCTGTAGTTGAGCTTGAGCTATTAAGGCTGGCACAGCATATATAAAGCTATTAATTAATCCTATCTAATGAGGAGGATTGTGAAGGAGTTGAGGTAAACATGCATCAAGACTTACTAGCCATAATTAATATATACTACAACAGCTAGCCTTCATCTATATTTGTTTAATTTCTATATATTATGTATGGGATGTATAGATCGATGTGGAGGTGATGATCCAGCTGCGAAAATGATGGGTACTTATAGACAGCCCAAAGCCCCAAACTCCAAATAAACGGAAATGCTTGGACGCCCAACTTTTTAATTCTTGTCGCATCTCCAGCCCCATTAATATATAGAGGGATGCTTCTATGGATGTAAGGACCTATTTGTAAAATGAGCATATTTTCATTTTCAAAGTTCAAACAGTCGATCCGACCGTTTAACATTTTCTCCATATTACAATGTACTTGGAGGTCAAATTTTACATTTTTTTGAATTTTTTTACTATTTATTAAGTACTTTACAAAACTAGTCAAATTCAGACCATTGAATTTTGTACTCATCTTAATAAATAGCAAAAAAATTAAAAAAAATGTAAAATTTGACCTCCAAGTACATTGTAATATGGAGAAAATGTTGAACGGTCGGATCGACTGTTTGAACTTTGAAAATGAAAATATGCTCATTTTACAAATAGGTCATTACATCCATAGAAGAATTTGCCTAATATATATATATATATATATATATATATATATATATATATATATATATATATATATATATATATATAAATATATAGAGTGATGCTACGATGCTCAAGGAAGTAAATAGGGTGTTTTACTTCCCGCTTATATCTCCATTTTCAAAGTTCAAACAGTCGATCTGAATTTCTCAACATGATCTTTATATTGATATGTGCTTGGAGACCAAATTTTACATTTTTTGGAAATTTTTTACTATTTGTCTAGAATTTTTGAAAATCAGTGTTTTTGTGAATTTTTTATTATTATTTTACTTAATGAAAAGCTGTGATTTTCAAAAATTCTAAAAAA
>JAJGRW010000832.1:598229-764495 GCA_025461045.1 Carex parvula
CGCATGCGGCCTAAAGAACCCGCACGGCAAGACCTCGTACAGGAAGAATCTATGCGCATGTGACCCCCCACCAAGCCGCAGAGCATACAACAACTAGCAACAAATCTAACACATGTGGCACACCCCATGTCACATGTGAGTCCAGATCCATGCCACATACTTCCCATCAGCCATGGAGAAGACTATAGAGGAAGAAGGTGACAAACAACAACCCTGTATGAGCCCACACTTAGAACCTCAAAAGATCAGTCATGTGTTTTTGGGACAAGTACCTCGTTGAGATTGTAGAGAAGGCAAAGGAGTTAAACATTCTAGTATTAATTACTAATGAACTAACTCAATTGCCATCTTATGCAAAATTCCATGAGGAAATACTTTCCCATAACGATAAGTTGCAGAAATATTTCCCTTTCGCTCCCAAAGTCCAACATAGAGGCAATGAACATGGAAGAAGATAAGGATGAACAATCGGAGGTAGAACAAGTATTGGAAGAGAGTTTGCACATACCACTGCTTCAAATCAAGCATTCCAATCTTGAGACAACTCCAAATTCCAATGATCGGAAGAGAACAAGGTTCCAATCATAGAATCGAAGCCTCTACTGACCACTCTCAACACCATCGCATAAAAAAGGCCATTAACGAAGAATTCACCAAGCAATTTTGAGCTATTGGCTTGAAATTCTTGGGAGAACTATAATGAGAAGTATGGTCATAAGGCCAAGGTTAAACATGCCATGGTCCACCCTGAGTCTCAACGAAAAAGGGGTCGAGCTAAAGACCTAAAACAAGCGCTGCGTGGGAGACAACCCACGGTCATTTTTACTTTGTATGCACTTTAATATTTCAGAGTCATGGGAAACTTACTAAACCAGAACTGACAGGTACTTGATTGAAATTTTGATTAAGAAAGAAACCAAGGACAAGAAAATCATTTTTCTGTTGAGTTTAAAACTCATGCGGTATCATTCCATATCGCATGCGGGTATACTCATCCTTGTACGGCATCCAACCAAACTAACCCTTCTGAAAAATGTAGAAAAAGTTTTATGTGTGGAAGCCGCATGCGACACGGATAAGATTATATTGGGAATAATACTGGAAATTTTTTTGGTTAAGTTTCATGCCGCATGCGACGCGTCAGAGGCCGCAGGAAGGCTATTTTTGGGTGATTTTCTATTTTTGGATGGTTGAAAAATTTATTTTTGGACTGTTTGAAAATAGAGAGGAGATCATGGGTTACCCCACTCCTCCCATCCTTACCACCACTTTCCTTATTTACTGCTCCTCTATAAGAAGGGCAACCTAACCTTTCTTCCATTCTCACAAGCTTTTCTAACTTTCAAGTCTTTCTTCTTCCTTAAGCAACTTCTATTTTTTAGCCAGGAATTTCTTTTAAGTCTAGGCCCCACGCCACCTCTAAGGCCGCAAGCCTAAGCCGTAGAGCAGACAGAGAAGGTGATCCATGGCCAAATTAACAAAAGCTGAACATCAATCTCAACCATCTACATCACAACATGCTGGGACAGTGAACCAACCTCCTCATGCAGATGCAATAGTAGGATCGAACATTAACAAGTCGCGACCGATGAAAGACTTCGCCCTTCTACAAGATCTGAAGAATCAAATGCCCGAGATAGAGGCGAACAACTTCGACATCAAGAATTCCTACATCAACCTGGTGACTAGGAGTATCTTTGAAGGAAGATCAGGCGACAATCCACCTCAACAAGTTCAAAAGCATTGCAATGCGATCAAGGTGAATGTAGTCATACAAGCTGACCTTTAACTTTACTTATTCTCATTCTCCCTAGGAGAACGATCGCAATCATGGCTTGACTCATTGGAGGCCGGCTCAATCACGAGATGGGCTCAATCTCTAGGGTGAGGGTTGTACTTGAATTCTTAATTATGTTTTAGTATATGTTTATGTTTTGTTTATGTTGATTTGAAATTTCTTTATTATTTTGAATCTTTTTTATTAAGTCATTGCATACATAGTATTGTCTACTATATGCCAATAACCCTCCACATATCAATAGGTGTTTAGTCATTGCATCCTGGTGGTGAGTAGGATAATGCATGTAAGTACTATAGGCACTTCGGCTAATGATGCTTGGCAGCAGTTCAAAGACTAGGGTTAAAACCCAGTGGGCTCCCTAGGCACTTAGATGATAGCGTAAATTGTACATTTAGATTATATTAAGAGACACTTAGATTAGGTAGGGTGTTTGGGATATTTCAACTACAGGGCAGTATAGGGAAATAATATAGTTACATACCTAAAATACTTTAGTCTTGGTAGCCCAAAATCCGATTGCAAGATCGGAAAATCACATAAGCATAAACCCAACAAAAACCCAGCAAGCCCTGCGAGTAGTGACACTATCACCCGCATGCGACACTGTCACCCCAGGGCTTGAGGATAGTTACGTACCTTTCAAATCACATAAGCAAAAATCCAGCAAGCCCTGGGGTAGTGACAGTGTCGCATGCGGGGTAGCTGTGGGACAATCTAGGTCGCACGCGATAGTGACAATACCGCATGCGACGTAAAGAGACGTCAGAATTTATACTTTGCATAATTAAGGAGGATAGAACCTGAACCCTAGAGACTCTCTATTACTATTTAACCTTAACCTTAGCACAATTAGCGCCACCGCATTAAACTTTAAAAACCGATAACCTAGATTAGTGAAAAGTGTTTAAAATATAATACACTATCCCTGTGAATCGACACCCCAATCATACTACATGATAGGATCATGCGCTTGTGATTTGAACAGAAGTAGAAATTAGGGTTTATAAAACTTTAGAAGTAGTAGTACCATTTTGGTCCATCAGTCCTCTCAACCATAAAATAGAGTTTTAACCACTAGATTACAAGCAAACATTTGATATTTATTAAGAGGGGTGAACTATATAAAATGTTAAAAAAATCAATTAAATTTCAATATATATAATTAAAATTTGAAATCATAGGGGTGGCTTAGCACCCCTAGGATGTACTAAGATCCGTCCTTGGGCTTAGTGCGATAGCATGAGCCTTCGTCTCTCTTTCAAGAGGACGCATGTTCAATTCTCAAGAATAATATCTAAAAGATATTGGAGTGTACCGGGACCCTTAAATAAAAAAAATAAAAAATAGATGAGTTTCTACAATTTGAATATGTCGTTTGAAGTCGATCAATTTTAAAGTTAAGCTCACAAAGTGTTTGGTGAGCTTAATTAAGAATATTATAGTTCTACTTTTGGAACCAAACTTCTTCTGTTAATTAGTAGTTGATTAATTGTATATGAGTTGAGTAAAGTTAGGGTGTGTTGTAAAGCTAGTTGATTAAATCCAAAATCTATCATATTGACTTTTCAAACGAGATAGATCCAAATTGTTGAAACCAATCTACTTTATGAGTGATGCGTGTACATGTAAAATTTTGAAAATTTTGAATTTATTTAGTATAAAGTCAAGCGGTCAAAAATATGACTTTGTACATGCAAAAAAAATAAAGTTTTACAGTTATTTTAATGCATTCATTTTCATCCATATTTTACCGCTTGACTTTGTACAAGATGAATTCGAAAATTTCAAATTTGATATGTACATGCATCACTCGTGAAGTAGATCGGTTTCAACAGTTTGGATTCATCTCATTTGAAGTTAGTCCGATATATTTAGAGTAATGATCAATTGCTCACCAAAGTCTCTGGTGAAGCACAATACACCCTAGCTTTGCTCATGAATGTCGATACTCTTGTACTTGCTATATACTTGCTCCATTCGCATTCACTTATGTGCATGCATGTATTTCTGAACTTGGAATTTTGTATTTTTTTATAAGAAATTAAGATGAAGATCTAATATACTATTTTCACAAAAACTTTTATTTGAGTTTTGAATCCATAATTTCTCACACAGATAATGTTACTCTTTGTGATCTAGTCACTAGATCAGAAGTTAGTTTTTTTGAAATTTCGTAATAAACGAACTAAAACTATTTATACCGTATTGACATATTATTTCTCACTCAATTTTACGGTGGTTGTGAGCCGTAATTAGTGTCATTATGTACATGTTTGGAAAATTAGACTCCCATAATTTTGTCTTGTAGTCTATTATACTGTCACTGTTAACAGCCAAGTGGCGCTCTCCAATGCACCACCTGATGGTCCCCATGATATAGAAGAAGACAACTCTCCACAACGGATTACTGCTACCTGATCTGCCGTGATTTTTATTAATACCCTCCAAAAATAAAAAATTAGCAAATCTGCCCTCAAAAAAAAAAGAAAATTAAATACCAAACCGCCCCACAGTGGTGCAGTCTGGTATGCATAGGTGACCGCCAAACGTAGGGCCGTTTGATATGAATAGTGGACCGCCCAAACGTGGGGCGGTCAGGGAGTTTTTTTTTAAAAAAAAATCGAGGACAAATTTGCTAATTTTTTTATTTTTGAAGGGTATTAATAAAAATCACGGTCTGATTTGACTCTCTGCTATAGATATTCTATTTGTTCACTCTAGTTAATTCTTGTAACTTTTTTTTGAAATAGAGTAATGGCGTCAAGTCATCCAAGACTCTTTATTTCAACATTTGTAACAAAAGATTTCTCTCATATGGGTATAAGAAACATGTGTTTTTGTCACTAGATCAAAGGCTAATTCTTTAGTTATTTCTTGTACCTTTAGTTAATTACTCAAGCTTAGATGTGTAAACTCTTCTATATATATAAACAGAGCATATGTAAACGCAATGACATAATACAAATGAATGAATAGTTAATTCAAAACTTCTTCTCTCTCTATTCCTTCTATGCTTCAGCTTTCAGTCACCCTTTAATTTGTTATATTAACTTGCTAATTATGGTTAACGTAATAGACACTTTTACTTGAACATAATGTAGAAACTTTTGGTATTTTATGACACCTTCATTTTGTTGTAGAGATTTCTACTTGAAGTCTAGCCACATTACACTAGCCATCGCTGCTGTGAAGACTTCACTGGAGGTTCAATTATGATACGGTTCAGATGGAAGCATTTTCATATTCATCTTATTAAGAATTGATTTTACTCGTATCTTATTCTAATTCATTAAGAATTGATCTTAACCTCCATTATCCTTATCTGTTAAGATTATTGGGTAACGAAACTGTAACGTACAAATAATTAATAATACTAATATAATAGTTTTTTTACAAATAGATCAGCAAAACTCATTTATATTACGCATATGTAATAAAAACTTAAAAAGTTAAAATGAATCTGGTTTATTCGTCAATTTGCTTGTTCTCCGGTTCCTTGTATATTTATTTTCTAGTCTTCTTTAGTGCTACCAAGAGTTAATTAAAAAGCTGGAGATATGCAATTACAGAGAAGTAATTAAAATCACGTTTGGGACCAATCAAATATTTATGATGCTTCGTTCATTGCGTGTTCAATGTTTTATATGACCTCTATATAGAATAACGGGTACAAAATAAAAAATTCTTAACTTATTCATATCCAATATATAACTACCGAAAATAAAAACTTACACATATCTGTCTTTCAAATACAATATGGATCGGATAAACGATTAAAAGGGTGACATATATTGGCACCCCTGGACTTCAGACCCTAGCTAGCGAGTCAACCGACTTCACACGCTATTTGCGCTGTATTTCACATATATAGCATTACCATGCATGTGTATATGTGCTCTAGCTCAGGATGAAAGTTAACCTAGCTAGTTATCAATTCTATATCTATATATTCCCTATTCAAGTTGCAAGTACAAAAAGAACAAAAATGGGTTGTCTTGTTTGTATATACAGCACAGTGCTTCAAACTCAATTAAAAGGATATTAAAAGTTTACCGCGTCTGCAAGCTAACATCCAGCAGCTCAGTCATTCACTAAATAGGTTCTGTTAAAATACATAATATATGCATATACAGACATGTCAAGCATTTATAAGTACAATATGATCAAATAAAAAAAAAAGGTGCAATATGGCACTTGAACCGTTGGTTAATTATATGTAGAGGCGTACATGATTCAAATTTTTAAGATATTGTGAGAAACCCAAATAAAATTAAGATATTCACCCCTATATAGTGATAGCCTAAGAAGGCCTGTGACTTAATTTCAAGTTCCAGCTAATTAATTAATTGTCTAGTAAATTTGTACATATTTTCTTACCCCCTTCCAATGTCGTTGTTTCTTTTGATTTAATTAACCATTTTACATGAACAAAAATACATATAATCTAATTAATTTCCTCAACCGGACAATCTAACTAAACAAGCAGCAACTTTGACCATAGGAGAAATTTCAATTATACCTCTCAAAAACCTCAAAATTACGTATTTCCCCCTCTAAAATTCATAATATCATTTTTATGCTTCTAAGTTTCAAAAACTCACAAATTTTGTTCAATATATAAGTACCCATTTTTAAACCATTTTTACATTTTTAAACCATTTTTATCTTTAAATAAAAAATAAAAATATGCAGTACTCTATATAAAAAATGTTTATGTCTTCTAATTGATTGGTTTTTTAAACAAATGGTTCATTTCTCTAGTTTGACGCATACACAGTGATATTTAGCATAGGCTTGTGTGTACTTACAAGTAAGAAAATGAATCATTTTTCTCAAAATTGATCAATTATAAGACTAAATATTCCTCTTAAACAGGTTGCAAATTTTGTTAATAAAAGGTAAATTGGTTTCTTTGTAAATTTAAAATAAGTTTTAATTGAAAGATAATAAATTGAATAAATTTATGAATTTTTACAATTTAGAAGGATAAATATTATATTATGAATTTTGGAGGGGATACGTAATTTCAAAGTTTTTTAGAAATATAAATGAAATTCCACTTGACCGTAAAACAAGTTTAGCGCATGTGCTGGACCATTTGTAGTTATACAGAGAACACAACAAATATACGAGGAGGGATCCACTTACAATATTTCTAAGTTACAACATCTTACAACAATTTAGTTTTACGATTTTAAAAGTCCGAACAGTCGATCCAAACTATTCAACATGATATCTATATTAAAATGTGCTTGGAGATAAAATTTTACATTTTTTTTTGAATTTTTTGACTATTTATTACGTATTTTACAAAACTGCTATTTTAGATAATTATGGACCACTGAAAAACAACAGTTTCGTAAAATACTTAATAAATAGTAAAAAATTCAAAAAAATATAAAATTTTATCTCTAAGTAAATTTTAATATAGATATCATGTTGAATAGTTTGGATTGACTGTTTGAACTTTTAAAATCACAAAATCAAATTATTGTAAGATATTGTAACTTACGAATGTTATAAGTGGATCTCTCCTCTAAATATATATATATATATATATATATATATATATATATATATAATTCTTTTATAACCGGAGACGTACAAATAAATCTCCAATTGAGGTCGTGAACTTTCCTTTTTGGTTAGTCAAGCTCCTAAAATTTTCTAATGATTGTATTTTGATTTTGTTGTGAACTTTACTAACGTTAAATCCAATCAGTACCCTTTGAACAATTTATTTAAATAAAATTTAGGCGAGGTAACTAATCACACATGTTAATTCAGTGCCGAAAGTTTAGAAACCTAATTGAATAAAAAAATTAAAATAATTATTAGTTTCCGCATTCCAGTACTTGAATTCAAAATCTCCGAGGAATGATGTACTATAATCCCCACTAATTATATAGTTTTTCTTTTTTAATTCTCGCACTCGTTTCCGCGTCAACTTTTATAGGTATAAATACTTAGAGGATAATATATTAATACTTGAAAATTAAGATATTAATACTTTGATACATAATTTGTTATGATCATTTCTTTTTCAGTCCTCCAATCGTTCATGCGTCAATCTCTCCTTAATGAAGTAGTGGGACTCCGTATCCCCGCATCAACCTTCCCTAATCGTTCCAGCGTCACCATTTCTCTAACAAAAATAGTTGACCTCATAGGTATTAATACTTCAGTGTATAAGTATAAATACTTGCAATACTTGATATTAATACTTTCAGACGTCATTCAGTGTCATATGTAAAAAATACTTGCAAGTATAGATATAAATACTTGCACGACGAGATATAAATACTTGCGTGACGACGAGTCCGAAAGTACGTCATCATGGATCTCATTTGAAAGAGAAAATTGCGTAAAAGATGTTCGTAGTTTTAGATTCGCAAAATTCCTCACAGGTCGTCAGAAATATGGACGAGATTGAACGGAGAAAAAAATTCACCTCTAAAAACATGTATGCCCCCCATGTAGTTTGAGTGATCCCCAAAGATATTTATAGTGTGGGTACGTTTAGGAGATTTGGTTGGAGAGACAATTATTTACGTAAAAATTGTTCAACTCATAGGTATCAATATTTTCGTGCATAGATATTAATACTTTACAAAAAATTCAATGCTAGAGTTTTTACGGTTCCCAAGTAGTTATAGTAATTATAGTGCGAGAATTTTATGGATATTGAAGTGCAGATACTATTATCAGCTTCCAAAAAATTAAGAGGCGCAAAAAACCAAAGACAATTGTTTACAAACTTAATTTAATAGAAAAAAATTAAACCCTCAATTGATCTAAATAATAACTTATAAGCTTCAGTTAATTAAAAAAAAAGTAAAAAATTCTGAGTCAAAAACAAATTTTACTATATACTTGTCATTAGCGAACAGGAAAGAACATAGATATGATGTCATCACAAAGGATTTGCATGATGTCATCACAAGTATAAACCGAGCAACTAGGGTTGCACGATGCAAACGAAAAATATTTCTTAATATTTCTGGTAAATTATTCAATATAGAAAGGTTAGTACGGAAAACGAGTATTAGCAGCTGCCTAGCAGGAGAAGGCCGAACCTTTGACCTAGATCCTAGATTATAGAGCAGTACCATATAAATAAATAACAAGCGCACTTGATCATAACGACTAGTTCCCAAACCGTGGTCACAATTTTTTTTGGTTATTTTCGTGCTAGCCCCTTTATATTTCACATTTCTGTATCGGATCAAAAATATCATTTTTTTTTTTAAAAACCTTCGTAGAGGTTGCAAAGTCGTGAGAGGAAATCGAACTCTCAATCTTTGAGTAACTAACAGTTCTAAATTTTTTTTCCCAGCCAACTGTGCTACCTTCTCTTTCTAAAAAATGTCGGTCTTATTAATAGATATTCGATAAAAGTAGTTTGAGCTAGTTTCAAAGTTTATATGATAATTCAAGTTATTAGGTATTTATATTTGAATAATTATTAATTTTATGACTGCTAATTATTGAACTTTTTACAAAATAAATATTCGTCAATCAATATGTGAGTTTGTGGGTATAAATATTAGTTTTTATATTATATGCTCGTATCTCAAAAATTTAATATATTTTTTGTGTTATATTCTATATATGTGACAACATTTGTCTTAATTTTAAAATTAAATTATTTCTTCAATACGTACTTTATTTTCATAATTGAAGTCCGAAGTATAGTCACATTAGTTGATGTATTTTGATATAAATTAAATCAGCTCATAGGATGGAAGATAAAATATTAATCACATTCACAAAGCCACAATCTATTCGAATATTTTCGAAGCATCCAAAATCAGATATCTAATCTTAGATTGTTATGCATTTAATAAAAAGCAACTTTGTACAATGTGAAAGTTTTCAACTCTCAAATAGAACAAAAACAAATAGTTTGATGAACTGGCATTCAATTGCAACATGTAATATATAATTATTATTTTTACCGCTTATAGCTCGTTGACTCTTGACCAAAATTTTCCATGGAAAGGTTCACTTAATTCGCTATATATCATCCCTTTCAAAAGTATAATTAAGTTATTTAGTACAAGATTATTTTTTTCTAAAGATTTGAAGGTCAAATTATCTAATTATTAAATATTCATAAAATATTCTTTTTTTATTTTGAACCTGCAACTTTCCACACAGAGAATATTGTCTTTGTCACTAGACCAAATACTAATTCTCTAGTACAATATTATTGGATCCTTTTATCTTGTATTACAAATGGGATCCACGTTAAACAAAAGTCACCATATATTAATTTGTGTAAAACCTAATCCGACCTAATTAATGCTCCATCCGTTCCTATCAATATCAAAACATCAATCCAATTTGATAATTTCATAGTAATTTTCTATATATCTAAAACAAATAGTAATATAATTTTAAAAATGTAAAATTTAATGTGCAGGTACATTTTCATATAGAAATCAATTATTCGGGATTAAAAAATGATAATTATAATTTATAATACAAATTAATCTACACTATGCATAGTACTATTATCTCACTTTATAAAAAAATAATACTGACATATTCTGATGATTCAGGAATAGAGGCATGCAAAGTGAATAGGGATTAATTGACTCTAATTTTTTTTATTTATGTATGATTTTCTATATAATTTAGAGTAAGATGTCATAAGTACTGTAACCTCCATTCTCAGCATGAAATTTGTATATGATTGATATTTATTCGTATTTGACTTCTATAATTTGAAAGTCTGATTTCGTCTCTGTTCTGATCTAATTCAAATCCGAAACAATCTAAGAACAATTCCACCGGAATATGGACTGCTTTAAATCGAGATAACTCGAAACATAATACAAATTAAAGTTTAAAGATTCGAAGCTCACCTTTAAACAAAATTTCATCCTTGCTCTGATATAACTTGGTATATACTAACACATTAATCGATAATGAAAGCAGGACCTAAAAATATGTTTTTCTTAGACTAAATTAATTAATAAATTGTAACCTCATCATGTGCATAAAAACAATCAAAATTTGCCCTTCTGATTGACCTCTGCATTTAACTCCAGGGGCGGATTGTAGAAGAGGGAAAAAGGGACTAAGTTCTTCTTTATAAATTGAAAATTTGTAACTAATTTCGTTTATTAAATTTTGTAATTTTTGAATGCATCAATATTTTTTAGTCGTCATTTTTTCTAGTTTCACTCGTGATTGTCCCAACCCCAACTGACCTGTAATCCGAAAAACTTCGAACTAATTTGATTTGAGCACCGGACTTGACTCAAATTCAACTAAAATTATATTTAAATTGATCCAAATCATAGGTGTGACTTGTATCCGAAACTTTGTTCAAACTCAATATGAACCATATCTGACTGTCATGTTTTTTTTTCTTCTTTACTTAAGCTCAAGCTTGTTTGAGCACATTATGTTTACTTTTTTCAGCATGCAGTTACAAAATTGTAACTGCGATTATCAATCAAATACGGGCATGACCCCTATTTTTTCTCAAAAGAAAAGAACCATATCTGACTGCCGGAGCCGTCTGATTGCTGCCTCTAAATTTTTATTACCATGATTTATTGCAAACTCGATCTAAGTCGTTAGGTCAGTATATTTGTTTTTTTTTTTAGAAGGTCAGTATATTGGAAAGACCAAAATTACAAGTGAAATTGTTCCATATTAAGCAAGGTTCTAAATAGCGTTTATAGCGTCGTAGCGGGAAGGCTAAAAAAAAAGCTATAGCGAATAGCGTCGCTATAGCGGAAGCTATAGCGAATAGCGTCGCTATAGCGGAAGCTATTCCAAATAGCGTTTTTTTTTTTTTACATTTCGTATATTCAATATTTGTACTAAATATCAACATTATCTAAAGTCTCATAGAACAATAAATAACACCAAAGTAATTAAGAAATTATAATATTCATATTGAACCAGTACAAAGTTCAAATTGCGGTTCAAAATATCCATAGTAATATCATAAACTATCGATTTTTCCTATTAAAAATATCTTAAGCAACATGATTCATGACATAATTTTTTTTTCTATTCAAATTTTATTTTCGATTTGGACTTTTTTTCTATTCAAATTTCAATTTCTATTCCCAATTTCAAATTGATTTATCTGTAGCAAGTAGCAACAAATTCAATTTCGGTTTGAGATTTTTTTTATCTTTATTTAAAACCCATATAAATTGCTTTAAAAAAAAAAACCCATATTGTATAGCGCAAATAGCGCGAATAGCGGACCGCTATAGCGCTGTAGCGGTCGCTATAGCGGCCGTAGCGCAAATAGCGCATTTTGATGTCATAGCGTAGCGTTTGAGGTCCAAAAACGCTATAGCGCCGCTATAGCGTGCTATTTAGAACACTGATATTAAGTCTTGAATTGATATATTCCCGCCCCCTCCCCCCATTACCCCTTCGTTTTATTTTTTTCATGATAATTTCTTTTTGCTAACTTTATAAGAGAAAAAAAAATAGATCAATGTTCTTTTGTATTTAGACGAGGGTTAATGAGTTCGTAAGTTTGAAATACCAACACTTAATTTCCATTCAGCTCTTTAGATAAGAATGCATTTTGTGGGAGTTCGAGTTATTTGTTTGAAATTATATAACTGTCAAATTAATTAAATGTATAAGAATTGTCAACAGTTATTTTAAATGGAACTAATTAAGTATGTATTATACAAATGTTAGCAAGCATTGATTATCAATTATGCATTTTGAAGTGCACGTGAAATGAAAATGGAGGTATTTTGGGGTAATCTAAGGGAGATAGTTGTCTAAAGTCTAAAATCATAATTTAATTTTTATTTTTTGGTCAAAACTTGCACTATTCCTAAACTAGTGCAAATCATATATCCTTGAATTAGTTACTATTCTTTTATTAATTAATTAATTTTCTCAATAATCCCTTACAAATATTTTAGTAGCTCAACAACCATTCATGGCGTCAGAGGCTAAGAACCAACTAGGCCACTTTGTCAAACAGCTAGCGATTTATCGGCCAGATGCACCCATTAAATAGCAGGTGTGATGATACAATTAATTAATATTTTGGGTACTATTGTTTATCTGCATTAAGCAATCATTAAATTTAACTACGGATCATTTATTTTTCTCCAAGATCGATGTATAGTCATTCCTCATTAGAATTCTAAATAGTTAGCTATAACTGCGCTATTACTTTTTTGGTCTTAAAAGCTATAACGTTATCAGCTGTTTTTATTTTTTTTGGGTTCTAATTAAATAGCTAACTATAACTGCGCAATAGCTGCACTATAGCTTTTTCGGACCTTAAAAGCGATGATACGATAATCGCTATTTAGATCTTGATATTATACATATAGAAGGACAACTGAATTAGTAATGTTTAATTTGTTATATATATGAGGCCATGATTTTGACAAAAATTTAACGACAAAAATAAATTTCTCATATATGAATTTCACAAAATAAACATTAATAATAATGACTGAAATATAGTAATTATTTATACTCAGTATAAATTATTAACGGCTAGTTAGTCTTACCGATTAATTTCAACGTGTATATAAATATTAGAGATGATAATAACATTATTCCTGCTAGTTGTATTATGCAGAGGACCTATTCCAATGTTATTTCAATATTCAGTGAACGATAAGTATCTGGCCCTCCTCCACCAAACCAAACACAACCCCGCACACAGAATATATATATATATATATATAGTTTGATATTAGCAACTAATTAATTATTATTAAGTGTTTCCGCTTTCCACGGATATTGGGAAGAAGAATAGTTAGTTCATAGCAACTAATTTGCACCTTTCAAGCTTAAAAAGATTATAATAACTACCAAGTCATATTGTATTACAAGTACATAAAGTATTACGTTTTAAGCACCTCAATCATGCATGTCATGTTGTAATAAATTGTTTTCATTTATCGAATCTTATTGTTCTATCCTCATATATATTGATGTTTTAGTTTTCTTTTCTCATTTTCGAAACATGTATTTGATGTGTTTAAAAGGTAAAAAAGTTTTCTTAATAATACAACTTTTTTGACATATATTTTCGAGAAACTTATTGTATTATTTGTCATCAAGAGATTTTTAGAATTTTAACGAAAAAAAAACTGAGAACAAAAAGTTATTGAATTCAATTTGTTTTAGCTTTTTAATTAGTTTTAGTTTTTTTCTTCAAAAAAGATGTTTTCTTTTCCAAAAGAAGTCGAAGATAATTATAATTATATACTAGAAAATGAAGATTTGTTGCTTTATTATAGTTTCAACATTCATATACTGTAGCTTTAGGTTTCATTTTCGTTGGTATTAAAGAATATAACAAAAAAATCAACACGCGCGTAGAAATCTGACGCATTTTTCATACTTGTATACTCTTGATACTGAAATAAAATTGAAACGCTAATACTTGCATGTATGTAGAGAAACTAATCAAGTAGAATTTTTTATTATTATGTAAAATGTGGAGGGTTTATGTATATCCTTCTATATATAACGTATGTTGCAAGCATCAATGAGTCGGTGCTTCAACTATACATTTTGATACTGGGAATTTTAAACGATCAATCTGAGCCGCTCAATATGATTGTTTTACTCAAATCTTATATTGACACATCCTATGTGTCTATATGCCAAATTCTTTTTAATTTGTATCATATAGTTCTCATAAAAGTTTGTGCAAACATCTGATCAGTTTTAAATAGAAATATAGTACTGATAAATGGTACATCGACATATTATTTGATCATTAGTTGATATTAAAGTCGGTCCATTTTCTCAATTTTTGTGCATTTTATTTAGTTCTATACAAGATTTGTCATGCTTTGATTTTGTGCAGAACAAGATGAATCTTTAAAATTAACTCAAACATATGAAGAGAACATGAGGGATACAAAAATTAAAGCCACCGCCACCATGTAACATCACAACTTTTTAAGGAGAAATCAAAGAGGAAAATAGCAACTCTTAAGGATTTCAAGCACATAAAGAGAAAATTATAAATTGTTCACAAAGAAAATTTATTCAATCTTTCTCTTATATTTCTTTGAGTTTTTGGATTTATGGAAGAAACTTGATTTGTAATATGAGTCGCTAAACTTTTTTTCATAGAAAAATGTGGATGTAACTCAATACTTGGATATACTTTAATATAAATTTAATTTGCTTTTTAACTAAAATTATAGTACTATTGATTTGTTCTGTGTATGATTAATTGCTAACTTTAGTCCAATACCGGAAAGACTTGGAACAAATCAGGATATCTGAGGCACGAAAGTAGTTCAAAATTTTCGAATAATTCATGATTTTTTTTTTTTTTTTTTGAGATAAGTGGAATAATTTCCACCGATTTCCTTTAACAGAAAACCATACAAAATTTACTGGTTACACCTATCTGGTACCCATACATCATTACAAAATGACATCTATTAGGCACACAATGCCTTGAACCCAATATAACAAGAACCATTAACCAAACTTAGTTTTACTTAGCTAGCTGCCTGCATCTAAACCACTTCAACTAAGCAAGCTTAATTACACAAAAGCCCAACACTGTTCAGAAATAACCAAAAACACTTGAAATATGAATCAAACTTCATAAAGCTGAATATTCTTCCATTGCTTCATTCTCTAAACCAGGCAAAGGATTGTACACTCTGTCCAAATCCTCCTCCTCTGCCTTCTCTATAGTTGTACCTATCAAATCCTTCAAATCATAAGGAAGCATCAAAGTCAACTTGAAATATGTATATCATTTTTCTGATTTTTGAACCAGAATGATGCAACAGTTATTATTTGAGCAGCTAAACTTATTCACAGATTTCAAAATACCCCCTTGAATATATTCTATTACGTTATAACTATATAGTCCACAATACTGAATCCCTAATTAGTTCTACTAACAATTTGTCCTTTAATGGTATACACGCATCTATCATAGAATTTAATGTCTTTAAGATAGAATGATAAGCCGAAAAAATAGAAGACTAACTAACTTAGGCTCGGTACTTTACTTTGCCATAAAAGTGGGTACTATTTACCTTAGATAAAACTCCTTAATAAGCCTAAAATTTAGTAGAAAGCATTAATAAATTTATAAATTTACTACAGTATTGTGGTGAATCCATAGTTCTAGAATCTCAAACCTCTTTGAATTCATTCCTAGCATATATATTAGATTTCCTCTTAGTTAAATTTGTCTAATTTAGGTTTAGTTAGCTAATTGAAATTGCACAAATCGATACTTATATTGTTTTTTATATGGACAAAGACCTAAAGGCTAGAATACTACATTGATAGGTGGTACGCTTTGCGACGAATTTATTAGTGTAGAAAAAGGTTTTCTTAAGAGCATATAAATCACCAACAAGTACATTAAAAGTAATTATCTGTATTAATAATTCTTAAATGTGGGCAAGCAGCAAAATTGCCAAAGATAATGGCTTCATAACAGCCCCCATTTTTCTAAATAAATTGTCAGCTGTTAGTTTAACTTTAAGCAACATCATTATCATATATAGAATTAAAGAACCAATTGCCACTCCTCAACACTTGTATGTATTATATTATTTATGCAGACAACTCTTAAGCATCTCAAAAAGACAATGAGAGGTTTCAAGTTGGCTAATCAAATTAATCAAAAAAGGACACATGAATAGTTAGCTAATTAAATACTACAATAATTATACAAACGTCTAATGACCTGAAGAGTGTCCAATTAGAGTATTTTGACCATTTCTCTATAGTCTATTCTGTAATATTGACTTTTTTTTTTGAGAAAACAATAAGGGTCATACCCTCATTTAAATTAATCATAATCGGTTACATAGTATTTAGGTTTCCGGGAGTGGAAACCTTGCGCTATATACAGGATAATATTGACTTTGTAAACAAGATATTTAATAAAACACAGCTATGTTTCCATTTTTGTATTTTGTTTGGTCCATCAACTTGCAATTATGTATCACTTCAAGAAGTATATATTTAATTCGTACGTATAAAGGTTTGAAAGTACGTATCTGCCAGCCTGCAGGCTGCAGCTGTATGCTCTCAAACCAATCAAAGAGTATGGTTTTCACGTGTATTCTTAAACCAGCTAATTATTTGCGTTGTCAGTTGTAAATTAACTGTTAATAGTTTTCTTTAATTTTGAAGCCAATCTGACACAAGCTGGAGCCCCGTGTTATTAGTTTTTCTTGGAAGGTATGTGTTGAAGAGAGTATACCTAATTTTTTGTTACAATGAAGAATAGAAGAATATGGGGTATTTCGTTTTGTCTGTTTTTGTCCTTGGTAGAGTTTTTGAATTTCGTGTATTATGTGTTTGAATTGGGGTATTTGGTAGGGGTGTCAACGGGTATGAAACGGGTTGGGTAGAAGTATATATTTCCTATCCTTATTACCCGTTATACTAACGGGAAAAACTTTATTCGTACCCGTATCTGATAAGTTAAACAGAAAAAAAAAAAAATCTTACCCGTACATGTCTTATCGATACGATACCGAGCGAATAAACGAATAAAAGAATGCCATTGATTGAATAGATATTTATCAGTCATGAGTATAACTATATGATATCAGTCAGAATCTCCATATAAATATATATATATATATATATATATATATATATATAGAGAGAGAGAGAGAGAGAGAGAGAGAGCGGCTAACGTCAAAACGTTTGTTCCTGAGCTCAGGAACATATAAGTTTTAAACCGTCCGATCTATTTTAGATTCGTGCCTGATCAGATCTGCTGGGTCGCTGATTTGAATTGAGCGGAACGGAGAAATAAAAAATTTCGCTCAATCCGCTGAAACACAAAATTGGATCAGTCCATTTCTTCTCCGCCAACTCTCTCTCTCTCACGCGCAGGCGATTTACTGTCCTTTCTCCTCTGCCAACCTCCGCCAACCTCCGCCAACTTCTCCAGCGATAACAGCCGCTCTCTCTCAGCGGCAATCACTCCAGCGACAACCGCTGCTGTCTCTTCTCTCGGTCCTCTCCTCTCAGCTGAAACTAGGGTTAGCTAGCGACAACGTCACGAGTTCGTTTGTGAAATTGGTAAACTCTCTCCTTTCTCTTGTTCTCTCTTTCTAAGTCCGAGTCATATCAAATCAATCAGATTAATTAATGATAAATTAATCGTTCAGGGTCTCGTGAAATTGGCAATTTTACGATTTTGCTTCTGCTTCTCTGCATCTGGGGTTTCTGTGATTTTGAGTAACAGTTCTTGTTAGATTTTTTTGAAATGTTACTATTTTGAAATTAACTTTTTTCTCCCCTTCTTGACAAAGACAGGTACCAGTACATGCTTGAATGTTACTATTTTTTTGAAATTAACTTTTTTCTCCCCTTTTTGATATGGCCCCGTGTCAGATGCTGATTTTGCTTGGTACCTATTTAAAGATGTATAGAGGCTACAAAGAACTCAAAAATGCTTTATGCAAGATGTTTGGCTCCTTTGGTAAGGTACGACTATTTGAATTTACAAAAGTTTAAGAACTGCTACTGGTACGGCATTTAGTATCAAGATAAACTCTATATATATACATTATAAAAGGAGTACCGCATACTAGAGAGCTTAAATTGAAGGGGAAATGGTCATGGCTTATGGTAAACACACTAACTTAAAACTAATTTAGTTAGGAATACAAAAAACAGTTTAAGATGAGATGGGATGAGAGTTGTGAAGTACCATGCAAAGAGAAAGCTCAGCCAATAGTCTGCTAAGAATTTCAAAGATAATTGATGATGAGTACTGGGTCAACATGTAAGTCTAAATATTATTTTAATTTTTTATTTTCAGTTTATTGCTATGATCTATTTTTGCATCGATTTCAGAGAGTGTGGCTTAACCATATTATTACCAGTATCAAGCAATGTTGTGCAAGGAGGGCCCCTAAACAATAGGGAAAGCAAATGATGTATTGCGTGGTGGACGAGGGTCATGAGGGCCCCTAAACACTCTTCATCGGCATACTCTATTGAGACGAAAATTGCAAAGATGGATGTGAGGCACAATAGGAAGAAGAAAGAATTGAAGTACTAGTCTAGGAGAAAGTTGCTCTAACTTGAAATAGTATGTGAGACACAATAGGAAGAAGAAAATAGTAGGATTATTTGTAATTGGTTTTGTAATTATTTGTTTTTTTTTTAAATAGTATGTGATGGAATGACATGTAATTGTAATGACTTTAGCTAGATGATGTTAGTTTTTTTATGTAATGACTTTAACTAAGTGATGTTGGTTTTGATGTATTTGAGTTAAGTGACTATTGCTTATCTAATTTGCCCAATGCTTGAGTTCTCTAATTTGCACTATGTTTTTTACTTATCTTAATGCATAGCACTATACTGTGTTGTGCTATGGTTAGTGGGAAAGGGTATGATTCAAGCATGTAGCAGTGTTTCTGGGGTCTTTATAAGCACACTTTTTTTTACTGTCGCATGATAGTCTTCTTTAGATTAGTATATTCTCATATTTTTGAATTAGTTTACTTTCACTTTATTTATTAATTGTAAGACTGTAACAGTATGTTTCTTTTTAAATTAGTTTTGTGTTTTAGTATAGTATCACAATTTTTGACTGGGACATGACAGTATGACTATTTTTGACAATTTTTAAGTTTTTGAAAAGATGAACTTTTAAAAACCATTATGCTATATTTTACTAAGCAAAAATGAAAATTTTTATATAAAAATGCTCAAGAGAGTGTGTTTTATCTGCCTCTGTGGTGGCATGGCTAGAATCTAAGTTATCGCTATTTTTGCAATTTTAATTCATTTTTACTGTTTTTAGGTTTTTTCTTGTACTAGCAAGCATGTTTTTGCTTGTCTTTTTTGGCACCAGCAAGCATAGTAGAGCCTTAATACATGAAAATCATAGAAACTCTACTATGAACTTTAAGAAAACATTTCTCTACTGCCTTGTCAGTCTTTTACTTGTGGAATTATGCATGAATGTCCATGTTATTTTTTTTAATTGCCTTTTAGTGACTTTGAAACAACATATATAAAAAACAGCATATATATGATCCAGCGGTATTATGCTAGAGCTTTAATACATGAAAATCATAGAAACTATACATGAAAATCATATATATGCAGGAAGGTCCATGTTATTTTTTTTATTGCCTTTTAGTGACTATGAAACATCATATATAAAACAGTAATATCCAGTGGTAAATACATTTGGTACCATTGGTATAGTCAAACAGCATCTATCAAAAACAGCACATATCAACAACAACAAAAATGAGCATATATCAACAACTGCACACAATGGGATGCCTGTTCATTGTAATTATGTTATTCTACTGGTTCTTGATTTTTGTTATTCTAACTACTTTTCATTGTAATTATGATGAGGGAAATCAGCAACGAAATGGGATGCCTGTTCCCCCTTCTGGACCTCTAAGCCAATTAAATTTTGCTGCTATGATACCTATTAAAGTAACATACAGGTATAAAACATATTTTTGTTCTGATTTTGTAAATTACAAAGTGTATAGAGATAGGATACTTTAACATATAAGCACTTGTTTCAAGTGTTAATTGCAAGATATACCTTTTAGTTATTGTTCTAAATCTCCTTATATAATATGATAATTTCTCATGCAGGCCTCTTCTAGTAGACATAATTCAAACTGAGGATGTTAAAGAGCTATGTAAGATTTTGGTGGTTGCATCAGCAGAAACAGCGAAAGCACATATTTTTGAGCGAAATACTTCTGGCCGAATCAAATTGCCAACCAAATTTTCTTCTACTTGTTCTAGTTTTTAATAAATGCCCTACCTTTTGTATGGATAAGCACATTTGCTTTTAGATTTATGCTTCTTTTGCATAGATAACAATTTTGTGCGTAGGCCTGACACAACAAAACACAGAAATTCAAAATACAACTTTTTTCTTACCAATAGCTAATTACAAACCCATAGAGGAGAGGAGTGGAACCCAGCCAAACCCTGCTTGGTTGTTATTTCCCTTGATAACGAGTATCAAGCCTTTGTCCAGAGAGGAGAGGAGCGGAGCCCTGCTTGGCTGGGTTTGGGGAGAAATTGGGTTACGCGGGAGAAAGGGAGAGAAATGAGCGAGGGTTCTCCGGTTCGCGTAACATTCCGTTCCGCTCAATTCAAATTAGCGAAATCAACGAAATCAGCGACCCAGCAGATCTGATCAGGCACGAATCTAAAATAGATCGGACGGTTTAAAACTTATATGTTCCTGAGCTCAGGAACAAACGTTTTGACGTTAGCCGCTCTCTATATATATATATATGTGTGTGTGTGTGTGTGTGTGTGTGTATATATATATATATATAAATCATTATAACTATAATCGTTCACTGTTTAAAAGTTTTCGTAATTAACCAGACTCATATGAACTAACAAGGAAATTTGCTCAACAAATTACTTCCATTAAAACAGGCTAAGAGCATGATAACATAACTCTTCGTGTAACAGTCTTTCACATAAATTTTGAACTTCAATATGTACGCCGCACGAATGATTTCACACAAAATCCCAACACCAACGTGTGTTGGATCCAATGCGGTTATTACTTAGAGCATCTACATTCTTAAAACTCCTAGAGTTTCTAAATAAACTGTTAACTGCTTTTAAAAAAGTATAAACTATGGAGTTTCTAAATATCGACATTCCTAAAACTAATTTTAGATTTTCTAATAAGCCACAGCTTCAGTAAATTAAAATTGATAAGCTACATCAGCAATAAATTAAACTAATTTTAGTGAATACAGGCCAATCATTTTGCCATGCCAGAGTTTATAAACGATTTCTTAATAAGAAATTATTAAGCAAAGTTGCTAAATAAGAAATCTATCTACATCTCTGAAACTGCCTTGTCAGATTAAAAACTCTAATAATTTCAGAAAAACTGTATAGACGCAATGACAGATTTCAATATTGCAGATAAATCGAGTGGAATAACAGTCATATATCTGCGCGTATCTTTTCTGAGCTTGACTCATTACATCTCTCATCTCTGATACTTAAATCTATATTGCAGAAATCAATGATAACAATTCGGAAAACTTGTCGGGGGATTTAATCGATCTCTGACATAATTGCACTCTAAATTATAAAGGCTCGACGAAAAGCCAATTCTTTCGTCTACATCCCTCAACTTGTGTTATTCCAAGCCGAAATTTTTAAATTTACCATTCACAAAATATTGATAAACTAATATACTACGATTTCGTAGAAATTCCATATTCACCACAAACACAATCTATAGTTGAATCCACAGATTGGGTGGACTCAACCTGTCGTTGAGTCCACCAAAAGTGCTGAAATCGAGTAGGAACCTATACATTTAATACTTTTGGTGATTGAGTCCACCCATTCCATGGACTCAGGGGCGGATATAAGGCTTAGCTAAAGATTGCTAAGTCACTCCTGTGATTTCAAAATTTTAATTATACGTGTAAAAATTTTATTTTATTTTATTTTTCTAAACTTTTTATATAGTTTAGTCACCCTCAATAAATTACAAATATTTAATTGTAGTCTAGTGGTTAAAGCTCTATTTTGTGGTTAAGAAGTCTTGGATTCAAATCTTATTCATCACACTTGTGCATTTTAACAACTCTATCCAAAATTTCTAGCTCCGCCCCTGCATGGTATATATAAAAAAATTTCTGTTTATTTTTTCTTTGAATGGTATATATAAAATTTTCGGTATTCCAAAATTAGCATCCTTGTCTATACACTCTGTATTACCACAAGTTAAACATGCCCAATATAATCCAATTTAATAGGCCCGATTGAACCGGAAATGCATTGCGAAATGGGAGTAGAAAAATGCATGAACAAAAAAAAATATTATATAAAAATGTGAGCAGTGAACGCTTCCATGAAGCAGTAACTGCACAGAAAATCAATCAACTTAAAATATAGAATAAAAAGATGAATAACAAAAATTTAGTATATGGTTTATTTAATAAGAAATCTATAGTCTTAAAAAAATAATTCATATACAAAATATTTTTTATTTTTTAGTGATTATATATATTATCAAATTATTTAATAATTATCTGTAATTTATTAAGCTAGAATAGTAGAATACAGATCAGTTAAATACGATTACAAGTAAATCTAAACAAATGCGCAAAACACGGAGTCCGGTCCGGTTCCCCTAAAATAAACCAAATTTTATCAGAAGTTCGGGCCATTCCGGCCTGTGGTGGAATGCACATGGCCCTTTAATATCCGTGCCAGAGCAAATCGAACGGTCTGGAATCAAACTCAAAATTTGTGTTACTTTAGGGGATCCGAAGTTTCCCTTTTTCCTTCGCTTGGGACAGCCAGCCCTTGAAGCTGAGCTTCCGATGAGTAGCCTCTCTCTAACGATTAATAACATGGTTCCGCAATCCGAAACAAAGGAATCCAAATCCGCTAAGAGCAAGAGCAACGGTGAGAGTGCTACTAAGAAGGCTAAGAAGCATGAGTCGGGTCCGAATCCGATAGATGATGAAATTGAAGCGGGTGGAGCGTGCCAGTTCCCGATGAGTCGGCTTCGGAGGTTGGTGCGCACTGACGATCCAACCACCCGAACTACACTCGATTCCATTTTTCTCATCAACAAAGCCTCTGTTAGTCTCTTCTAATTTCTTTCTCTTTTTCTTTTTCTTTCTAATTTGAATTTAAACTAACACTTGTTCTACTGTAGGAGATGTTTTTAGAGAAGCTTGCCCAAGATTCATTTATCAATATGATCAAAGAACGCAAGAAATCATTACAGTACAACCATGTTTGTAAGTTTAATTTTTCTTTTTTTCTTTTTTAAAAGGAAAAAGTAAGATGACAATTTAGTTTATTTTCAGTACATTCTCAGGTTGAAATAATTTGAACAGATAACCTACTGGTACAGGACAACCATGTTTGTAAGTTTAATTCATTTATCAATATGATCAAAGAACGCATGAAATAATTACAGTACAACCATGTTTGTAAGTTTAATTTTTCTTTTTTCTTTTTTAAAAGGAAAAATTAAGATGACAATTTAGTTTATTTTCAGTACATTCTCAGGTTGAAATAATTTGAACAGATAACCTACTGGTACAGGACAACCATGTTTGTAAGTTTAATTCATTTATCAATATGATCAAAGAACGCATGAAATCATTACAGTACAACCATGTTTGTAAGTTTAATTTTTCTTTTTTCTTTTTTAAAAGGAAAAATTAAGATGACAATTTAGTTTATTTTCAGTACATTCTCAGGTTGAAATAATTTGAACAGATAACCTACTGGTACAGGACAACCATGTTTGTAAGTTTAATTCATTTATCAATATGATCAAAGAACGCAAGAAATCATTACAGTACAACCATGTTTGTAAGTTTAATTTTTCTTTTTTTCTTTTTTAAAAGGAAAAAGTAAGATGACAATTTAGTTTATTTGCAGTACATTCTCAGGTTGAAATAATTTGAACAGATAACCTACTGGTACAGGACAGTACTCTCAAGTTTTGTTATTTTTTTCCCTTTTACATTTTACAGCATCATCTGTGCATGACAAGAAAAGATACGAGTTTCTTTCAGGTAAATTTCAATCTTTGAAACTTTATATTAGATTTTTAAAATATGAAAAAAAAGAAGGCCAATTTGGTTAGGATATCATATACATTTTGATGTATTACAAGTACTAAAAGTAATTTTCATGCATATAAACTTGAAAATAAGTGTAAATATGATGCGAAAACAAATGTTTGACATGCGCAGATTTTGTCCCAGTGAAGGTAAAAGTGGCGAATGCATTAGAAGAACGAGCATCTTTGTCTGATTTGCGATCATAGTGCCTTGTTCAAAGCCTCTTCTATGTATGTGAACCTTTTGTTACCATTGTTTACTCCGTCACTTCACAAAGATCCGTGAAACAATATAATTCGAACTTCAGAAGATACGAGAAGATGAGGCAATGTGATGTTTACCATGTTATAAAGGCCATCTGAGATATATCACTTAATTTGTGTAGATGTGTACTTTATTTCCGAGTTCTATAGGGCAGCGTTTGCAAACTTTTTTGTTTTTATTTTGTTGGTTTGTGCTGTAACACTATATGGCATGTTGGAGATGATCACACAAGTAAACCCTGATTATTATTCTATTTGATAACTTGCTATATTCAATGTGTATTGGGGTAAAATTCTTCTGTTTTAGGTTTTGTTATCTATTGGCCTACTAAAAACCTATATGCGTTGTTATATTATACCAAATTGATTGCCACAGTTTCTT
This sequence comes from Carex parvula, assembly GCA_025461045.1. Lineage (NCBI taxonomy): Eukaryota > Viridiplantae > Streptophyta > Magnoliopsida > Poales > Cyperaceae > Carex > Carex parvula. Next base: position 623,280 of record JAJGRW010000832.1, read on the forward strand.
GTTTTTTGTTTTTTCATTTTATTTCAGTTCATGAAATGAAGGTAAACTGAGGATGCTTATTTGTAAGAGTCAAATTCAATCTTACTTGAGGCATAATTAGGCAAAAATAGTGCAGGAAGCAGACAAATTAATGCTTAACTGGTTTGGGACTTAATTTTGTAATCGAATCTTAATTGCGTAAAATGCTTTTACTGTTGCTGTTTGTTACTGGTAACAGTGACTATTGCTGGAAATTTTGCCTCACAGCTAAAATTGGAATGCTTAAGAGAATTAAATGATGAAACTTGTTATTCTTCTGATAGTACTTAATGATGAAACTTACATGTTAATTTAAATATCATACTGATTTTGTAATTGTTATTCTTGCAATTATATGATGCCCAAATCACTCAAATGTGCATTCATCTCTTCATCAAGAAGCACATTGCTCGGTTTTATGTCACAGTGCAACACAACTCGCCACATCTAGCACCACTTTGAACCTCTGTACAAGGTTCAAGTAGGGTGTTGTTGATGAATGAATCCATCGCTCGAGGTTCCCATTGGGCATGAATTGGAGCACAATCGCCTTGAAGTCTAAGTTAGAGCAAGCACTGATGACTTCCACTAGGTTGCGGTGCCACATCATGCCTAACACCATGCACTCTGAATCGAAGGTTTTCAATGCCTCTTCGCTTTGAGGTTCAGAACTTTTACGGCAACAAAGGTACCGTTAGAAAGCTCTCCTTTGAAAACTGAACTGAAACCCCCAGTTCCCAATAGATTAGATTCGCTGAAGTTTTGTGTTGCACGGACCAATTCGTAGTATGAAATTGCACAATACTCTTCCATGCTTGGTGTTCCGGGAATGAGTGAGGTAGGTTTAGTACACCGCCAATATATAAATTATACATAAGCATGTACAAATCAATGCTAAGCTACATGCTCCACATAGCTCCTTATTACCAACTAAATATTGAATTATGATGTTGGAGAAAACTCCGTCAGCCGGTATCTCTCCTTACAACTCATTATAAGAAAGGTTCAGTTCAACAAGGTACTTGAGATTAGCTAGAGATTTTGGTATAGTTCCAGACAGATATTACACGAAAGATACATGTAATTAATATTGAGAATATTACCAAACGACACAGATTATTACACAAAATTTTGTGAGAAGCTTAATTGTATGAAGTTTTTGAGGTTCCATACCCCTCTAGGAATAGTTGAAGACAAGTTATTGTATACCATCCTTAGATATAGGAGATTGGTAAGTTTTCCTATCGACTCCGGTATGGCACCTGTAAGTGAGTTAAATTCAAAGATTACTTGAGTCAAACTTTTAACTTGCCCGATCTCATATGGTATTGGCCCGGACAGAGCATTCCTACCGACATAAAACATTTGGAGTTTATTCATTTTGCCGATTGATGTAGGTATATTACTGGTCAATTTATTGCCAGTGAAATCCAGTGCGAAAAGGTTGGTTATGTTACTAAACTCTGAAGGATAGCTCCTGATAAGAGGTTTGTCTCGGCACTGAATTCTTGAAATGTTTTACTGAGGTTTCCAACAGACATTGAAATTGAACCCTCTAAATTGTTATATGAGAAACCCAGAGCTTTGAGGTTTTTACAGTTGGACAGCGAATCTATGAAGGTACAATTGGCGTAGGACCTGAAGGTCCTTCCCTATAGAAGCTGGTATGGTACCGGTGAATTTATTCCAACTGAGATCTAGTTGCGCAATATTTGAAAATTTTGACAGAAACGAAATGGTTCCTGTCAAACCATTCTCAAATAGATTCAACTATTAGAGGTTTTTCAGATTGCCTAACTCGCCAGGAACTTCACCCCATAAATGATTTGCACTAAGGTCGAGTTGTGTGACCGCTGTAAAGTTGCCTAAAGACGGAGGAATGTGTCCGGTAAAATTGTTATCATCCAGGTACAATATTTCTAGTTTTGCCAAGTCATGTAACTGAGATGGTATGCTTCCGGTAAACTGGTTAGTCAAAAAGGAGAGGAATTGTAAGTTTATACAACGGCTGAAACCTGAAGGTAAACTTCCAGTAAAATTATTGCCCTCCACTGTAAAAAGCTGTAATTTGGGTGTCAAAATACTCATGTTAGACACTGTTAGGGGGCCATACAAATTGTTGTGCAACACCGAAAAAAGCTCCAAGGAAATGTTGAAAATTGACGATGGTATATTGCCAGTGAGCATGTTATGAGTTATGACTGAGATTTAGATACGTGATACGGGGAAGATGACCAAGCGAGTCGGGTATGGAGCCAGTTAGTGAGTTATTACTGATGTCAAGGTGTTTGATGAACGAAAGGTTACCTAGCATCGGAGAGATTGTCCCTGAGAGAGACAATCCTCCTAGAGATACTGCAACGACTCTCTGATGCCGAGCGCTGCACGAGACGCCGAACCATTTGCAGAAGGAGGTGTTATTGTGCCAAGTCGAGTCGAGAGTGCCAGTTGGGTCATAGATGAGGCTTTTGAAGGAGAGCAAGGCAGCGAGATCGGTTGTGTTGTCGTGTGATAAAGAGAATTTGAAAACCTTATTTGAGCTTCAAACGATAAATTGAAATCATTAAAACAAATTTACTTCACAAGATGTGTGTTTACATTTTAAATTTATAAATTTTTTAGTTCATTTAGTATACAATATAGCGGTCAAAATATTATAAAAAACAAATGCATTAAAATTAACTTATAAATCTTAATTTTTGTATTATACTATATGAATTCGATAGTATAGCGGCACACCTATCGCTTAATTTGAAACCTACTAAATCAACCAATCAAATTAGAATCAATTTAAACGACGTTAGAGTTTCATTTTTAAGAAGTGAATTTTAATATTTGACAATAAATGGTCAATTAAATTTTAGATTTACAATTTTAATGCACACCTTAATTAAAAAAATAAATTTACAATTTAGTTTCTTAATTTTGAACAACTTTTTTTTACATATCAGGTGAATGTAAAAGTTGGATGTGCCAATAATTATCCTTATTATAATAAGACAAAAAAGTTTGAGCTCCCACAGTTTTCGTCGTTAGAAATAGTTAGCTTGCTCTGAATCTTACGAGTTCTAGTTGGCTTATGCGCAAGCTCTTTGAAGAAATATTAATTTAATTTATCATAATTCCATGTTTTCAATTGAGCATAAAGGCCGGTATTATGCAATAAAAAGGACTGTTTTTTTCATTTCTGAGAGCTGAACTGGCCCGAAATTTGGGCTCTTTACACAAGGAGGCCTAAATGTACCGAGACCCTTTTATAATAAAAAAATAGACTATATAAATGAATATGATCCGTAATTAAGATAAGTCAATTACTACCAATCATATTTTTTGTTAAATAAGCACGTTAAGTTAGTCTGTGATATTGTATCAGTGATGCTATTTTTTTTAATTAAAAGATGTAAGATGGGCCAGTGCACGGTGTATGTCAGTGAGCGTTATGGGTCACCATTCTGGAGCGTTCTAAGAAAACTCCAGAAATTAGATTTCTTTTTTACTTTGATTTTGACTGGTAGACTTGAGGACAAATATTGTTTGGTGGCGACAGGGGCCAACTAACAACCCCAGAAACAAACAGCACACCATCGGCCTCCCGTTCCCCATTCTTCCACATAACCAACACATCATTCATAGGAATCATAGCACCATTTCCTAAATTCTATGCGAAACTGACAATCAGGGTATCTATAATATGGGGAATGCTGAATGCACAACAAAAGATTACTAAAATAAATATAACAGAAACCAAGAAATAAGGCATAATAATAATAATAATAATAACATTAATGATTATAGAAAGTTCTAGAGTCTACAAATTATCGTATTATTAACATTATCTGATCTCTATGCTCTCAAATCTTATATCCCAAATCCTAAACCATTAATAATAATTCTATAATCATTCCATAAACAATGATTCAATACACACAATCAGGAGTTCAGGACTCAATGGATAGTATCAATCAATTAACAATGAACAATATAAATACAAATGTTACCTTTTTCTCCATTTGATCTACTATTTAGGTAATAAAATCTAATTTTAGACGCTCAATCTTACTAAACCGAGATCAAAATCAGATCTTTTGAATCAGTGATATCAGAATTTCCAGAAAGTAAACAGTACCAATTAATCAATTCAAATCAAATAATGAAAGATCCATAACTATTTTCAGAAACAAATCCTCGTATACATCTAAATCTCCGAAATAGTAAAATATGAATGATCAATTGTTTCATCTCATGAATCTCTCTCGTACAGGTACAATATATGAATGGTATAAGTATCAAGAACGTATCAATAAATCGAATCTAAATGACATATTAAAGATAAAAAAATATAAGATTTGAAAGAAAGATTCTCCTTGGTCCTTACACCATCTCTACTCTGGAACTGGAACTGTAGCCATACCTGGATCTTCGTATATTCGCTTGCCTCTTTTTACACACAAGTACTCCCAATCCGACGACTGCAGTTGCAGCAAATACACCTACAACAACTCCTGCTTTCTTATGACCGTCCAGACCTTTCTTCTCATCTGTCTTTGTCTCCTCTTCTCCCGCATCAATGGAACTAGCTTTTACTGCCGCTGCATACGATGGTGTTGGTGCTGGAACTGGAAATGGTTTTACTGGAGAGGATAATGGAGAGGGGGCAGGAGCTTCATCTAGCAAGTCACTAGTGGAGGGAGGAGAGGCGAATGGAGAGGAAGAAGGAGAGTCGGAAACAGAGAGGTCTGGTGGGGAGGCAAGATCAGCAGGGTCTGAACTGGAGAAGGTAGAAGTGGGTGGGAAAGAAGGGGGAAGTGAGATCTGAGATGACTGAGACAGAGAGAGATGAGGCATTACTGTTAAGAGAAGGAGAGAAACAAGGAAGAAGAGATGGAGAGACGCCATTGTTGGAATTGAGAGAGAGAGGAGAGGAGAAGCGCAGATCTAGAGAGAGAGACAGAGGTTTATAGTGAGGGAAACAGCTGGCGGTGGGGACGAGAGAGAGAGAGTGTGTAAGCACTTTAAGAGTGAAATAAGGAAATCTTAGAGGGAGACAGAGAGCAGGAGTCCAAACCTCTAAGGTAACAGAATATTTATGATTAAATTTGGACCGTCCGATCGGAATTCCGGACCAATCCAGCCCAAGGTGGAATGTAAGGATCCCTTTAATATTCGTGCAGATTCTGAATCAAACGTTCCAGATCAAAATAGAAATATTTTGTTACCTTAGGTGATATGATTTTTTTTTTTTTTGAGAAAAAGGTAATATGAATTAGACAGAGAGGGACTGAGGGGAACACGTATCCTCTGCATTAACTCAAAAGAGAATCTTTTGAGTTAATGTATCTCGGCCGTTTGATATTAAACGGAGCCAATCCGGCTGTCTGATTTTAACAGAGGGGTCTTTAATATTAGTGCGGATCTAATTTGCACGGATCTTGAAGTTAATCATATGGTCCAGATGCATTAACTCAAAAGATTCCCTTTTGAGTTAATGCAGAGGATACGAATTCGACTGAGGGAGGGTAAAAATAATAAACTAAAGGATGGGTTTCTGTCCAAAAGGCTTTGGACGAATCTTCATCCACAGCTAGTTCTTAACCGTCCGATCCATTTCAAAATTTGATCGGACGATTAATATAGGCGAGCGGTTTAAATTTATTAAGTTATAAATTGTTCACACTTATCTCAACGCATATCGGACGGATTATTGTTGGCTTTGGATAAAATTTGTCCAAATCATTTTGAACAAAATTCAATTCTGAAATTCCTAACTAAAAAGGTCGGTCAGAACTCAGACGGCATTTAGGTTGTTTTTTTTTTTGTTAATTTTAATTATTTAAAGAACACTCAACTCAACTCAAAAGTAAGCTGCTACCTTTTCGTTTATTTGAAGTTTGAAACTTTGAATTTTGAATTCATGTTAATCAATTTAAGGGAAAAATATATATTTATTCTCCAGCGACCAGCGGTGTTGCTACTTAAGGGTACAAAATGGAGTTTTTTTATTTTTGTGTAAATAATAGTGCTTTCTACGACACAATTAAAATAATAAAATAATAAAGAGGACGATTTGCGCTTAAATTAGATTCTACACGGTCCCTTAGATTGGGAAAATTAAGGAATTGACTTGGCAAATTTTTTTATTAATTGATTTAGGATCTCGTGCTCCTGCTCCCTCCAAGAAAGCAACAGTCTAGGGGCGTTCATCGGTTTCTAAAATAGAACCGAACCGAACTAATTTAGCATTATAACCGAACCGAACCGAACTAAAGATTTATTTCAGTTTATTCGGTTCAAACCAAAATATATTAATTTTTTTTATTTAAAATAATTAATTTATCATAAACCGAAGTATATTAAGAAATAAATCAAAGTATTTAAAACAATTGATTAAGAAATAAACCGGAGCGGTCCGGACCAAATTCATAACATATAAAAGTTCGGTCAGTTAGGTTATTTCGGTTTTGAAATTTTTAAACCGAACCGAATCCAAATTATTTTGGTTTTAAAAAACAAACCGAACCGAACCATTAAACTGAAAAACCGAACCGTTTGGTCCAAACTAATTCGGTTCGGTTCAAAACGGACTAAACCGGACCCAATAAACACCCCTAGCAACAGATCAAGTATTCACTACTCTACTCCTACTCTTATTATTATCAAACAATTAAATGAGTCACTCAGTATTCTAATTACTTAATTAGCAGCTCTTTAAGATAAAGCACACTCCAACCAGTCCGGATTCTATGCTGCTGTCACTTCCTATGTGACATATTGTTAAGAAAATTCCCATGAGCTTTACCAGATTTGGGGGCCCGTGGGCCGTGGTGAGTGCCTTTAGATTTGGGGGCCGTGGGTAATCTCCGTTGTTAAAAAATCATATTGTCAATTACGCAGCCGTCATGAAATATTTGATCATGGTAAATAACAATTTCAACAAAATCTGAAATTAAATTTAAATTGAAAATACCTCGTACAACGATAATGCTCATATTATCTTATTTTTCTAGGAAGCGTGCAGTTTCCAACCTCTAAACATATTGTTGATTCTTTTTCTAAAAAGAATCAACAATATGTTTAAAGTTCCCTTTATACAAAATTGTTCCTTTTTTTTAGACCTACACGCATATGTGTATATATATAGAGAGGTTGGTTAATATCAAAACGTTTGTTCCGGAGCCGTGGTGCAACCAATTATTTTTCTGATTTTCAAAGTTCAAACGGTCGATCCAAACTGTTAGATGTGATCTCTATATTAAAATGTGCTTGGAGACCAAATTTCACATTTTTTTGAATTTTTTAACTATTTATTAAGCCAGTTTTAAAATAGCTGATTTTAATAAACGGTGAAAAATTTCTGGATTATTGAAAACAACGATTTTAAATCTGACTTAATAAATAGTAAAAAAATTCAAAAAAATGTAAAATTTGGTCTAGAAGTACATTTTTATATAGATTGAATGTTGAACGGTTTTGATCGACCGTTTGGACTTTGAAAATCCGAAAACAACTTGGTTGCACCGGGGGCTAGAAACAAACGTTTTGATATTAGCCACTCTCTCTCTCTCTCTCTCTATATATATATATAATTGCTAATATGCTATGCATAGCATAGAGGGCCTCCGTCCTAAGGCTCAATATTTGAGTTTTCAAATTTTGTATTAAATCATTGGGCTTGAACTTGAGCTTTGGTCTTTAGGTATTGGGCCTTGGGATTTTGGGCGTTGCACCGGGATTAACTCTAATCGGCCTGCTTACAAGTAGGACCCACGCGATAGTGGACCGTTAAGTTTTGAGCTTGAATTTAAGCCTTTAGATCAACTGTCGCTTTGAGATCCGCACTTCTTATTTGAACTTTGTTTTGGCGCCGGGATTGGATGCTCCAGTATACTTTGAGGTTCGTGCAAGCCCTGATATGAACTAGGGATAAAAATTTAAAAGGATGAAAAATGAGTATTAATTGATTTAAGATTTCTTTTACCATGATGATGTTAAGACGGGTTGTCTTCAAAATATTTCAAAATAAAATCAAAGTGTTGTGAATGCAAAAAAAAATTATTTTCTAAAAATTTCACCAAGTACAAATATTAGGAATTGAGTAGACACTTTTATATTAGATTAATTCTTAGAAAATTTATCAACAGCTTCAAAAATCTTGTTCAAGAGACAATTTTTAGTCAACCTAATCTTTTACTCAGTTCGTTTGAGGACGAACAAAAGTTTATGCTTGAAGGTGTGATGAAGCCAAAACATATAACGAAAATCACTATATACATTCTAAATATCTTGTTTATTATTATTTTACTTTATTTTATAACAAATATGATATTATAAATTTTATAAAGAGATATACGTAATTTCAAAGTTTTCAAAGGGTATACATGAAATTCCTCATATTTTTCGGCCCTTCTACGAACCACCGATATTTTTATTAATACCCCCCCAAAAAAAAAAATTATCAAATATGCCCCCACCCCAAACTTATTTTTAAATCTACCCCAACCGCCCGTCTGCTGGGCGGTCCAGATCTAGAGCAGACCGCCCAGCCACTGGGCGGTCCACTACCCATAGCTGACCGCCCAGGGAGCGGGTGGTCCACTTTTTTTTTTTTTTTTAAGAGATTATGAACATCAAGATGCTGAATTATAACGCTAAAAATTCGAATTTTTTTTTAATATTAGTTAGATTATTTCTTTTAAGCATATTTATGCTAAAATACGCTAAATTACTTGGAATTATGTTAAATTACGTTGAATTACACTAAATTACGCTAAATAACAATAACTTCACTAATTATACTAAAATACGGTAAATTACGCTAAACTACGCAAAATTACGGTAAAGTAGACCAATTCTGTGCCATCTTTCATGAACATAAAAAATAGTAAAAAAACTTTCAAAAATAGTAAAAATTGGTATTCTACAAGTTCATTATGTAACTAATTTACTGAACTACTTGGATTGAATAATAAAAATGAAAATCTTAATCGGAAACTTCAACTCAAGTTTTGAGGGTCTTCCCTTTGTTTTTTGGCGATTCTGAATTTTGGAATCTGGCATCACAGGTATGGACGCATTCATATTTTCTCAAGCTTTCTGAAAAGTAGTCATTTGCTGAAATCGGACACTCGAGCATCGTTTTATGACCGTTTGAATTTTCGTCGTCGTTTTTCGCCTTTTCAATATCGTCCCTATTCATATGTAATTTAGCATAATTTACCGTATTTTACCATAATTTAATGTAATTTAGTGTAATTTAGCGTAACTTAAAGTAATTTAGTGTAATTCAACGTAATTTAACATAATCCAAGTAATTTAGCGTATTTTAGTATAAATATGCTTAAAAGAAGTAATCTAACTAATATTTAATACAAAATTCGAATTTTTAGCGTTAGAATTCAGCATCTTGGTGTTCATAGTCTCTTAAAAAAAAAAAAAAGTGGACCACCCGCTCCCTAGGCGGTCAGCTATGGGTAGTGGATCGCTCAGTGGCAGGGCGGTCTGCTCTGGATCTAGACCGCCCAGCAGACGGGCGGTTGGGATAGATTTGAAAATAAGTTTGGAGTAGGAGCAGATTTGATAATTTGTTTTTTTTTTGGGTATTAATAAAAATATCGGTACGAACCAGCAACAAGCCTAATCCAAATTTCAGCAAATCTCAAGCGCACACAATTTTAGGTTTACATCTTTTCGGACCTAGGAGAGAAACTTGATACCTAATTTATTTCTGAAAATTAAGCTTATGTTGAGCTTGGGTTTGACCATGTCTTGGCCCCAACCTGAGTCTGATCCATGCACTTGTATTTACATCAAATTAATTGTTGAACTTTCAAGAAAAAAAACAAGTTTGTTCTTTAAGAATGTCTGATTTTATTATTTTGATAGAATTTGAAAGAGTTGCCAGAATTCTTTCTCAAAAATTCAAGAACCAATTCGTGCAAATTTAATTTGACAATTAATTAATTTCATGCAAATAAAGTTAAAAGATCAATAAAAAGTTTTGGAATTATTTGTTCATGCACCTACTCTTTGGAATCAGTGTGTATCCATTAATTATATAACAGTAATATATTGTTATTTATAAGGATTTGTCTATAGTACAACAAATATATTTTTAGAAAGTTAAGACTAAGATGGAGAAACAACAATAATAATTAAATATGACCAACTTTCTTTTTTGCTCATTAAAAAAAAAAACTTTAATTAGCAAGTATGCATTGACACAATAATTGTCAAGGGTTGGGCATCTACCCTACCTTAGATTTAGATTTTTTTTTTTTTTTATAAACTCATATTATATAGAGTTGTTGTTCTACTCTGGAAATTTTATAAACAACCACACTACTCTTGCAAACTAGAAAACATGGCTTTATATATTTGATATTAATACAGAAAATATCTGTCCATAATCCTCTGAAATTATTTCAAACATAACACAAGTACATTGTCCACAAATAAAACAGTGCAAAATGTAAAAAAAAAAAAAAATTGTAAAAATAGTAGAAAAAACCCTCCTTTAATTGCAACTTGTACCTAATTACTTGAGAGTATTAGCAATATCTATAACAAAACGGTGTTTAGCATCACTCTTTGTGAGCCTCTCAAGAGCTTCATTTATATACTCTATACTAATTATATCTACATCTGGATAAACTTTATTTTTTGCACAAAATTCAATCATTTCTTCCCTCTCCTTTGTACCACCCGTTACGCTTCCCGCAATGCATCGCGAACCTACGAAAGCGTAGTTAGTTATGAGATTGAATTTAGTTAAAGAATTTAAAGCAAAATCTCTTGATTATTAGCAGAAATGAGATTGAATTCAAAACTAACCAAAATTTAGGAGAAAGGGACTGATTTTGATCTCACTAGGGAACCCCACAAGAACCATAATTCCATCGAACTTTAGCAAAGAAAGGTACGGATCAAACGGGTGATCTCCTGATGCTGTGTCGATTATAAAATCCAGAGATTTTGCAGCAGACTGTAACAAAAATAAATGCTTATTTCTACTATATGTTTATCATATAAAGATAACCAAAAGAAAATGTGAGAATATGAATGTTCATACCGCCATCTGATCCTTGTCTTTTGAAATTATGAACTTATCAGCTCCAAGGAGATTAATTGCCTCGTTTCTCTTTGATTCGCTTGTACTGATAACAGTAACTTTCAAACCAAACGCCTTCCCAAATTTGACAGCCATATGACCCAACCCGCCTAAACCGACAACACCGAGAGATTTACCAGGTTTGTTCATGTTGTGTTTCATCATGGGGGCGTAAACGGTAATTCCCGCACATAGTAATGGTGCCGCCTTCTCTAATGGATATCCATCTGGTATTTTGTGACAGTACCTTTCATGTACCACTATATGAGTAGAGTAACCGCCTTTTGTGATTGTACCATCCTTATCAATGCGATTGAAAGTTCCAATTGCGCCTTCGTCACAATAAACCTCTCTACGTACATTACAATAGTCGCAATTTCTGCATGAATCAACATAGGTACCTACTCCCACATGGTCACCTACTTTAAATGTGGCCACATCAGATCCAACCGCCGTGACAACACCCACAATTTCATGCCTATAACAAGAAATCATAAGAGTATATAAGACTAAAAGCACAAAAATGAAGGTTTTGTTTTATTTTTTTTGTTTTTTTAGTAGCAACAAAATGATGGAAATTAAACATACCCAGGCACTAATGGATATTTTGAATCACCCATTTTGTTTCGGGTCCAGATGACATCAGCATAGCAAACTCCGCAATACAGTATCTTCAGTGACACATCAGCACTGAGGGGTTCCCTGTTTATTTCATTTTTGTGCACTAGAATATTAGGAATACATAATTCTGAAATTTGAATATGAAAATTTGGAAGATAAATCAACCTTCGATTGAATTTGTAGGGAGAAAGAGTGCCTGAAGGATCTCTTGCGGCCCATCCGAGACAATTTCCTGATTCAACCGCGCTCTCCATTGCTTGTATTTCTCTTCACCACAAGTAAATAAAGGCTAAAATAATTTGAAGCCTAAGATACAATTGGTACCTGTATTGTTGTGAACTTAATGGCAATAGAAATGTTGTTGATTTTTGTTCTGAGTTCTCCTCCCACTTGATTTATAGATAAGGAGGGGGAGAAAAAGTCAGCTATGACATCTTATAAACCCCACCCTGACAAGGAGACATGCCATGATGTCACTCATGAGCTCATCAGAGTTTCCTAGAAAAAAAAAGCTCATCAAAGAAAGACTAAAGAGAGAAACAATATATGGTACCGTTAACATTAAATATTTCGGGTTGGGGAAAGACGGAGAAATTTGAGGACAAGTATTCTATTCTCTTCACTTTACGGTTTGAGGTTACTCTCAGCCGCTTTGAGATTCGGACTAGTGCAGGGGCAGTATTATTTTCTCTCTGTGTATATAAAAAGTTACCACTTTATGATTTTACTTTTATGTGAATCATAAGATAAAAAATCGATATCCAGGAAAAAATTCACAGTTGCAAGTTCTTTATAACAATTCAAACAAAGTTGAAATGTCATAAACTTTTACATATGCATAGAAAAAATAATATAAATTATATTTAATGGTTTTATATTGACATTTAAGTTTAAAATTTTTAAGTTGTTAAAATATTTTAAAATAAAAAGATGATGGAAGTGCAAAATGAAAGATATTTAAATCGTCAAATTTTAAAATTAGAATAGTTTATAAAATTTACTGAGAATAAATGAGGGAGGTTTGACGTGGGAGTTGATCATGTAGCCAAGGCCGAATTCACATCCTCTGAGATATCTCACCGCATGCGTGACTTTTTGAAAATCTCAACCGTTCAAATACGTTCAGCACGAATCTCAAAGCAAAAATATACGAGCACAGTATTTCAAGCTCTACATTTTACAGTATTGTCGGTAAATTTATTTTTCTTAATTTGTCATATTTTTAGCTTGCCACAATTTAGTCATTCCATCAGACTTTTGGTCCGAAAGTTAAATCATTCGATCAGACTTTAGTTCAAAAACTCGTGATTATGGAGAAAACTTTTTTATTTATTTTTACTAATATCGATTGTTTCATTGACACTTAAAAAGTTTTGCTCAATGTTATTAGAATCAGATTGTAAAAACTTTTTTATTTATTTTTACTAATATCTATTGTTTCATTGACACTTAAAAAAGTTTTGTTCAATGTTATTAGAATCAGATTATATATCGACTAGGTAAACTTTCAGGTCAACGGTTCACTAATTGAATCGGTAGGTCCATCGGTTCAACCACTAGCTTTTACATACTTCTTTAATTTATTATTTATGAGATAAAAGAGATTGTATGAAAAAAATTCATATTTGTGCATAGCATTTGTGACAATTTACCCTTACATATTGAATGATAAAATATAAAATTGAATTTTAGAATTTCAGAAAGTAAAAATTGAACTGTTATAATGCTACCTAATATTTATAACTATTAAGGGACATTTACTAGCTATTTACCAATACAACTACATCAATCATTTCTATTCTTTTCCTTTCTTTTTTCATCTGCTGGAACTTGATAAGCCACACACACACACACACACACACACAAATCAAAGCATCAGTGAACTTGTGAATTTTCCTGAATTAATAATTGAGTCAACAATTCTGTTATTTCTCATGTGTCTACATTATTATATACTAATGAGAGCGCAGTCTATATATGGTTGACACATTATATATACTGATGATGAATTAATTTTGAAAAATAGGTGACAACAAATTTAGAGGAACAAAATTATGAATTATAATGAAATAACTGAATTAAATTACAAAATACATGGACCTGGAGATACTGGTATTGGTCTAGTCTGTAACAACCTCAACCGGTACACTAACCGAGTAACAAGATGAGAAGTAAAAATTAACCCGACACAATACAACGATACTGGATTTACTATGTAGTTTTGATGTGAAATGACCTAATACAATTTGGTTTGACCTTAATATATTTATATACATATGCTGCATGAACACCGAAAAGCAGAAACACAATATTTAGAATTGAGCATTTTATCAAACATTTTGCGAGCATTAAACTATATTATAAGAACAAGTAAATTATGAGCTTATCAAACATCCAAATTTCAAATACTACTTAAAGCCATGGAGAACGATAAAATATTTGAATCCAAGCAATCTAAACCATAGATAACATCTTGCAAATCACATAATATCAAATAGCCATGTTTTGGTTTGAACTCTGGAAGTTTGGAGCCATTTGTGCTGAAGAGATAAATGGTGAAACGAAAACAAGAGATTGGACCAATCACATAATCAGTTATATTATCGACTAATCATAGAAGTAGGTTATTTCCATTTTCTTCAGCAAACAAAGCAACGAGTGATCAGTGGAGAAACGAAGGAGATACGACTGAAGCAAACATGTAATGAACCGGATCTTTTTTCTGAACAGTTTATCAAAATTTTAATCCAAAACTGGTCAAATAACCCGGTTTTTAGTGGTCGATTCGCTTATACGGTGTTTTAAATGAACCGAACCATAATAACCTCCGGGTCCGGTTATTTCTGGTTCAACTATAATAAGCCTGATCTACTAGAAACACTCAAAATAGTGACGAGGAAAATGTGCCTATGAGCCTATCACTGTAGTATAAACTACAACGACAACATTTGATTTATGTATAAAGTTAAACATACTGCATTTCTATATGAGTGGAGTAACTGCCTATTGTGAACATGAGATTGCTCAAAGTTTATAGGAGATGAGGAAAACACAGTTTTTTTTTTTTTATTGCCACACATCCAGCATTATATTGGGCACATTTCTGGCAAGACACATTCAATCAAAATAACAGTTCTAAGTGAACATGAGATTGCTCAAAGTAGACTTTTTGGTCCAATCACAATCTAAAACAAAAACCAAAAGAGAAAGAATCTATAGAAAGACTTGGAACCCTTTATTGCTTGATCTTTTTGGCTCCTTTTTTTGGACTGAGGGATCCAGATTTCTTAACTGTTGTCGAAATGGGTACTGTAGGAACACCCGAATCCTCTTGAGTTTTTGTTGAGTAGAAAAATTTCTTCGAATTTCCAACATGTCCACATGACAATTTGAGCATTCTACGGCCCCGCATCCATTTCAGGAGCAATTTCATGTGTGTTTTGCTGTTCAATCCACTAATTCCTGCATCCTGTTCAAAATTTCTAATAAGCAACCTAGTAGCTGAAGAAAGTATGTGTGATCCAGAAATGAAAATTGAAGATTGAAGTACCTTGACACGGTTCCAGGTGTCAGAGACTGAGAGGGGGCCGTGATCGTTGACGATCTGCAAGAGGCCTTTGGAGATCTCGACGGCCTCTTCTTTGGGAACCTTAGGGTTTATGCGCCTCACATCCTCCGCCCTCTTCCGAGAGAAGTGTCGCACGGCATTTGCCATCCATCCTCCGGCGACACCACCGCCTCCGCCGCTGGCCGCTCGAAAGAATTGCATGGTGAAGGAAGCCTAGAACTAGAGAGAAGAGAGGAAAAGCTGAGGGGTTTTAGCAGCACTGACTTTTAAAATGGGCTTTCAGCCCATTATTCAAACGGGCCTTCACACCTCATTTGCTTGGATTTGGAATTTTGGATCTACTCGCGTCAACACACTTTTGGTCGTATCCATATCCTCTGAGGTAACAGAATATTTCTGTTTAGATATAAACCCGAGGTGAAACGCACGGTCCCCTTTAATATTCGTGCAGATTCTGTTTAAACGGTCTAGATCCAAACGAAATATTATGTTACCTTAGGTGAAACGAATTCGTTTTGGTCTGGGACAAGTCATGTTTGGCCGGGTCTATGATTTGATTTTTTAGAGTATTACTCGGTCTGGAATGGGGACTGTCTGATGGGCATCGGACCAAATTTGGTCTGATGTCTGATCAAAGCCGTCCCTATGCATCAAGATTCGTGTTATCATCGATCAGAGCGATGTTAAAGTCATTCGCACGCATCATAATCCTCACTTCTCTTTTCTTACTCAGTGTGGATAATGATGGCGATTGTTGCCATCTCTGGCAGTAGTATCTCATGCGCCATACCACGCCGTGTGAAGCGCAACAGGATAAAGCAACGACGACGCCAAGAGACTGCCTCACCGACACTTCCTTACCCAAAACCATCTCCCACTCCTCTTCTCCCTTCCTCTCTGCAACTAACCCATGACCAATTCGTAGAATCCGCCATTGTTCATCTTGAGTCCACTTCTGACCACATCTCAGATGACCCACAATTTATACTCTCTATTTTTCGCCACGTTAGACGTCCCAGCCATGTAAAGCGTCTCCGCCAGGTTATCCCCTTATACCTTCTTCGTCGTGAAGCTAGCATCTTTTCTGGGCTCGTGAAGTTGTATTGTGATCATGGGTTCGTTCGCAATGCACACCACCTGTTCGACCAAATGCCTGAGAGGCATAAATCCAACACATTCCTCTGGAATTGTTTGATTTCAGGGTATACCCAATTGGGCTTGAATGAAGAGGCCATGGCATTGTATCACCAGATGGAAGAAGATGGAGTTCCTCCTGACAGATTCACATTTCCTCGAGTTATTAAAGCTTGTGTTGGTATTGGGTTAGTTTCTCTTTGCCAGGCAATACACAGGCATGTAATAAGGTCTGGTTTTGGAAATGATGTGTATGTTCTAAATGCTCTCCTTGACATGTATGCTAAATGTGGGGATATAGTAGCTGCACGCAAGGTGTTTGAGGTAAATTCTGAAAAGGATTTGATCTCTTGGAATTCTATGCTTGTTTGTTATACCCAGCATGGTCTTTTGAGAGAAGCTTCCACCATATTGAGAGGCATGCTAGATGCCGGGTTTAAACCCGATTCGATTACTATATCCACTTTAATTTCTGGTTTCTCACAAAACTCGAGTACAAAAGCCGGATTAGAGATTCATGCTTGGGCAATCCGTCATGGGCTTTCGGGGAGTATTTCAGTAGGCAATTCTTTAATTAAATTGTATTCAAAAATGAGGAAATTCCCACTTGCAAGGGAGATTTTTGAATTAATGCCCAACAAAGATTTGTTCACCTGGAATGCCATAATATCAGCTCACCGGCTCGACAAGCAAATATTTACCCTATTTAATCGGATGATTGATTCGGGAGTTAGACCCGATAAGGTCACTTTCATCTCGTTACTCTCATCTTGTGCCAAGTTAGGCCTTGTAAATGATGGTAAAAGATTATTCAATGAAATGCAAGGGAAGTATAGCATAAAACCTAACAAGGAGCACTATAGTTGCATGGTGAACATGTTGGGAAAGGCAGGGAGAATAGAAGAGGCTTATGAGGTAGTGCAAAGGATGCCTTTTGCGGCTGGGCCCACGGTCTGGGGTGCTTTGTTGTATGCTTGCTCAGTGCATGGAGATATGGAGGTAGGTGAGGTAGCGGCCAAGAAATTATTTGATCTCGAACCAGATAATGAACATAATTTTGAGTTGATGGCTAGGATTTATAGAAAAGCCGGGCGGTTGGACAGAGTAGAGAGGATCAAAAGGATGATGTTAGATAGAGGGTTAACATTGCTTGAATTATAGTTTTTAGAAGAATTTTTCTGTATATGCTGGGTTTGTTTGGTGAGATTGCTTCTAATTTGAGGGGGGTGGATATTTTTTAATCTGTGGAATGTTAGAACAATTTTTTTTTAAAAAAATAACTTATGATTGTGCAATGGTAACGATTTTTGGGTGTATATATTTCTTTTTTGAGGGAAGAGTTAAAAAAAAAAAAAAAAAAAGTCTTATGAGTGTACCTGTTGCTAAAAAAAAAAAACACCTTAAAAAGAACCAACCAAGAAACATGAATTGCAATATAATACTACCATGTTAATTGTTCCAGCTCCAGCTCTAAACAATAGATGTCTTATTGTAATGTGGAAATATATTGCAGATAAGCTCTCTACAGCTCACTAATTACAACCCTAATCACATGGAAGTAAAATTCATTATTTCTTCAATAAAATTTTCTCAACCAATTTGATTATTACTTCAACAGCCACTGTTTGCCTCCATGTCCCTGACAGCAAACCTTCTAGGAGGCGGGTACTCCGAGAACATCTCCACAACCATGGGACGAGTCGGAATCATTTTTACTAATCCGGTATTCTTATTTTTCCCGGATGGTTTATGATAATCACCTCTGATTTGAAGCTGTGAGCCACCTTAGCTGGATCATCTTTTAAATTAGAAGCAACAGAACCATGTTTTAGATCCTTGAGAGTGGAGGGATTATCTACACAGAAGAATCCAACAAAGTCACCAGGTACAGCCTCTTGAATTGACTCATGGTTCTTCTCAATCGACCCGACATCAGCAGTCAGGCTAGAAAGGCAAATGAGACTGCCATGTCATGCTCCGGTCTCGACACGACCTACAGAGACAGTACCTATACCTCCAATCTTGTACACATCAAGGATAGGAAGCCGGAGAGGCTTGTCAGATTTGCGTTTGGACTCTGTGATCATACCAAGAGCCTCAAGGAGTGTGGGACCCTTGTACTAACAAAAATTCATATAACGCTCCGTAATATTATCCCCGTTAAAACCCGATATCGGGATGAAAACATACATACATGCATACATGCATTGAGTGTACCTGTTGCTGTATGAAGAGAATTGGACCTCTCAATTCTCAAACCTAAAAGACGGAATAAAATGATTCAAGGAATGTACGGGAAACAAGTTATTCCATAAAGTTAATTATACAGGAAAATGTAATTAATATGCAAATCATCCTCGTAATTTAGAAGCATAGCCCGGTATTATCCCGGCCTGATGTACTTGTACTGTTGTACATGTAAAAAAGCATTGTTTGTCGTGTGGCAGTGCAAAATAGGATCATAGCCTTTTCTTATTTGTCTGGGATGATTTATGATAATCACCTCCGATGTGAAGCTGGATGCCACCTTAGCATCATCTTTTAAATCAGAAGCAACAAAACCACGCTTTAGATCCTTAACAATGGAGGCATTATCTACACAGAATCCAACAAAGTCACCAAGTACAAAGGTACAGCCTCTTGAATAGACTCAATTTTTCTTAATGTTAGCAAGAGAGAAATAAAAACAATAGTCGCATATGAGGTTGTTCTTGTCTTCTTGTTAGCCTCTAGATTCATGTAAAGTTGGCCTCAATTTTTCTTAATATTTCGTCTCTTTTATCTAACAATAAAATTAAACCTTTAATCAATACTCTTCATCTACTACCATGGTCGAAAGCCACTGTTCTTAAAAGGCGGCCCATTTAAATGAGAACCTGGTATTTAGTAGTGAGGTTAGCCATAGATGGTGCAAGATCTAGAGCACCTTCTCCAACTATAACATCACTATTAAGTATTAACTAACCGAGTCATCATTCCAATAATAACATGAAACTACCCATATTCTGATTGAACCCAACAGAGCTGAAGACGAAATCAACCCAAAATCAGGTTAGTACGAGGTATGCCAGCTAACTTTGTTTAAAAGAATTATCAGAACAGAAAGAAAGACGAGATGAAAAGAGACAATTTTGTCTTTTAATTCAGCGAATTCTTTTCTCGCCAAATCCGACCCTTTTTTTGTCATGATTTCGAATGGCCTCTTTTTCCCATTTTAAATCGCGTCGATTGAACTCCACCTTTCCTAGTCTTCTCTACCGATCATGAAATTTCTGAAAACGAGAATTCCTTTTCTCGTTTCCTTGAGAACAAATTGGTTCCGATCAGAGCATAATTCTTGATAAAATTGCTTACTCAAAGCTTGCTCGTTGATTTGTTCTAATATCTTAAGAAAAATTAATCTCAAGGAAAATGCGGACAATCAATATAATAGACATATACTTTGTAATATTATTTATAAAGATGTTTTTTCTTCATAAGTTTGTATATAATATGTAGTCAACTAGTCATGCATGCTTTTTAAGTTTTAAACCTACCGTTTCACACAAATCATGAATTTTACATTTAGGAAGGAGAGAGAGAGTAGAGATGAATCATGAATTTTGCATTACACAAATCATCAAGTTAAATCAAAATTAACGGAGTAAGTAAATTAATAATCCCTGCCCTCCTTGAATTCAGATCCTCCCCGGTACCGTAATAGGGAATCTTTTAGAATTAGTAGATCTGGACCGTTCTTTTTAACTTGGTACGGATCACAAAGTCAACAAATACTGCCCCCTGCGCTAGCCTGAATCTCAAAGCGGCTGAGAGTTAATCTCAAACCGTAAAGTGAGGGGAATCTTTTACGGTACCTGGGAGGATACTTTTCTGCCCTCCCTGCGGTATGATAAATAGAAATGCGATAAATTTATTGTGACACTATTTTTATTTTACACCCATAATTATCTACAAAACAGTTATTAAATTAATGAAAAAATATATAATTAGTATTTTATAATTTAAACATGTTATTTAGTAAAATTAAAATAATTTGATCTAAATCAACCATTTGTATTATTATCATCACTTGATTCTAACCTACAAAATTTTTAATTGCACTATATTTCACGTCAATCTTAAATTAAACCATAGATATCTATAATTTACTTTTGTCACTTGTCAAGTTGTAAAATATATATCATTGTTATTATATGTCCCTTCTAAATAACAATAATTTACTATATAAAGAAGGCTAAGTCTCTAAGTTTTTTTTCAGTAAAAGCCCTTGGGCGTGATTCATTAGCACTAAGAAAATTACATAAATTACTGGTATCGGTATATAGCCCTACCTTATAAAACCTGACAAACTAAAATTACTGGTACAGAAAGTAGAAAACTTAAAGCATACATTTAACCCAAAATAAGAAACTAAAAGAACTACTGGTACAGAGATAACAAAAACCTACTTTCAACCTAAATTAAGCATACCAGTACACAAAGCATCAGCTACTTAAATCCTAAATCAACACCATAAGTTCTATTCTTCACAGCAGGAATTTTAGCTCGCCTTCTCTGATTAATTTCAGATTGTTGCTGCTGTATGAGTTCTCCTTCTGGCACCGAACTACCCGTATTGGTAGAGAGCTCGGTTTGTGTGTGAAATCCTCACTGTTCATGAACAGTGATCAGTGATGCTGTTGTAGTTGTGTTTGCATCAGCGCCTCCTTCTAAAGGCAATTGGTCCCTTTGCTGAGTTACACAACTGTGAAGAACTCCTGATTGATCGATGGCAGCATATTTAAACTGTTCATGAACCCATTACTGGTCCTACCTGCAAAATATCCATTGGTCGAGCGCGCCCAGTTTGCCAGTGAGTGCGGAGCCGTCAGTGCCTCTCTTCTAATGTGTTGTATTGTTGTCTTCCCTTGATCCGCTCGTACGTGTGTGCGCATTGAGCTACTGTTTGTGCCTTCCAGTGGGTGAGATCCTCTATGCTATTCGTACATACGGCCTTGACCAGGATATATTTCCTTTCTGAATTCTCCCCAGCATTTACCAGTACATGCTCCAGCCCCTGTAACATAGCCAGTCCTTCAGCTTCAAGCGGATCCTTCTTGTTCACTGCCTTGCCATATGCTCTGATCAGTTGCCATTCTTCATCATTAAACCCGACCGCTGCCTTACCAGTTGCCCTTCTCTAAGTTTTTAGTTGAATTCTTCATACTCCACCTACAGTACAGTCCAGAGTCTGGCGTCCCGTCTCTTAATATCAACTGGTGAGTATTTTTTTGTTTCATAGTCCAAACTGTAGCAGTTTTGTAATAAATGTTGTTGTTGTGTCTCGATGGCTTGATGCTGTTGATTTATTGTGTCCAGTACCATTGTAACCGGATCCCTCCAGTACCTTATCATATACAAGTGTTGTCTGAGTAACTGTGAAATAAAATATACCAGTAAAGAATGACACATTTTAAGTCTTTTTTCTTGTATTCTTAGTGAGCCTGCTGTGTACGTGCAGGGTGTCTGAATCCCAATTAATAGCTCAACAAGTTTAGCAGCATCAGAAATTAAACAAAAATTCATACGCTGTCACTGAAAGTTATAAACAAGAATTTAAACAAGAATTTATAACAGAGATAATAATTATCAGCATTTCTAGCATAAGAAGTACTGTATATGTGTGCCAACAAGACATGAACTATGACCATAGATACTAAAATATAGTAGTGATCCAATTGAAGTACTGTATATATGATATATTATACTAGATAATTTAAATGACAAAGAGAATCTTTCAAAGCACATTCCAATCGACAACCACATGACATAATTAAATTTAATATGTTTCTCCAAATGCAAAAAAATTGGTTGCCAATTGCATGGAGTCTGTGTCAGTTTGAGTCTAATTTGCCATAACAGAGGACAGCTAAATCTCAATTCAGGCTTCATTGCACTATTGAAACTACCCGAGATCAAAATTTGCTTAACTTAGCTAAAAGTGAAAGTGTTATACTGAGTCACAAAGTTGGATAGTTATCTAGTATGCTATATATTACGTACTGATATCAAACCCACAAGCATAGAAAAGGAAACACAATCATTTTTACTGGGAGCAAACAGCAATTGCAAATCAAAATAGTTCATATATCACATTTGGAAAAAGCACAAGTATAGATGATAGAACTGCAGTCTTATGCAACAACCATAAAATTTAAAATAGGAATATAACAAAATGTAGAAATATATATGATGTCTATTTAGAAGTCAGGAAAAAGGTCGTCACCGGTTATCCCACGATCTAAGAGAGTAGAGTGAGAGAGGCAGCCTAGGTCAACCCATACATGTTGGTTGTTCAAAACCGAGTTGGTGGTGAGCCTGCAGTGGGCACCTGTAGTCAAATTCAAGCAATGTATTGCATGTGCAACAGCAAGACCACATATTCCTCTGCCTGCAAACCAACAAAACTTATGTCCAGAGCCCGCAACCTTGACAGAAAAAGATTGAAGGCGGTCGATAAACCAAATACGCCATCATCAAACTTTGTTATTTCTACCCAATAAAACTTGTCTCCACTTATCTCCATCCTAAAGAAAGGTATGATATTAAGCCCCCCAACACCAACCCCGTCGGAGGATTGGTGAAATACTGTGGATGACCGACCATCACAAGTTTTCCTTCGACCTCAAGAGGCTCGTAGCGGAAGAAATGCTCGAGTCTCTTACCTGTTAAAAGATGCCAGCTAAGATCGGCAAGCTTGAAAATGAGGCAGTAGTGTGATAACAGGCATCCACTTGAAACTGATGTGTAAAAATAGTACACAGAGCCGCCACATAAAAACATTTTCATTTGTGGTGTGTCAATTAGCCCGGCTTCTGGTTGTTTAAAGACATAAAGATGTTCCTCCCAGTATGAATATGCACCACCGGGTCCCGGTCGAGCCATGTATATCCTCACAATAGTCTTTGTAAAACGACCACAAATAACAACTCCCGGAGTACGAGTGCCCTGGGTTGTACTTGTGGTGCAGAATGCAGCACACCTGTCTGGATAATAGAAACCCGGTAAATCTATGCGGGCCCCAGTAATGGGATTCAATAAAAACATTGAATATTTCGGGGATCCTCTTCCCTTGCCATATAACAACAGGTCTCGCGCACGCAAGAGCAACCATCCATCTTTGGAGTACAATAAATAGTTGCTAGATTGTAAACCTGAATTGGCTACCAAAAAGCTCTGCCGTGCCGTAATGCTCCCGAAAAGGTGGTTACCTTAGCTTGTCCCCGGGTTAGCCATGTAAAACCAAGGAAGATCACTATTAGTGTGGAGAGAAGGTACAAGGGGGAGCGGCGGTAAGGCGGGGTTGCTCAATTTCCACTCCACAAAGACAACTACCATTGCACAACCCTCATCCTTTTCCCTCGCCCGTTTCATCAGCTCCTCAATCAACGGAGGAGACTGATCTAGATCGAGATCTGGACGACAATTATTGTTGGGGCGCAACTTTCTTGAAACTTTCTTTATCTGCTAATTATGAGGAAACCAACCAGAATCTCACTATCAGGCTAACACATCATAGAATTATTAATGGTTACAACTATATATCAGGGTAAAATGCAATGCTTACAACTATGAGGGTAGAACTATATATTGATGGTGCTTGGCAGAGGTTTTACATGAGGTTCCTTGTCGGTCTCATGAAGCTAAGTGTGCTTCGGCAAATATCTCATTAGTACGTAGACACCGAGTTATCACTGCCTTGATGCTACGTACCATATCTTGTCGGTCTCATGAAGCTAAGTGTGCTAAATTCAAAGGTACAATTAATTAAAAGTTGGAAGAAATCTAAACAGATATTGTCAGGTTTTAAAGGATTCATAAGACTCATGAAATTATTACCGTTCTCTATGCTCCACGATGAGAATATGACCATGGTTCTGAAACTCGGAATCGGAATCGGAATCGGGTTCTTGACCGTGGAATCGGAATCGGATAAATCGGCCGGAATCGGCCGAGTTGACTCGGAAACTCGGATTTTTTTGGCTGAAGCTTGTTTTGTATTCAAAAGGTAAAAAAAATTGGTAAAAAAAATAATTTGTAGAAAAACTATTTTAACACAAAATATTAGACTCAAATAATTCACTAATTATATAATGTAATACAAGCATTACAAATAGAACACATTTTTTATTGTCAGAAGTTATGCCGAGTTGGTTGGATCATCTTATCGTCCTCTGTATTAAAATACGAATGGAGATATTGTTGTGTCTATTTCAAATTAAGTAACAAGATATTATAAATTAATTATAATGTTGAATTAAAATAATGGAGAACAAAATTAGTAATTAACTTAGATTTGTATACTAATATTTAACTAACAAAAAATATGTACGTACTATTCTAACATTAATATGTACTATTCTAACAAAATTAGTAATTAACTTAGATTTGTATGACTCAAGCTTGTATGCAACTCTCCAGCTGTATGACTCGGCCATTTTACAAACATCATTTTACATAAAATAATTTTAATCACAGTTTAATGGCTGACTCAGCCAAAACTCGGTCAAACTAAGTCAAACTTGGTCTAACTCGGTCTGACTCGGTCTGACTCGGCCTGAAAATCGGCTTCGGCCGAGTCAAACACTATTCAACCGAGTTTTGCTGAAAAACTCACATGGACGCGAGACTCGAGTGAAAATCGAATCGGACATGGCCGATACCGAGTTGAGTCGGAATCGGCCGATTTTCCAAACCATACAGTCGGGATCAACATCAGCGAATAGTATATCTGAATCATCAACGAATAATCCAATTTTTGGTGGCGCATTGGAATTGGATCCATTGAACAGCATAGGGCGGGAGTGGGACCCAGAACCAGAGGCAGAGTACAGTAAGACTTGGGATCCCTCCTCTTCAAGTGCTTTCAGGGCTTCGGCTGTAAGGCCATGCTCGTCTCCATGCATGGGCGATTCCACATCGATCGTCTCCATTTTGAAAAGAAAGGGAGAAATAAGGTGTAACCCTGCAGCGGTGGCATATATATTTTTCAGAAATTTAGATATATGCCCATCAAAAATTCAAAAATTAGTTATATTCATATCTAAACTCAGTTAATTTATCAATATCTTCATTTTTCAATTTAATCACTTCAAAACAAAGTATAATATTAATAAAAACATTCAAAAAACAGTTTTACCCTTCTTCTTTATTACAACCTTTATCAAATGAACAAAACAAAAATATCGAAATTGAAGGTATTCTCCACCATGTCTCCATTTTAAAAATTTTAATAACTCAAAATTAAAACTTAAAAGTCAAAATAAAACCGTTAGATGTGATCTATGTTATTTTCTCTATGTGCTCATAAAAAATTATCACATTTCAATTTTATTTTTATGTGAATCAATAAGTTGAAAAATCAACGTCTAGAAATTATTCACATTAGTACGTTTTTTACAAGCTCTTGATGACAATCAAAACAAAATTGAAATGTCATAATTTTTTACACATGCATAGATAAAACAATGTAGATCATATCCAACGGTTTTATTTTGACTTTTTAAGTTTTAAATTTTTAGTTATTAAAGTTTGTAAAAATGGAGGTACGGTGGAGGCACAAAAAATGAAGGCATTTGAACCCTTATCTAGATTTGCTCTATTTTTTTATATTTTTTTAGAATTTTGTAACTGAAAAAACTCATCCATTTATTTACATTGAGATTCGTGCTTCATTTGTTAGTAGCGGCCAAATACTTTTAAAGAAGGAAAAAAATTCAGTGTGGCCATGTAAATTTTTAGGGTAATTATATCTTCTCCCATCTATCTATCCCCCATTTCATCCCCCAACTAACTAACTACCTTTTCTAACTATAATTCAAAATTCTAACTACCTAATAGCCCTACAAATTAATTACTCAATTTTCTCCATTTATTTCTTTCATCTTTCTCCCTCCTTCTCCCACCTCTCCCACCTCTCCCTCTCCACCTCCGCCTCCGCCTCCGCCCGCCTCTCCCACCTCTCTCTCTGCGCCTCCGCCCGCCTCTCCCACCTCTCCCTCTCCACCTCCGCCTCCCACCTCCACCTCCGTCTTTCACCTCCGTCTCCCACCTCCGCCTCCTCTCTCTCCCACCTCCGCCTCCGCCGGAGTAGATCCATCACTGTCGACCGCCGGGTCAGATCCGCCTCCGCCGGGTCAGATCCGAGTTATTTGCAAAGAACAAAGCTTCATTAATAGTGAATTAGACCAGTGCGTACTAAGTACATATGGATGAATACTTAATGTTTTAGAGATGAATATTTCAACGTTTATGGATGAATACTTAATATCTTAGGCATAAATACTTTAACTTATATGTATGAATACTTGATATCCTATGGATGAATACTTTTTATTTGTTTGGTATGCACATATGTTTGTAATACTCTTGGTACATTAACTATTTACACTTACACGATGAGGATGAATACTTGCTTAATGCGGGATGAATACTTGCATGACGAGGTGTGAATACTTGTGCAACGGACAACTCGAAAGTATGTCATCATGGATCTCATTTGAAAGAGAAAATTGTGTAGAAGACATTCGTGGTTTTAGATTTGCAAAATTCCTCACAGATCGTCAGAAATATTAGTTAGATTGAAGGAAGAAAAAAAAACCCATCTCTAAAAACGTGTAATACTCTTGGTACATTAACTATTTACACTTACACGATGAAGATGAATACTTGCTTAATGTGGGATGAATACTTGCATGACGAGGTGTGAATACTTGTGCAACGGACAACTCGAAAGTATGTCATCATGGATCTCATTTGAAAGAGAAAATTGTGTAGAAGACATTCGTGGTTTTAGATTTGCAAAATTCCTCACAGATCGTCAGAAATATTGGTTAGATTGAACGGAGAAAAAAAAACCTATCTCTAAAAACGTGTAAAAGACGAGGTGTGAATACATTTATATAGATGGATGAATGCTAGTTGTGTTACAGATGAATACTTTTTTTGCAAATTTCTAAAATGAGCTGAAGGTAGTTAGAAGTCCCCCACTTAATTAATGCGCTGACGGTTATGCGGTCCCCCACTTAATTAATGCTCTGACAGTTGTGCGGTCCCCCACACATGTTGTTTGTCCCCTACTTTCTTGTTGTAATATATTCAAATATGTTTATATTGCAAATGTGAATATCTTCATATAGATGGATGAATACTAGTTGTGCTACATATGAATACTTCTGCAAATTCCTAAAATATAAATTCTAACTAACTAACTACCTTAATTAATGCAACTGATGGGGGATGAAACGGGGGATTGTTCACGGGGGAGAGCTAGGCGGACCCAAATTTTTAATTGGATATTATAGTATTTTGATAGAGAATGTTCCGCCATCATAACCAAAAGAGTGAGCCTATGGTGCTATGCATAGCACGGATGAAGTCCGTGCTACGGCCAAAAATTTGATTTTTTAAAATCCTAATGGTCGATCCAACAGTTCAATGTGATAACCATATGAATATGTACTTGCAAACTAAATTTTATATTTTTTCAAATTTTTTTACTATTTTTTTAGATAGGTAGAAAAATCAGTGTTTTCTGAAAATTCTGGACCATCAAAATTCTACCTATCTAAAAAAATAGTAAAAAAATTCAAAAAAATATAAAATTTAGTTTGCAAGTACATATTCATATGGTTATCACATTGAACGGTTGGATCGACCATTAGGATTTTAAAAAGTCAAATTTTTGGCCGTAGCACGGACTCCATCCGTGCTATGCATAGCACCATAGCCTCATTCTAACCAAAAACTTATTAAATTTCGTCAATTTTTAATTTACACAAATACATATACAAATATTTGGTTAGTGTTTTTTTTCTGAAAAAAATATATATTGACTTGATTAAAACAAATAAAAAATTCAATAACTATAAAGAGACAAATCAAATTTGAACAACCAATTCGTAACAAAAAAAACAAAATTTAATGTTCTCTAGAGAAATTTATCTTTAACCTAAACCATCAAACAAATCTAAACATATTAATTTATATTATGACTTATTAAAATATATAAAAAATTAAAATAAAATAAGTAATTTAATTTTTATTCTTTAAAATAAACTGGGAGTCAAAACAGAATTAAAATAATAAATTGGGAGACAAAACAAAATAATAATTTCCTTTCTCTTCTCTTTCATCAATATCCGATTTTGGTACGCTACCTCGCGGGACATCCATCGCTCTTTCTCCTTTCTCCTCTCTCCTTTTTTTTTTCTCTGAGCAGACCAGACCAGACCAGACCAGGTATCTCTCTATCTCGCACCTCTCTCTCTCTCTCTCTCTCTCTCTCTCACTCCCAATCTGAACTCTGAAGCAAAACCTTTACAATTGCTTCATTTGGGATATAATTTGCAACAAAATGGGGTCAAATTTCGGTCTTAAATTTGATAGTATGGTTTTACTCAGTTAGTTAGTTTGATTTTGGTGGGTAACAATGGAATTACTCTAAAACTTATTTTGGATTAGCAAAGGCAATTTGACAGTATCTCAATTCTAATTTCTGACACTGCCCTTGATCTTGAATTTCAATTTTTGAACAAAAATTCATATCCAAATACTACATTATCTCATATAAGTCTAAATAAAAACAGATTACAAGTTCCAAATTTACCCCTAAAATGGTACCAAATTACAATATCCTCAGATGTACCCTCAAGTCGGTACCAAAGAGTGCAACTTCCTTCCTTGATGACAAGGATCCTTAAACTAGAGGTTGAGCCAGCCTTGAATTCATGCCAATTTCAACTGAAATTGAATTTATTTTAGGGGAAATTTATGTAAATCTAAACTCATTGGTTTGGTGCGACATTCAACTAACATGAGAGAAAGAGGGAAAAGATAGCTGAGATGAGCTTGCAAATTATATCTTAGTTTTTCACTTGATTGAAGAGAAGTCCGTGAGAGAGAGGGGAGTAGAGGATGGAACAACAGGATTTAGAATTTTGAATTCGATTTAGAATTTTAAATAATCATACTTTCTCTTATCCATATCTTGTTTGCTTCTGTTTTAATCTAATGAATAAATTATGCATTTGTTTCTGGCCTGTATTATTCACACATAATCCGAGGCAATAGGCTGTATTATTATAGATAGCAACAACACTTAATTTGTATTTCTAATTTCCTGATTGCACTTTAGATTAGTAGTAACTAATTTCATTAAGTGCCCTGAAGCACCTACAGAAAAGAAAATATCATAAAATACCTCTCCAAACAAGAGATACCAATAATCGTTACTAACTTGGCAAAGAGAGGCTAAATGGAAAATATGCTTGTTTGAAATATCACATTTCATTTGATTTGATACTGCTACTTTTGTCTCACAGATGTGGGTTCAATTCTAGTGTGGTGACATGTCAGCTATGCAATCTTACAAAGGGATCACCATCTTACCAATATCAAGATGCACGAAACGAAAGTATACATGTTACCCTGTTAATAGCACCAGTGGCTATAATACAAACATCAACAATTTTTGTTGGTTTTGTCAAGGTAGATCCACAGTCAAATATTCAAGGTAAATGTTAGGCTCTCTATTTTTGTGGATTATTGATTTGAAATATAATATATATGTCAGTAGTTGTTTATTGATTTGAAATATAAATCTTCAAGTCATGCCAGTACTGGTTATTTATTTGTTTATTTTTTTTATAGGATAAGGGGATCAATTGTTAAGAGCGTGGTAGATGGTGGTACTTCAGAATCATCATCGAGCAATACAACAAACAATGGTGGGACCCGCTTATTCAATGCACTCAAATCCCTCCAAACCAACTTATATAACCGTATCAACCGACTGAGGAAGGGTTTATCACTAAAAATCTTGTTTTTTCTGATCGGGTTCTATTGTGCAACTGCTTTTGCAACTGTCATAGGTCAGACTGGTGACTGGGACATACTCTCGGCTGGATTGGCAGTGGTTGTGGTAGAGGGAATTGGTGCACTTATGTACCGGGCCTCAATCCCAGTTTTCAGAAAGATTGGTGGGGGCCTCATTGCAATTTTCAATTATTGGAAGGCTGGATTGTCACTAGGTTTGTTTCTGGATGCATTTAAGTATGAGATTGATTCCATTTTTGAATCTTGTAGGACACTATTTGACTTTCAGATTGATATATTTCCAGGGTTTTGGTAGTTTTTCTTCAGTGAAATATATTTAAGTTACATATTCATGTGTTATTTCTTGATGCTAACCATATTAGTAGAATAGAAATATAGTTGCAATTGCTAGTTGTGGACTGGTTTTGGTTGAGAGTGAAATCACTGGATCAGTGACTACTTGTGTAACCAAATTTGAAAAAGATTAGGGACCTCATTGCTATTTTCAGTTATTATGAGGTCATGAGATGGGCTTAATTGTTATTTCTAAAGATCATTTTTTTTTTTTGGGCATGGAAGTTTCTTTGGAAGGTAGAGGAGTCCTTGACATAGATTAGGAGATTTCTTTAGAAAATTGTTAGATTTTGATAATTGATAGTAACACTTTTATTTGATTTTATTAGAAAAGTCAGGTATACTCCTGTCTCCTGAGTAGCTAACAGTGTTGAGATTGTCACAAAATTTTCTCTTCGTCAGTGAAAACCTGGTATGTTTACCAGTCAGATCATCCCAACCTAAAAAAAAGCAATACTATGCCTGCTAACTTAATATTACTATGCTATTTGTTTGGTTTCTCATTAACAGAGAGAAAGAGAGATAGAATTGTAGAATGTAATCTTTATTTTATTTCATTCTTGATTGTATTGTTACAATTTACAGCTTGATCTCTAATTACAGTATTGCTACTCACTCACTCTGTTGCTCCTTCACTAACTAATTACATCATTGCCACTTGCTAATTACAACACTATCACAAACTAACTAACTGATGCACTATGTGATCTGATGCTACCATAGCACTGGTGTGCCAGTGCTATGGGTTTTGCTCCAATTTAAGTATAGAGTTCAACTGGTAAATGGTAAAAAAATAAAACATCGGTGGATACAATAATGATACCGATGACGGTAGCCTCGGTAACATTTTTTCTTTTTAAATTTGAAAAATCAAAATCAATATTTACAAAAGTTATTCTGCCTGACAATTCTCGTTGTTGCTGAGAAGTTATATATATAAGACCACCTAATATTGAAACAGAAACAGTATTACAGATTACTGTTGTTATGTAATTTTGTTAAATATAGTTATTCTACATGTTTTATATTTTAAAACTTAAATGTGAAATGAAAAACTGGCTAGGCCTATTGATCAGTCCTAAATGAATATTGCTTAAGAGTTAAGAGCATTTCTACACTGTACTATATATATAATATTTCAGAAGTTGATATTCTGCCAAATTTAACCTTAATTATAAGATGATGATGTTGAAGAACAGCTCAAGGCCTTGGATCCAGTGATATCATGCCAGCACACAGATTAGACAAAACTACACCTAATTTCCAAATGGTGGAAATCATGAGATTTTAATTGAGGAATCAGTAAAAAAATAATTCGGATAACATAACATACATGGTACTATTCCAGTAAGGACCCATATGTACCAGCTTGGTATCAGCAAATATTATGGGCTATATATGTAATGATCTCACAAATGAAAAATTATTCATATAATAAATCGGTGCTTTTTCATGAATTCTTATATAGCACCTTCACTCAAAGATAAGTAGTTTATACAATTAATACAAATATGGATTGAATTAACGAAATACCAAACTAAAGGAAAGGAAAATCATCAACATATGTTATGATTATTAATTTAATAAGGGGGCACTATCAGAATCAGGTAAAGGCCTTGGGGATCCTGTATAGAATTCAGATGCCTCATAGCGCATTGCTGGTAGCGCTGTCCTCAATTCCTTCAACTGTTCTGCTACTTGTGTCATTGTCGGCCTCTCCTCTCCGGTCGGCCTTAAACACTTTTCTGCAATTTTAGCAACCTTTACAAGCAGCTCCAGGTTTTCCTCGGTAGCAATATTCTGATCAAACAGCTCTTCAGCCCTATTTTGTCTCATTGCTGAGAGGAACTCGTAGGGGAGAGATTTCTCCTGTTCATTGTCTCCATCACGATACATTACCCCCTTTCTTGTGATAAGCTCAAGTATAACAACACCGAAACTATATACATCGCTTTTAGCTGTTAAACGCCTGCATTGCATGAACTCAGGATCTAGATAACCTAATGTTCCTATCACAAAAGTAGCAATTTGGGTCTTATCCATTGATAGGAATCTTGATATGCCAAAATCAGAAACCTTTGCCATGTAATTATTGTCTAAGAGAATGTTCTCAGATTTAATATCACCATGGAGGATAGGTTGGACAGTTTCTGAATGCAAATGTGCAAGCACTTTTGCTGCATCGGTGCAAATCTGTAAACGGGTTTCTAAAGGAATATGCACCTGGTTTCCATGAAGATATTTCTTGAGAGTACCCTTGGGGATGTACTCGTACACCAGCATTGGCACATCTAGTTCTAAACAACAACCCACGAGCCTCACGACATTTTTGTGGTTTATTTGTGAAAGTATAATCATTTCGTTTATGAAGTCTTCTTTCATCTTTTCATCACCGACTAAAATACATTTTTTTACTGCAACCTCACGTTTGTCTTCCAAATGCCCTTTATAGACCATGCCTTGGCCTCCACGACCAATAACCGTGTCAAAGTTGTTTGTGATTTTTACCAATTCTTCCTCTGTGAAGACCTTCATCGTCTCAACTTTTCTTGATGCCAGTTGTTCATATAATATTAGCCCCCCGTTTTTCTTGAAAAAGGTATCTCTCTCTCTTTGAAGTTCCTTGAATAATTCATCTCTTTCTCTCTGAAGCCGTTTCTTTTGGCACACAAAAATCATCGAAAGAGTGACAACTAGTACAATAACTGTACTAGCACTAATACCTGAACATCGAAATTAAATCTGATGTCAAGTGATGCAAAAGTAAAGCTAATTAGATATAATATCTATTGAAATAGAAACTTGTACATGTACAAGTATCCTTCCTCTTTTATTATGGTTTCCTCAGATAGTGTTATTGATTACTATCGATCCTTACCAGAAAGGCAGAAACAATGGAATTTTGTCCAATAACATATTGAAATAATTCAAGCAAAACCTTAGAGAAACATCGTATTTTAATGTAGATCAAGTTCAACTATAGAATGCAATGCTGAAACATCCAAGTTTTGAAGGGAAATAAATATACTGAAAAATTTACCAATCGCAAGTCTCTCTCTCAGGGGAAAATTATCAGTGCAAGAATTATTGAATGGGTTTCCATGTTTGCCTGACTCACACTTGCAATCATAAGAGCCTTCCTTGTTGTGACAGATTCCATCACAAGGATATTCATCAGGTAACTCACATTCATTTATATCTGCACAATTGATTGTCATCAAGGTGAGCAAACATTAACTACTATTGATCTATGATTTAAAATTGTTTAAGCTTGTTCTAGCTTGATTAAAAAGTTCAAAAAAAGACGAGCAATTGATCGTGCTTGTTATTTACCTGCACATCCATTAACAAGGTAAGGATTACCCTGATACCCCTTTAAACACTTGCAAAGATATCCTGGGCCATTAACGGAATCATAACACCCGCTATTCCTGCTACGGCATCCATATAATTCAGGGTTTTTCTGTGCCTGTGCACAATTATTCTCCCTTAATGCCCAATTGAGCCACACTGGCACGCTCGTGTTTGTAGACATGGTCAAGTTTGACTTGCCAAATTTAAACCAATCCTGATCCACCAAGAACGAATAGTCGCAAGGGTTAAAGGATAGAAATCCGTCATGGCTGTAGCCACCAAAAGTAACCAAGTTATCACTAAGACCAGAAGGAATGGTAACTTGGCAACAACCCACGCCTGAGCAGGTTCCATCGATTATGCTGTTTGAGTCATTGCAGTATGACACGCAGCCAGTGTAGTAGTCATACGAATAGAGACCATTGCTATCTCTCTTG
Organism: Carex parvula; assembly: GCA_025461045.1. Classification (NCBI taxonomy): domain Eukaryota; kingdom Viridiplantae; phylum Streptophyta; class Magnoliopsida; order Poales; family Cyperaceae; genus Carex; species Carex parvula. The sequence goes on from JAJGRW010000832.1 coordinate 657,724, forward strand.
CTTTTGATATAGCTCACGGTGTTGCACCCGATTACCACAAGTAGGTTGTGGGTGTTTGAGATCCTGTGAATAAGTAGGAAATTATCTCTTTAATTGAGTTGTTATACAGTTTTGTTAGCAGCAATTATAAAGAATTAATTAGTTCACTGACAATACTATTGCTACTAGCTTGATTGGTCATGTGCAGTATTGGTATACCGTGAGCACAGATCTCTGTTTGTAATTCGACTTGTTTTATGGGGATTCTCAGAGTTCAGAGGAGCAATTAAAGAACTCAAAGAAGAAACAAAAAATCAATTGTGAAGTAAATTACGCATAATCCGTTCTCAGTGAAATGCAACAATTTTGACATGTAACTACAAATCCTAGCGCACCCTGCAGTCCACCCCTTCTAGGCCTCACCCCGACGCAACAGTACCCCCTCTCTCTCGGCTCTACCTCCTCGAACGGGGAGGAGAATGAGAGAGAGGGGAGGGACCGGAGCCGACAACGTGGTATTGACGGAGCTCAGAGCGCGGCGGTGAGCAGATCCGGTCGTCAGGACGTGGTGGCGGTCGAAAAAAGCAGATCCAGTTGCAGAGAAGAGATGGAGATTAAGGTAATAGGACCATTAAGAGTGTATATAAATAGGAATAGAATAGTTTAGTGGAATTAGTGAGAATAAAATAGTAGATTTATGAATTATGGTCATTTGGCTCATTGTAACTACGTTTTTTATTAATGAAATCGTTAGTAGGCATTTAAAGCCACCTACCTTAAAATAAAAAACTACAAAAAAATTGCTCCGTGAACTTTATTATTTTGTGGTATTTCCAACCTAACTTCATACTGACAAAGTGTTGGTTTTTATTTTTCCTACTTAGAGCTGACCTAAAATTCGGTCGAGCTGCAAAGTTCAGAGTTTGGAGTTACTTGTGATTGAGAGAGAACAGCTTGCTCTCTTGTTACATGCAAAACCAGTCCTTGCTCTGGCCTTGTGATTCAGAGTGTGTGTGTGTGTAAGTAGTTGAATATATATGAATAGATCTGACCGACAACCGAGCCTTATCCAATTCCATGCCCGATAGGACCCAAGCCTAGGCCAGAGAGGCCAAGCATCGGGTTTTTTTGTCATCGATTCATATTCCCTAGACAGAGTAGTACCTGTAAACGCTCTTCGGATTGAAGTCGACTTCTGCTGAGTAGTACGCCTCTACCCCAGATTTATTGTAGCACTGCCAACCAATTGGCAGCTGCACCTGGACCTCAGCAACCTCCAGAGATAAGCTGAGAACTTGCACTGTGGTACCTGCCAGTGATGCAATATATGTTCTATTGTTGGACGTCGTGGTGTTATTCATTTGGCATGCAATCTCAAAACCATCACGGAAGCAACCTATGCCGATACCAAATGGGTATGGTATGGTAAGATCACCACAGCTTGAAGCACATCCTGGCTGTGCACTTGCTACTATGGTACTTGGATATGCAAGAGCTAGAAGAGTTACCAGTAGAAGCATCGTTTTAGTAACAAGTTTCTGGGTTAATTGCGAGCACATTTACTTGAGACTTGAGAGGGTAAGCATAAGCAGTAGTATGTATTTATTGGTCAAAAGAGGCTTTCGTCAGTACACAAGAATACTAAATGCCAGTAAATGATAGTAACTGGTAAGGGAACCAAGGAACAGTTATGGGGACCCTTACTATTACTATCCCCAACCCCATCCGAAATGACTGAAGTCATTGACTCAAGTCAAGTCAACAAGGCAAACAAGGATAGATTTAGAGCTAACAGTAAATTGATTCTAACAGTTTATATTTGTCGTTTGACATCGAACGAATAGATTTAAAGCTATTCGTTAGGGTTTTCTTAAGTGAAGAGTTCCAACTGGTAAATGGTAAAAAATAAAGCATCAAGGTTCTACAACCAGTGAAAGCTTGACAGATCATTTTTGAGATGTCAAACAATAAAAAACTAAAGACCCCAAATTGAATCATGAATGGTACCGAAAAGAATTTATGCACCATATCCCAAGACTTCTACTTTGAAGCAGACAAAAGTTCAAAATTCAAATACAAATGAAAACAACCCACAAACTAAATAGAGTAAAACTTCTACTGATTTCAAGCTACAGAATTTGTCTTTACAACACCAAAAATCATTTCATCACAAAAACTTAGTTGACAAACTTTTATCCTAGGTTGAACCTCCAAATTTACCCATCATCTTGGCTATAACTGGCGCCACCTTCGGGTTTGACTGATGCTTTGCAAAATTTGCCGGGTTCTTCATAACTGAAAATCAAAATCAACAAAATTATTGACAGTGTTAAATGACACTAAGTTTTTAAGAGTTCCCGAATTTCATTTCCTATTTTATTCATGAAGTTTAACTATTCCCATTTTTGTCCCTGAGATAAACAGTGGCCATATAAATAAGAAATTAAAAGGGGAAGTTGCAAAATTTGTACCATCTTGCAGCGCTGCCATGATCTCAGGGTCACTCAAAGCTGACATTAGTTCTGGATCCTGTTAAACAAAATTAGAACAAAATAATCAGGGTAGCTTCAGCAAAACCTTTCATGCTTAATTCTGGATCCTGTTAACTTAAAAAACAAATCCTTTCATGCTTAGTCAGGGTAAGTGCAAAACTCTCAAACTTCAGTATATTCCTTTCATGTTTAGTCAACATAATGGAAGTGCAAAACTCTTCCAATATATTGCTAACAATCTTGGATGCCGGTACAAAAAGTTATATTTATTGTGCTTGCACATATGTTTTATCTCAAAAGCAAAATACAAATAAGCTCTTAGGCAATCTAGTAACTTACATTGAGGATCTTGCTCATGTCAATATTTCCAGGACCTCCCCCAGCCCCAGGCATGGCACCCGGAAATCCTCCCGGCATGCCGCCTGGAAAGCCTCCGGGCATGCCCCCTGGGAAACCTCCGGGCATGCCGCCTGGGAAGCCTCCGGGCATGCCACCTGGGAAGCCACCTGGCATGCCACTGGATGAAGATTGTTCTTTCTTCTTAGCCTTCTCATATGCAGCCTAAACATTGACACAATAGTAAAATAGATAGAAGGAGAACGATACGCTAATCAAGAGGGTATCCTTGAACCAAGGACAGTTGCAGAAGCACTTTTAAATGAAACAATTGCATGAAGCTTCACCTCAACCTCGACTTCTCAAAGTAAGTTACAAAAGATTTCCAGACTATGCACCAAACCAAACTATCTTTAAGAAACGAACTTAGTTTTAGCAGCTTCAAAGAAATAAGGTGAGGAGAGGAGAGGAGAGAAGTACACGTAATACTATCATGTTTTGGGAAAGCATATGAGATAATTTTTTATTTGGCGAGTAGATGATATCTTCATGTTTTATAGGGCGTGCTTGAAATTAGATCAGTTTAAACAGTACCTGAGCAGCAGCCTTGCGGCGAAGTCTGTCTCGCTCTGCTCTCTTTTCTTCTCGCTCCTTCCTTAAACGATCATACTTTCTTTTATGCTCTTCTATCTTGTGTGCATTAGGTTTCACCTAAAATTGAGTATCTAACATTCTCAGTTCAACATTTCAAAACGACAACTTAATTAAAAAATTCGAGAAAAATCCAAGTTACCTTTTTTAGCCAAGAGTTGATCTCATCATCATAGTCTATTGTGGATGCAGTATGGAGATCCTTTGCAGCCTCCACCCATTTGCCCAGCATGGCTAAGGCTATGCCCTTTGATTTATAACCCTTTGCAGAGTCTGGGTTTATCTGATCATACCAAAGCAAAAATACCCCTCAGATATAATTATTTGAGAAAAGGAAAGAGCCAAAGCAAAAATACCCCTCTAACACCATCGGTGCTATCCACATAAAGATAATAAGAATAATGTGGTAAGAACAATTTAAAATGATATACTATTCACATTTTAAAAAACAAAACTCATGAGAAAAACAAAACTATCTTTTTTTTTTAGTTAAGGTCATATTTAAATCCATGAAAGAAAGAATTTACTTTTTGTAAGAATTAATCAGTCATCTTATAGTGCGCTATTTTGTTAAAGAAACAAGACACTGGTGACAGAATTACTTTTTTCCTTGAAGATTTAGTAAGGGAGTTACTTTCAACTTTTTTCAACAAGATAGAAAGCTCATATACCAATCATATGGGTTTTTAACAATTTCCGGGGGCTTCTTGCAAATTTCTCCTTTTTTTTTTTTCCTTTTCAGACTCATATAACAAGTCTTGACCAAAAGATTCAATATTAGTGCCATATAACAAGAGGGTAAAGATAGATTATGGCAAAATTTTACCTCTAAAGCTGCTGTTGCATCACGAATGGCTGCATTTGGCTTTTTCATCTTGATGTACACAGTAGCTGGAATTACAATAAAAAAAAAATGCAAAGTAAGATAAAAAAAATACATCATTGCAGACTAGGATCAGGGTCAACAATAGTGAATACAACCAACAAAAACCACACTGAAATTAACATGATCGAAATTGTAACAATATCTCTCTCTCTCTCTCTTATATATCTATATACATACATACACATACATACCTCTGGTTGCATACATGATAGCTGAAGTAGGGTTTAGTGTTATTGCGTTGGTGAGATGCTCAATTGCCTCGTCAAATTTCCCTGAGAATTTAATCAGCTTAGCTTATAATTGTATAGTTCGATACTATTCGATTATGATCTGTCGTGAATCAGAAGCCATCTTTAAAATTCATGCTTTCTACAAAGCTTTTAATATTCTTTTCTTAAAAGATGATAATACCTTCAGAGATTGCTTCCATGGCTTTTCCCTTGGCCTCTTGAGACGCTTCACGGTTTTCCTCAGTCACCTCAACCGATGAATCCCCCATCTACGCAAAATTAAGCCAAAAATCACAAATAGCAGCAGTAATTCAGCCAGGACAGTTAGTGCTACCAGTTTCATCATTTTATTAACAACTTGTGTGTGCAAAGACGAAACCTTTTGGGGTGGGTCATTGTCAGGCTCGACAGTGTCACCCTCGAACTCAATATCAGATTCAACAATGTCATCATCCAGTTCATCATGCTCTGGTTCAGTGCCTTCGACATCAGCATCATCATCATCAATGTCTACATCAACATCCTCCATCTCCTCCGCAACATGACTTCTATGATCATGACTTCCTCCGCAGCACGACTTGTGAGCTGCAGAAGGAAGCTTAGCACCCAAACTGAGAGAAGAAAAAGAAATAGCATAAAGTAGAAATAAAACAAATTAAATCCATAGTAAAAAAAAAGATGGAAACAGAAATAGAACATCACTACCTCTACATACATATTTCCAATTGAATCCATCCCACCTCTTAGTAAAAAAAGATGGAAACTTTCAATAGGGATCGAACATCTTCGAAACAAAATCAACTTTTAATATCAGAGACTTGATTCCAGAAGATCGTGCTTCAATAGGATGAACTAAACTCACACTACTCAAGTACAGTTAACAGAATCATACAACAGTAAATAAATGAAGTAAATTTGGAGAGAACCTGTCGAGATAGTCGCGAAAGAAGGAGAGAGATGGATCGCTCAAAAGGGAGGGGTTTGTTTTGCATTGCTCTATGAACAATTTCAGCTCTTTCAACTTTGTTGCATCCATTTGCTGCGTCTCTTCTCTTCTTCCCTTCTTTCTCTGATGGCTGCTGCTTTCAAAATAAAGAAAGAAAGAGGGTTTTATGAATTATCAATTATCAGGTGAAATTCGTATCGTCTGCATTAACTCAAAATTTGAGTTAATGAATAGTGAATCCGGACCGTTCGATCCGTGTTGGCACGAATACTAAAGCGTCCTCATGTTCCACCTCGGGCAGGATTGGCCCGGATCATGATCGGACGGTCTAGAATCGAGATGCATTAACTCAAATTCTGAGTTAATGCAGAGCATACAGATCGTCGCCGACAAGTGAAAACCTGAAAGATGATTCCAAGCTATGCCATCTCCAGTGATTTCAATCTCCAACTGTCCATTCAAACACAATATTAATGGGAATCCAGTAGGTCTAAACTCTAAACTGCGCTGCATGTTTGGTTGGTACTGGAGAATTGTAATGGATAGGGGTGGGTTCACGTGGAAATGGAGAGAAGTTTTGTATCCTCTATTCTGGAATGTACCGCACTGGAGAGTACTAGTCCTAGTCCTAGGGCTGATATTTGGATGTTCTAGTAGCTTCTTAGAGGTTCATCATTCATGTGCAATTTGATCACAAAATTATAATATAAATCTAAAAACCGATTAACTCCATCAATCCAATTAATTTGATCGAAAATTACGAATTTAAATACTAATTAGTTATTTATATATATTGATTTTATAATACTGTATATATAGCCTGTGTATTTATAAAAATATAGTTTTGAGCTCTCAAAATACATACTCATTTTTAGTCGAAATAAACACTCTTCTGAACTAGAATGCATATTTATTTGAATTTAAATCCTCTGTCAATCATTTTTTTTTCATAAATTTGGGTTAGAAGCTTTCTAACTTGCTTATTTTTCTCATTTTAAAGGTCTATTCGGATGCACTTCCATTTTTACTGTTCACGTGGGAAAAAAAAATTTACTCAGACTGAATTTTTTTTTCTCGCGTGAACAGTAAAAATCAGTTCAAAATTTTTCTGTTCCTGTGCTCATTCCCCTGCCCATGTGTCCGCCGAACAGGCCCTAAAATAGAGTAATTGTTGCCATAGTCAACGAAAATTTCTAAATATTAAATTTCCCCATCAAAACTTAAAAATTACCTATTGCCCTGTTAAAAACAAATATCATTTCTCATTTCCCGTTTCTTTAATGAAATTTTAAATTAGCTTATTATTAATCTTTTATTATAAGATGAAAGTACTAATTTATCATTCTTCTCAAACAAACACATTTTTATTGTCCAACTACGATCAATATTCTTTGTATTGTAATCAATCAAATGTTGAATGCTAATGTATAAGTTTAGCTGCCGGAATACCTGTCAAAAATCTCAAAATTACGTTTTCCCCCACTAAATTACGAAATTACGTATTCCCTCTCTAAACTTTCTATTCTCACAAATTTACCCATTTTATTGTCGTTTATATTAAAACTCATTTAAGTTTAGAAAATACCCATTTTAACTTTTTTTTAAAAGCATAAAGAATTTGTAGTTTATTTAAGAAAAATGTTGATCTTGTAAGATATCCATTATACCTTTTACTCTTAGGATGCGTTCAGAAGTGGATCCAGAATTTCAGTCAGGGGTAGGGACAAAATGCTAACAAATATACAAATTGTCATAGTGTATCAGCCTAATCGATACTGCTATTGTGTGAAATAATTAGCATCCACACAAACTCATTTTCCAAATCAAAGATAACTTCTCTTGGGAAACTTAGCCAATCTGATTTTTTTTTTAAGGTCAGTTGGCAAGAAGTATACTGGCATTTGTATTGAAATTAAAAAAAAAATTACAACCTACTCAATCTAATATATTACATTACATTAATGCATAACAATTGCAATGCGGTGCAGCGCATATTAGCCTATTTTAAAAAAAAAAAAATTTGGGTCTAGGGACCGTCCGATCCACTTTAAGATTTGTGCGCACGAATTTTAAAGCAGATGTGAAAATTACTGGTGTGAATCTTAAAGCAGATTGGACGGTCATCCAGCCCATCGAACTCACTTTGAGTTTGGTTCCCCTAACCTAACTCATCAAATTGAAAAAAATGCTACAATTAATGCATTGAACCATCTCGCATGATCTCCTGTCAGGTATCTATAAGAGTATACTGGTACTGCTCTAACAGTATGAAATCCAGTGTTGATCAGTTAATTTCAATACAGTCAATTTGATATCTTGATCAGTAAATCTAATTGATCAAGCTTATGTTGAATTGAAGAATCACCAAATCAATCATTATCTAGCAAATATTATTTCTCATTTCCGGTTTCTTTAATGAAATTTTAAATTAGCTTATTATTAATCTTTTATTATAAGATGAAAGTACTAATTTATCATTCTTCTCAAACAAACACATTTTTATTGTCCAACTACGATCAATATTCTTTGTATTGTAATCAATCAAATGTTGAATGCTAATGTGTAAGTTTAGCTGCCGGAATACCTGTCAAAAACCTTAAAATTACGTTTTTCCCCACAAAATTACGAAATTATGTATTCCCTCTCTAAACTTTCTATTCTCACAAATTTACCCATTTTATTGTCTTTTATATTAAAAATCATTTAAGTTTATAAAATACCCATTTTAACTTTTTTTTAAAAACATAAAGAATTTGTAGTTTATTTAAGAAAAATGTTGATCTTGTAAGATACCCATTATACCTTTTACTCTTAGGGTGCGTTCAGGAGCAGATTTAGGATTTCAGTCATGAGTAGGCACAAAATGCTAACAAATATACAAATTGTCATAGTGTATCAGCATAATCGATACTGCTATTGTGTGAAATAATTAGCATCCACACAAACTCATTTTCCAAATCAAAGATAACTTACTCTTGGGAAACTTAGCCAATTTGATATTTTTTTTAAGATCAGTTGGCAAGAAGTATACTGGCATTTGTATTGAAATTAAAAAAAAAAAAGTTTTACAACCTACTCATCAATCTAATATATTACATTACATTAATGCATAACAATTGCAATGCGGTGCAGCGCATATTCTAATCTACAGAACAGCTTGGGTCCGATGCCCATCGGACTCAAATTTGGGTCGAATGGGTTTAGGGACCGTCTGATCCACTTTAAAATTTGTGCGCACGAATTTAAAGCAGATGCAAAATTGCTGGTGCGAATCTTAAAGCAGATCGGACAGTCATCTAGCCCATCGAACTCACTTTGGGCATTGGACCCAAATTGGTTCCCCTAACCTACCTCATCAAATTGAAAAAAATGCTACAATTAATGCATTGAACCATCTCACATGGTCTCCTGTCAGGTATCTATGAGAGTACACTGGTACTGCTCTAACAGTATGAAATCCAGTGTTGATCGGTTAATTTCAATACAGTCAATTTGATATCTTGATCAGTTAATCTAATTGATCAAGCTTATGTTCAATTGAAAGAATCACCAAATCAATCATTATCTAGCAAATAGGTGCAGTCATAATTTATTCAAATTTGGTCTCAGAATTGGCCAATAAATTAATGGATTCGACTGAAACTAAACCCGACAAGGGCTAGAACTCTACTATGCCATTGTCAGTTTTTTTCTAAAAATGTCGTAGTAATCGAAATCAATAATTAGGTGTATAGCAATACAATTTGTTTAAAGAGCTGCAAGAACACCAAAACCTTTGTATTTCATAACTTGTTAATTAACTTGGTCTATTTTAAATTATCCTGAAATTATAAATTAGATATCTATTAGCATTTCAAAGTATTGCATGAACAGTGCACCTTTATATTTCATGATTTTTAATGAACTCAATCTATTCTGAAGTATCCATCTATAACAAAAAATAACACAAGCTTACTATAGCTCCGCTTAATTACTACACTAAATAAAAGTACCAAAAGTAAGAATCCAAATATCCTTAATCCCAAAACAGAGGGGGAAAATCAAGCAGTTTTACCTCTCCTTGTCTCGGGCCCTAATAAAATTAAAATTCAGAGGTAGATAAGTGCCTATCTCTGGACCTCTTTGGTCCGCCAATATGTGCGTTTGGATGGAGGGGTGGGTTAGTGAGAATAGTGGCTAATCCAAGAATGAAGAATAGTTGCTAACCCAACTTTTAGTTGGGTTAGTAGAATAGTGAGCTAACCCATAAAAGACAAACAAAGAATAGTGGATAGCTCTTCATCCAAACATTGAATAGCTCAAAAGAACAGTGCTATTTTCGGGTTAGTGCTATTCTTGCTCCATCCAAATACACCCTTAATAAAATACCCATTTTTCCCTAGAAAACTAGATACCCATTATACCATTTATCAAAATACCCATTTTGCCCTAAAAACCGATCAAATATTGACATTTTAAATTTTAAAATTCAGAGGTAGGCAAGTATCTACCCCTGGAGCCTCTTTGGATCTGCCAATCGATGCGTTTGGATGGAGGGGTGGGTTAGTGAGAATAGTAGGCTAATCCAAGAATGAAAAATAGTTGCTAACCCAATTTTTGGTTGGGTTAGTAGAATAGTGAGCTAATCATATAAGACAAACAAAGAATAGTAGATAGTTCTTCATCCAAACATCGAATAGCTCAAAAGAATAATGCTATTTTCGGGTTAGTGTTATTCTTGCTCCATCCAAACGCACCCTTAATAAAATACCCATTTTTCCCTAGAAAACTGGATACCCATTATACCATTTATCAAAATACCCATTTTGCCCTAAAAAACTAATCAAATATCGACATTTTTCTTAAACAAACTACAATTTTGTATGATTGTAATGAAGGGTAAAATGGGTATTGTATAAATTTAAATGAGTTTTAATATAAAAGACAATAAATGGGTAAATTTGTGAATTTTGATAGGTTAGAGGGGGAATACGTAATTTCAAAATTACATGGGGTAAGAATATGACAACAATGATCCTTTTTAAAACTCGAACAATTTAGCACGAAATAACCCTGATCTTACGATTTCGCATTGGAGACGTACAGCGTGACAGTCGACGGTCGATTCCAATCAGGCTAATTTTGTTGAACTGATTGTCAAAATTAGAGAGCTTGCATTTTCACAAGGATTATTCTTCATCTAGAACAAACTATACGAGTATACGACAATCCTTATCAATAGGCAATTTAAAGGTGAAAAATGTCCCAAGCATGCAACTCTTAGCATCACTAAAAAGTTTAACATGATGAAATCACAGATTTATTATATCAGGAGGGATCTAGTTACCACAATTTTGAGTTACAACAAAGTTACCACAATCATTTTTTACATTTTCAAATTCCAAATTGTCGATCCAAACCGTTCAACATGATCTCCACAATAAAATGTGCTTCTAGATCAAATTTTATATTTTTTTTGAATTTTTTTACTATTTATTAAGATGGGTACAGAATTCAATGGTTTGAATTTGACTAGTTTTTGTAAAATACTTAATAAATAGTAAAAAAAATAAAAAAAATGTGAAATTTGATTTGGAAGCACATTTTTGTGGAGATTATATTGAACGGCTTGGATCGACGATTTGGAATTTGAAAATGTAAATGATAGTTGTGGTAACTTTGTTGTAACTCAAAATTGCAGTAACTAAATCCCTCCTCTTATTATATAATGTAAAATAATATATGACGACATGAATGACCGGAATTATTCTGTTTATATATGCTTTAACCTTGACATATGAACAGACATCACTAAATGTCCCAAGCATGCTTTAACCTTGACATATGAACAGGCATGATCCAAACCGTTCAACATGATCTCCACAATAAAATGTGCTTGCAGATCAAATTTTACATTTTTTTGAATTTTTTTACTATTTATTAAGTATTTTACAAACACTAATCAAATTCAGACAATTAAATTTTGTACCCATCTTAATAAATAGTAAAAAAATTCAAAAAAAATATAAAATTTGATCTGGAAGCACATTTTATTGTGGAAATCATGTTGAAAGGTTTGGATCGACGATTTAATGATTGTTGTAACTTTGTTGTAACTAGATCCCTCCTCTAGATATATATAAATAGAGGAGGGTTCCAATACCTCATGTTTTTCATACCTCATCATGCCTCATATTTAATATCTTCATTTTCAAAGCCTAAATTGTCAATCCGAACTGCTCAACATGATATCCATATTAAAATATGCTTGAAGACCAAATTTTATAATTTTTGGAATTTTTTTTACTATTTTTTAAGATAGATACAAAATCACTGTTTTTGGACCGTTCAAAAAACAGTGATTTTTTACCCATCTTAAAAAATAGTAAAAAATTTCAAAAAATTATAAAATTTCATCCCTTATCATATTTTAGTATGGATATCATGCTGAACGGTTCGGATCGACAATTTAGACTTTGAAAACGAAAATATAAAATATGAGGTATGATGAGATATGAAAGCCATGAGGCATTGGAACCCTCCTCATATAAATATAGGCTCAACGAATACAATGTCAAGTCACGATTGGGACATATATATATATAGTCCCTTTATTCCAACTAAACTACAACAACATAACAACCAAAAAAAAAAAAATTACAAATATTTACTACCATTTCACAAATAATAAATTATCATGGTTTTAGTCTATTAAGCAGAAATAGACCAAAAGATGGAGAACAATCCAATTAAGCCTGACACTCCAATCCATACTGCCCTTTCTCCTGCACCACTGCTAGGAGCTGAAACATGAACAATCAAATACATAAATAAATACATACATACATACAAACTCATATAATAATAATGTTCAAAGCAGAATATATTATTATATAATAAAAAAGCCAAGTAGTGAAAATATCTTACGATTTCGCATTGGAGACGTACAGCGTGATGGTCGACGGTCGATTCCAATCAGGCTAATTTTGTTGAACTGATGGTCAAAATTAGAGAGCTTGCATTTTCGCAAGGATTATTCTTCATCTAGAACATATAATAATAATGTTCAAAGCATAATATATATAATAATAATAAAGCCAAGTAGTGAAAATATCTTACGTGGTGGAGTCAGAGTACTTGAGTGATTTTAATATAAAGATCATGTTAGTGATTTAGATCGACAGTTTAAATTTTAAAAATAAAAAAAAGAATATGAGACAGAATAAGACATAAAAACATGAGATATTTGAACTTTCTTATCCGAGATATAGAAAGGACACCACAGATAATCTCTTTCCCTTGTTCAACATTTTTTACTTGAAGAAAAGAAAATAAAGACGGAATTTAAGTCTGCGTGTAAGCGTGTTAATGAATGATGTTTTCTCATGCTTTCTAAAATAATATTTTCAGCGTTTTTTTAATTAGCTATCATTAGAGAGACGAAATTATAACCATCTATGACCATCTTTCAACACAAAATGGATGTGGGACTGGATTTTTGTGACATCCTTCGTACATCTTGACTTCAATTACCTGTGCCATGCCATTACTTGTGTCCATAGTGATAAATGAATAATTTGGGCTCAGTTCAGCGGAGTAAAAAATTTGTAATTCGAGAATGATTCGGTACTTTAATTATTTACATGCCATACCATTACTTGTATTCATTCGCGAATAAAACAGTATAATACGTTTTTTGCGTTTTATTCAGTATTCAGTTCGAAAACGTCAAAAAAACGAATTATATGCAAATTGTACGCGAACTATATGCAAAAAATCATTGCCTTTGTGGCGCGCTCATCCTCTTGTCAAATCCAGCCGCGTAGAATGATTTCCGAGTCGTGCACTGTACTGTGGCACAAATCACAAAGCAGAATTTGTCTCCTCACCTGTATCATTTTTTCATTGTGGGTGGCCATAGTTTTTTGTTTTTTTTCTTAATTTTGGAAAAGTCCATTTCTTATTCAAATGCCCTAATTTCACATCTTTCTTAGGTTGCATAAGGGAATGCAGGAGAAAGGCCTTAAAATGCGATGAAACAAAATTTGAGCAGTAAAAGCTAATGTGCAGTAATTGTGTCCCACCAGAGATTGAAAATTCAGTTAAAAGTAATTTTGAGATCATAAAAGCATTACAAGACTGATGTGATAATTTATTTATTTTCTGATGAAATAGTGTATGTTGACTTGTTTTTATAGAAAACTATATAACTATCTTCTGCTTTGCAACTTACTGTTTCTCCTTTATACATAGTAAAGCTTTGCTAATAGCAAACTAATTAATTTTTAGATATGCTATATCTAGGAAAATTGTTATTTTTCATGGATCATTTTTGGATTACAGAAATTATTGTATATTTACTCCAATTTCATGGCATGGCACCCGGAAAGCCCGGAAAGCCCGGAAAGACACCTGGCATGGCACCCGGAAAGCCTACCTGGCATGCCGCCTGGAAAGCGTCCGGGCATGCTGCCTGGGAAGCCTCCTGGCATGGCGCCCGGAAAGCCACCTGGCATGGCGCCCGGAAAGCCACCTGGCATGCCGCCTGGAAAGCCTCCGGGCATGCCACCTGGGAAGCCACCGGGCATGCCCCTGGATGAAGATTGTTCTTTCTTCTTAGCCTTGGATGAAGATTGTTCTTTCTTCTTAGCCTTGGATGAAGATTGTTCTTTCTTCTTAGCCTTCTCATATGCAGCCTAAACATTGACACAATAGTAAAATAGATAGAAGGAGAACGATATGCTAATCAAGAGGGTATCCTTGAACCAAGGACATTTGCGGAAGCACTTTTAAATGAAACAATTGCATGAAGCTTCACCTCAACCTCGACTTCCCAAAGTAAGTTACAAAAGATTTCCAGACTATGCACCAAACCAAACTATCTCTTAAGAAAAGAACTTAGTTTTAGCAGCTTCAAAGAAATAAGGTGAGGAGAGGAGAGGAGAGGTGAAGTACACGTAATACTATCATGTTTTGGGAAAGCATATGAGATAATTTTGTATTTTGCAAGGAGTAGATGATATCTTCATGTTTTACAGGGCGCGCTTGAAATTAGATCAGTTTAAACAGTACCTGAGCAGCAGCCTTGCGGCGAAGTCTGTCTCGCTCTGCTCTCTTTTCTTCTCGCTCCTTCCTTAAACGATCATACTTTCTTTTATGCTCTTCTATCTTGTGTGCATTAGGTTTCACCTAAAATTGAGCATCTAACATTCTCAGTTCAACATTTCAAAACGACAACTTAATTAAAAAATTCAAGAAAAATTCCAAGTTACCTTTTTTAGCCAAGAGTTGATCTCATCATCATAGTCTATTGTGGATGCAGTATGGAGATCCTTTGCAGCCTCCGCCCATTTGCCCAGCATGGCTAAGGCTATGCCCTTTGATTTATAACCCTTTGCAGAGTCTGGGTTTATCTGATCATACCAAAGCAAAAATACCTCTCAGATATAATTATTTGAGAAAAGGAACGAGCCAAAACAAAAATACCCCTCTAACACCATCGGTGCTATCCACATAAAGATAATAAGAACAATGTGGTAAGAACAATTTAAAATGATATGCTATTCACATTTTAAAAAACAAAACTCTTGAGAAAAACAAAACTATCTTTTTTTTTTTTTTAGTTAAGGTGATATTTAAATCCATGAAAGAAAGAATTTACTTTTTGTAAGAATTAATCAGTCATCTTATAGTGCGCTATTTTGTTAAAAAAAAAGACACTGGTAACAGAATTACTTTTTTTCCTTGAAGATTTAGTAACGGAGTTACTTTCAACTTTTTTCAACAAGATAGAAAGCTCATATACCAAGCATAGGGGTTTTTAACAATTTCCGGGGGCTTTTTGCAAATTTCTCCTTTTTTTTCCTTTTCAGACTCATATAACAAGTCTTGACCAAAAGATTCAATATTAGTGCCATATAACAAGAGGGTAAAGATAGATTATGGCAAAATTTTACCTCTAAAGCTGCTGTTGCATCACGAATGGCTGCATTTGGCTTTTTCATCTTGATGTACACAGTAGCTGGAATTACAATAAAAAAAATACATCATTGCAGACTAGGATCAGGGTCAACAATAGTGAATACAACCAACAAAAACCACACTGAAATTAACATGATCGAAATTGTAACAATATCTCTCTTTCTCTCTCTCTTATATCTATATACATACATACACATACATACCTCTGGTTGCATACATGATAGCTGAAGTAGGGTTTAGTGTTATTGCGTTGGTGAGATGCTCAATTGCCTCGTCAAATTTCCCTGAGAATTTAATCAGCTTAGCTTATAATTATATAGTTCGATACTATTCGATTATGATCTGTCGTGAATCAGAAGCCATCTTTAAAATTCATGCTTTCTACAAAGCTTTTAATATTCTTTTCTTAAAAGATGATAATACCTTCAGAGATTGCTTCCATGGCTTTTCCCTTGGCCTCTTGAGACGCCTCACGGTTTTCCTCAGTCACCTCAACCGATGAATCCCCCATCTATGCAAAATTAAGCCAAAAATCACAAATAGCAGCAGTAATTCAGCCAGGACAGTTAGTGCTACCAGTTTCATCATTTTATTAACAACTTGTGTGTGCAAAGACGAAACCTTTTGGGGTGGGTCATTGTCAGGCTCCACAGTTTCACCCTCGAACTCAATATCAGATTCAACAATGTCATCATCCAGTTCATCATGCTCTGGTTCAATGCCTTCGACATCAGCATCATCATCAATGTCGACATCAACATCCTCCATCTCCTCCGCAACATGACTTCTATGATCATGACTTCCTCCACAGCATGACTTGTGAGCTGCAGAAGGAAGCTTAGCACCCAAACTGAGAGAAGAAAAAGAAATAGCATAAAGTAGAAATAAAACAAATTAAATCCATAGTAAAAAAAAAGATGGAAACAGAAATAGAACATCACTACCTCTACATACATATTTCCAATTGAATCCATCCCACCTTTTAGTAAAAAAAGATGGAAACTTTCAATAGGGATCGAACATCTTCGAAACAAAATCAACTTTTAATATCAGAGACTTGATTCCAGAAGATCGTGCTTCAATAGGATGAACTGAACTCACACTACTCAAGTACAGTTAACAGAACCATACAACAGTAAATAAATGAAGTAAATTTGGAGAGAACCTGTCGAGATAGTCGCGAAAGAAGGAGAGAGATGGATCGCTCAAAAGGGAGGGGTTTGTTTTGCATTGCTCTATGAACAATTTCAGCTCTTTCAACTTTGTTGCATCCATTTGCTGCGTCTCTTCTCTTCTTCCCTTCTTTCTCTGATGGCTGCTGCTTTCAAAATAAAGAAAGAAAGAGGGTTTTATCAATTATCAATTATCAGGTGAAATTCGTATCGTCTGCATTAACTCAAAATTTGAGTTAATGAATAATGAATCCTGACCGTTCGATCCTTGTTGGCACGAATACTAAAGGGTCCTCATGTTCCACCTCGGGCAGGATTGGCCCGGATCATGATCGGACGGTCTAGAATCGAGATGCATTAACTCAAATTCTGAATTAATGCAGAGCATACAGATCGTCGCCGACAAGTGAAAACCTGAAAGGTGAATCCAAGCTAGGCCATCTCCAGTGATGTCAATCTCCAACTGTCCATTCAAACACAATATTAATGGGAATTCAGTAGGTCTAAACTACGCTGCATGTTTGGTTGGTACTGGAGAATTGTAATGGATAGGGGTGGGTTCACGTGGAAATGGAGAGAAGTTTTGTTTTCTCTTTTCTGGAAAGTACCGCACTGGAGAGTCCTAGTCCTAGTCCTAGGGCTGATATTTGGATGTTCTAGTAGCTTCTTAGAGGTTCATCATTCATGTGCAATTTAATTTGATCACAAAATTATAATATAAATCTAAAAACCGATTAACTCCATCAATCCAATTAATTTGATCGAAAATTACGAATTTAAATACTAATTAGTTATATATATATTGATCATATAATACTGTATATATAGCCTGCGTATTTATAAAAATATAGTATTGAGCTCTCAAAATACATACTCATTTTTAGTCGAAATAAACACCCTTCTGAACTAGAATGCATATTTATTTGAATTTAAATCCTCTGTCAATCAATTTTTTTTCATAAATTTGGGTTAGAAGCTTTCTAACTTGCTTATTTTTCTCATTTTAAAGGTCTATTCGGCTGCACTCCCATTTTTACTGTTTACGTGGGAAAAAAAATTTACTCAGCCTGAATTTTTTTTTCTCACGTGAACAGTAAAAATCAGTTCAAAATTTTTCTGTTCCTGTGCCCATTCCCCTGCCCATGTGTCCGCCTAACAGGCCCTAAAATAGAGTAATTGTTGCCATAGTCAACAAAAGTTTCTAAATATTAAATTTTCCCATCAAAACTTAAAAATTACCTATTTCCCCGTTAAAAACAAATATTATTTCTCATTTCCCGTTTCTTTAATGAAATTTTAAATTTAGCTTATTATTAATCTTTTATTATAAGATGAAAGTACTAATTTATCATTCTTCTCAAACAAACACATTTTTATTGTCCAACTACAATCAATATTCTTCTGTATTGTAATCAATCAAATGTTGAATGCTAATGTGCAAGTTTAGCTGCCGGAATACTCCTCAAAAACCTCAAAATTACGTTTTTCCCCACTAAATTACGAAATTATGTATTCCCTCTCTAAACTTTATATTCTCACAAATTTACCCATTTTATTGTCTTTTATATTAAAACGCATTTAAGTTTATAAAATACTCATTTTAACTTTTTTTAAAAGCATAAATAATTTGTAGTTTATTTAAGAAAAATATTGATCTTGTAAAATACCCATTATACCTTTTACTCTTAGGGTGCGTTCAGGGGCGGATTCAGAATTTCAGTTAGGAGTAGATACAAAATGCTAACAAATATACAAATTGTCATAGTGTATCAGCCTAATCGATACTGCTATTGTGTGAAATAATTAGCATCCACACAAACTCATTTTCCAAATCAAAGATAACTTCTCTTGGGAAACTTAGCCAATTTGATATTTTTTTAAGGTCAGTTGGCAAGAAGTATACTGGCATTTGTATTGAAATTAAAAAAAAAGAAGTTTTACAACCTACTCAATCTAATATATTACATTACATTAAGAGTCCGGCTACTATAACACTAGTGTCATTTCAAACTAAATAACATCACATCTTAAACCATTGGATCTACTTTAATATTCGTGTAAAACACTAGTGTCATTCCAGCGCTATTTTGTACACGAATATTAAAGTAGATCCAATGATTTAAGATGTGGTGTTATTTAGTTTGAAATGACACTAGTGTTATAGTAGCCAGACTCTTACATTAATGCATAACAATTGCAATGCGGTGCAGCTCATATCCTAACCTAACTCATCAAATTGAAAAAAAATGCTACCATTAATGCATTGAACCATCTGGCATGGTCTCCTGTCAGGTATCTATAAGAGTATACTGGTACTGCTCTACCAGTATGAATTCCAGTGTTGATCAGTTAATTTCAATACAGTCAATTTGATATCTTGATCAGTTAATCTAATTGATCAAGCTTATGTTGAATTGAAAGAATCACCAAATCAATCATTAATTTATTCAAATTTGGTCTCAGAATTGGCCAATAAATTAATGGATTCGACTGAAACTAAATCCGACAAGGGCTAGAACTCTACTATGCATCTTTAAAATTGCATCATGTCATTGTCAGTTTTTATATAACAATACAATTTTTTTTAAAGAGCTGCAAGAACACCGAAACCTTTGTATTTCATAACTTGTTAATTAACTTGGTCTATTTTAAATTATCCTGAAATTACAAATTAGATATCTATTAGCACTCCTGCAATTTCCAAAGTATTGCATGAACAGTGCACCTTTATATTTCATGATTTTTAATGAACTCTATCCATTTATAACTCCACTTAATTACTACACTAAATAAAAGTACCAAAAGTAAGAATCCAAATATCCTTAATCCCGAAACAGAGGGGGAAAAATCAAGCAGTTTTACCTCTCCTTGTCTCGGGCCCTAATAAAATTTTAAAATCCAGATATAGATAAGTGTCTACCTTGGGCCTCTTCGGGTCCGTCAATAGTGAGAATAGTGGCTAATCCAAGAATAAAAAATAGTTGCTAATCTAATTTTTGGTTGGGTTAGTAGAATAGTGAGCTAACCCATATAAGACAAACAAAGAATAGTAAATAGTTCTTCATCCAAACATCGAATAGCTCAAAAGAATAGTGCTATTTTCGAGTTAGTGTTATTCTTGCTCCATTCAAATGCACTCTTAATAAAATACCCATTTTTCTCTAGAAAACTGGATACCCATTATACCATTTAGCAAAATACCCATTTTACCATAAAAACCGATCAAATATTGACAGTTTTTGTATGATTGTAATGAAGAGTAAAATGGGTATTGTATAAATTTAAATGAGTTTTAATATAAAAGACAATAAATGAGTAAATTTGTAAATTTTGATAGTTTAGAGGGGGAATACGTAATTTCAAAATTACATGGGGTAAGAATATGACAACAATGATCCTTTTTAAAACTCGAACAATTTAACACGAAATAAACCTGATCTTACGATTTCGCATTGGAGACGTACAGCGTGACGGTCGACGGTCGATTCCAATCAGGCTAATTCTGTTGAATTGATCGTAAAATAATGTAAATCACAGATTTATTATATAATGTAACATGATGAAATCACAGATTTATTATATAATGTAAAATGATATATGACGACATGAATGACCGGAATTATTCTGTTTATATATGCTTTAACCTAAATAAAAAAAAATCAAATATGACTCTGTTTTACTAAAAGAATATACATATACATATAGATATATATAAATATAGGCTCAACGAATACAATGTGAAGTCACGATTGGGACATATACAGTCCCTTTATTCCAACTAAACTACAACAACATAACAACCAAAAAAAAAAATTACAAATATTTACTACAATTTCACAAATAATAAATTATCATGGTTTGAGTCTATTAAGCAGAAATAGACCAAAAGATGGAGAACAATCCAATTAAGCCTGACACTCCAATCCATACTGCCCTTTCTCCTGCACCACTGCTAGGAGCTGAAACATGAACAATCAAATACATAAATAAATACATACATACAAACTCATATAATAATAGAGGAGGGTTCAAATGCACCATTATTTTTGTGCTCCAATATGCTCCACATTCTTTATCTCCATTTTCAAAGTCCGAACAGTCAATCTGAACCGCTTAACATGATTTTCATAATAAAATATGGTTGGATACCAAATTTTATATTTTTTAAAATTTTTCTACTATTTTTTTAGATAGATACAAAATCACTTTTTAAGGAGATTTTGGACCATCCGATAAAGTGATATTGTACCTATCTAAAAAAAATAGTAAAGAAATTCTAAAAATATAAAATTTGGTCTCCAAATATATTTTATTATGAAGATCATGTTGAACGGTTTGGATCGACTGTTCGGACTTTGAAAATAGAATAAATGATGTGGACCATATTGGAGCACAAAAACAATGGTGTATTTGAACCATCCTCATAATAATAATGTTCAAAGCCGAATATATTATTATTATTATATAATAAAAAAGCCAAGTAGTGAAAATATCTTACGTGGTGGAGTCGGAGTACCGGATGGTGAAGAAGCTGTCAAACAAAAAAAAAATTGCAAATATTAGATTTAGTATTTCTTAATTGCAGGAACTTGTATTAATAAGGAATTGAGCAAAAATAAATAAATAAAAGGGTCCATCCATAAATGTTCAATATTTGAACACCTACCATGGGGAGTGGGGACAAAAATTATGGATATGTTGGACTAAAAGTTTGCACTAACACCTCTAAAAGACTAAGAATTTACCTTTGCACTGGTTTGTGCCTGAATTGATGCCACAATGGCCAGCCAATTGGTCAGCTTCAGTCAAGTTAATCCCAAAGGCCTTTAAAATAGTGGGATCATCATAAATTGCACAGAGGCACTGCATCTCATTTGTGATCGCCTCTTTTAGGGGAGTACAACAGCTAGCTGGTGGATTGGTGGAGTTCAGGTAATTGGCACATGAGACCAGCTTCGACGCGCAAGAAGGGGTGCCAGATTGTGCTTGTACAGAGAGAGGTGGTACTGGTATGGAGAGAAAGAGGAGAGCTGATAGAAGAACAAAGACAACGGGTTGGAGAGTTGAGTTCGCCATTTCTCTGCTCTTGAGCTCTTCTCTTCTCTTCTGGATTTTCTCTTTAGTTGGAAGGGAAGAAGGTGAGAAGTGAAACCGCGTATTAATAAATGGAGAAGAGACAAGTGTGGAATTCATATCACCTGAATTAACTCAAATTTTGTGTTTAGATCTGGACCGTCCGATCTGATTTGGCACGAATATTAAAGATACCGTGCATTTCACCTCGGGCCGGATCGGTCCAGATCTAAACTCACAATTTGAGTTACTTTAGAGGATCCCGACTCACTGGTGCCGTGGCCCGTGGTGCGTGAACTTTCAAACAGTCAAACTTCATTTTATTGATAAATGATTGGTAACCTCACCTTTGAGCTCCCAATTCCTGACTCCAGAGTAGAGTGGAAAAAACGTGTCGTGCCGTGACTAATACACTGTAACTTTGGTCTCGTGCTGTGCCGTGATTAAGTTAATTTTTCACGTGCCGTGCCGTGCCGTGCCTTGACCATACGTGACTCGCGTAACCATTTAATCATAATTTAGATTAGTTTATTCAAGATTCACTATTAATAATCTAATGGTCCTAATTACACATGACAGAGTTTGTTTCCCCGTGCCATTTTTCCAGTTCCCGACTCCAGAGTATGATAAAATTGTTCCTTCTCTTTTCATGTTACCAAGGCTCCGCTTGCAGATTTAGATTTAGTTTTTATCCAATAATATTCAATTACTTACATCTAGTCTTGTATTAAGTGTTAACTGTGAAATAACTAATTATATTCCACTAATAAAAATAATTGGACTTTTTACCTTTATCGACCTGAATTTTAATATTTTTTAATATTTTTTATAAAATAAAAAAAAATCAAGTAAAAAAGTATATAAACAAGGAGAAAGAGGATGAATTTAAAAGTACAATTTACATGTACACATCTTTTTATATATGCCCGAAAATCTTCAAACATACATTCATTTTTTATTTATTTTTTATTTTTGGGCTTTGTAAAAGGAATTCATTCGAAATTGAGATTCCTAAATAATTGATGGATACCACACGAGGCGCATGATATGGGAGATGAGAACAATTCCCCAAATGATTGAATGATTCTGTTGGAGAAAAGTTTGGTCACAACAAAATTCGGCTTCCAAAAAGTCGGCTATTCAAACCCTCTTAACTTAATTTTCGCCATGTCCGAATCAATAATTTTCAAAAGCGTGTAATTTTCTTTTGTGCTTTTGGTGGAAGATGAATCATGGATGCATCGTATCAGAGATGGCAACTAAGAAATACAATTCAATAGCGACTTCGTTACCAATCGAAACGCGTACCGGGTTCAAAATTGATGTGACAGCTCTTATTTTATAATTAATTGAACACTTTTGCCAAATAAAATTACTATACCTTTGCAAACCTTCAGAATTTTTATTTCATAAAAGTTCAATTTTGGATTTAAATTTTTGAGAAATTACTATTTGAATCCGAGATGAATAGAGTTCAAATGTCTCATATCTTTCATGTTCTATTTGTGTCTCATATTTTTTATTTTTATTTTCAAAGTTTAAATTGTCAATCCGAACAGTTCAACATGATCTCCGTATTAAAATGTATTTGAAGACCAAATTTTAGATTTTTGAAATTTTTTTATTAATTTTTTAGATATGGACAAAATTATTGTTTATACATGGTTCAGAATCTCATGGAAAACCATGATTTTGTATCTATCTAAAAAAATAGTAAAAGAATTTCCAAAAATATAAAATCTGGTCTCTAATATCATTTTAATATAGAGATCATGTTGAGTAATTTAGATCGACTATTTAAATTTTGAAAACGAAGATAAGAATATTAGACACAAATAAGACATAAAAACATGAGAAATTTGAACTCTTCTCGTCCGAGATATAGAAAGGACGCCACAGATAATCTCTTTAGTAAGGAAAAATTATTTTAAAAACAAAATTGATCATAGAAAGGAAAATGAAGACAACATAGAGAGAAAAATTATTTTAAAAACAAAATTGATCCAACCAGCACTACCTAGGGTGTAAACAGGTACAAAACGGATTGGGTGGAAGCATTTTCATACCCATATTATGCAATCAATTCTTAAATTAATCACATTTAAAAAAGTGATCAAAACAAATTTTTAATCTCCACGGCAACGCGTGGCCAGCACTTTACTAGTACATTGCTATGCACCATAGCCCAACTTTATATATATATATATATATATATATATATATATATATATATATATATATATATAGTGGCTAATATCAAAACGTTTGTTCCTAGCCTCCGGTGAAAATTACTGATCACATGGTTCAGAAATTAGTTGCACTGTTTTTACTGTTCATCCTGATCAGCAATTTTCAAAATGGCTTAATAAATAGTAAAAAAATTCCAAAAAATGTAAAATTTAGTCTCCAAGCATATTTCAATATAGAGAACATGTTGAACGGTTCAGATCGACCGTTTGGACTTTGAAAACCCGAAAACAACTTGGTTGCACCGGAGGCTAGGAACAAACGTTTTGATATTAGCCACTCTCTCTCTCTCTCTCTCTATATATATATATATAAGAGGGATCAAGTTACAACAAAGTTACAACAACCATTTTTTTTCATTTTCAAACTCCAAATCGTCGATCCAAACGGTTCAACATGATCTCCACAATAAAATGTGCTTGCAGATCAAATTTTACATTTTTTTGAATTTATTTACTATTTATTAAGTATTTTACAAAAAATAGTCATATTCAGACCATTGAATTTTGTACCCATCTTAATAAATAGTAAAAATATTCAAAAAAAATTAAAATTTGATCTGCAAGCACATTTTATTTAGATAATAATGTTGAACGGTTTGGATCGACGATTTGGACTTTGAAAATGAAAAAAATAGCTGTTGTAACTTTGTTGTAACTTGATCCCTCCTCATATATATATATATGTATATATATATATATATATATGTATATATATATATATATATATATGTATATATATGTATATATATATATAGATATGTATATGTATATATATATCTATATATATACATATAGATCTATATATATATACATATCTATCTATATATATAGAATTTTGCTAATATGCTACGCGTATATAAGGGCCCTCTGTGCTACTGCTCACTTTTTGAGTTTTCAAAATCCTAACGGTCGATCCGAACCGTTCAACATGATCTCCATATGAATATGTACTTGCAAACCAAATTACATTTTTTAGAATTTTTTACTATTTATTAAGCCACTTTGAAAAAACACTAATTTGTACACAACAGTAAACTTTTCTGGACCATTGGATCAGCGATTTTCAAAGTGGCTTAATAAATAGTAAAAAAATTCTAAAAAATGTAAAATTTGGTTTGCAAGTACATATTCATATGGAAATCATGTTGAACGGTTCGGATCGACCGTTAGAATTTTGAAAACTCAAAAAGTGAGCCGTAGCACGGAGGGGCCCTTATATATGCATAGCACTGTAGCACTGTCATATATATATATACATGTCTATATGTATACACATACATACATGTATATGTATACACATACATACATGTATATGTATACACATACATACATGTATATGTATACACATACATACATGTATATATATATATAGAGGATGGATCCACTTACACTCTATTTTGGTGATATCGGATTACACCCTACATTTTCAAAGTTTTCAAAGTCCAAACCGTTCAACATGATGGATATATTAAAATATGCTTGCAGATCAAATTTTATATATTTTTAATTTTTTTTAATTTTTTTACTATTTATTAAGTATTTTACAAAATCATTGTTTTCAGACCATTGAATTTTTGTACCCATCTTCATAAATAGTAAAAAAATTCAAAAAAATGTAAAATTTATTAAGTGTTAACTGTGAAATAACTAATTATATTCCAGTAATAAAAATAATTGGACTTTTTACCTTTATCAACCTGAATTTTAATATATTTTAATATTTTTTCTATAAAATAAAAAAGATCCAGTAAAAAAGTATATAAACAAGGAGAAAGAGGATAAATTTAAAAGTACAATTTACATGTACACATCTTTTTATATATGAATCATGGATGCATCGTATCAGAGATGGCAACTAAGAAATACAATTCAATAGCGACTTAATTCGTTACCAATCCATACGCGTACCGGGTTCAAAATTGATGTGACAACTCTTATTTTATAATTAATTGAACACTTTTGCCAAATAAAATTACTATACCATGAACATTATCGCATGATTTTATGGTCACATACCTTTGCAAACCTTCAGAATTTTTATTTCATAAAAGTTCAATTTTGGATTTAAATTTTTAAGAAATTAATATTTGAATCCGAGATGAGTAGAGTTCAAATGTCTCATATCTTTCATGTTCCATTTGTGTCTCATATTTTTATTTTTATTTTCAAAGTTCAAATAGTCGATCCGAACATCTCAACATGATCTCTGTATTAAAATGTATTTGAAGACCAAATTTTAAATTTTTGAACATTTTTTATTAATTTTTTAGATATGTACAAAATTATTGTTTGTACATGGTTCAAAATATCATGAAAAACTGTGATTTTGTATCTATCTAAAAAAATAGTAAAAGAATTTCCAAAAATATAAAATCTGGTCTCTAATATCATTTTAATATAGAGATCATGTTGAGTAATTTAGATCGACTGTTTAAACTTTGAAAACGAAGATAAGAATATGAGGCACAAATAAGACATAAAAACATGAGATATTTGAACTCTTCTCGTCCGAGATATAGAAAGGACGCCACAGATAATCTCTTTCCCTTGTTCAACTTTTTTGACTTGAAGAAAAAAAAATAAAGACGGAATTTAAGTCTGCGTGTTAGTGGACATATTATTAAATCCTGATTAATGAAGGGACATATATTTTAAATCTCGATCCATATAATTTAAGAATGATGTTTTCTCATGCTTTCTAAAATTATTTTTTTTTCGTTTTTTTAATTAGCTATCATTAGAGAGACGAAATTATAACCATCTATGACCATCTTTCAACAGAAAATGGATATGGGACTGGATTTTCTGTGACATCTTTCATATATCTTGACTTCAATTATCTGTGCCATGCCATGCCATTACTTGTGTTCATAGTGATAAATGAATAGTTCGGGTTAAGTTCGGTGGAGTAAAAAATTTGTGATTCGGGAATGATTCGGTACTTTAATTATCTGCATGCCATGCCATTACTTGTGTTCATTCGCGAATAAAA
This sequence comes from Carex parvula, assembly GCA_025461045.1. NCBI lineage: Eukaryota > Viridiplantae > Streptophyta > Magnoliopsida > Poales > Cyperaceae > Carex > Carex parvula. The sequence continues at coordinate 684,690 of JAJGRW010000832.1, forward strand.
CGTATAATACGTTTTTTTTCGTTTTATTCAGTGTTCGGTTTGAAAACGTCAAAAAAATGAATTATATGCGAATTATACGTGAATTATATGCACAAAATCATTCCCTTTGTGGCGCGCTCATCCTCTTGTCAAATCCAACCGTGTAGAATGATTTCCGAGTCGTGCACTTTATTTGGCACGAATCTCAAAGCAGAATTTATCTCCTCACCTGTATGATTTTTTCATTGTGGGTGGCCATAGTTTTTTGTTTTTTTCTTAATTTTGAAAAATAAATTTCTTATTCAAATGCCCTAATTTCACATCTTTTTCTTAGGTTACATAAGGGTATATTTGCAGGAGAAAGGCCTTAAAATGCGATGAAGCAAAATTTGAGCAGTACAAGCTAATGTGCTGTAACTGTGTCCCATCAGAGATTGAAAATTCAGTTAAAACTAATTTTGAGATAATAAAAGCATTACAAAACTGATGTGATAATTTATTTATTTTTCTGATGAAATAGTGTGTATGTTGACTTGTTTTTAGAAAGCTATATATTGACTATATCTTCTGCTTTGCAACTTACTTATACATAGTAAAGATTTGCTAATAGGAAACTAATTACTTTTTGTATATGCTATATCTAGGAAAATTGCTATTTTTCATCTCCAATTTCATCTCTGGAGATTTTAACTAACAAAAACAATTTATTAAATTATATGAACATGTGCTAAAAATTTGTTAAATATTGTCAACCTGAGCTCATTTATTACATAATTTCAATGAGCTTGGAAGAACAACAAAACTAACGAGAAGAGATGACAACTAAAATTGAAGGTTACTTCACTAATTAATCACATTCTTAATTTGTTGAAATTGGGAGCAGCTCTTCCAAACTTGAAATATCTCCACATAAGTCATAAGTAATTGACCCATATTTTCCTCAAAAAATCGACATATGCATTCTTTCATCATACACTTTATAGCAAGCAAAATCATAAACTTTCAATCGAATGGTTTTAATTCATTTTAGCATTCAAACAAATGAATTATACAATCACAGTTGATATAATTTATTCAATACTTTTACAAATTGATCCCCACAAAATTTATCATCAATTAATCTTCTGAGCTCATTAATTCTTCATTATGCCAACTATGCCCATCGTTGGGGAAATTCTTGGGCTTGGTACATCCCACATATTCCACGTACTTTAATTTCTTAAATGATCTCCTGAGCTCTTCCCAGTCGGTTGGATAAACCAACTTATTCAAGAACCTGAGGCGCAGTATCTCCACATTCCAATTATCATGGCAAGGAATTTTAGTAAGGTTTCCACCTCTAATATATAATCTCTTCAGCTTTGTTAGTTCTCCAGGGTTTTGCAGCTTTGATAGTACCTCAGCTTCTGGATAACATCTGATATCCAACTTTTCTATATTCTTTGGTAAAGAGTAGATTGGTATCTCCTTATTTTGTCTCCATGTTATGGTCAATACCAAAAGGTTGTTCAGAGAATTAAAACCCCGGAAAACTTCGGGACCCAAAATGTCGATGGTAAATCTAATGCTGAGCTTCCATAGATTTTTTAATTTTGAGAGATCACCTAAACTGCAGGACTGGTTTTTATTTCCCAAGCTGCCAACCACAAAACCCTTTAACACCTTTAAGTAATAGAGCTCACATACCCATTTTGGCATATGATCTAACAGGTAGCACTCTGAAATATCTAAAACCTTGAGATCCGAGAACCAGTATACTCTTTTCACATTGGATGGTTTTTGTGGTAATTTTTCCAAATTATGACAAGCCCTGAGGTCTAGTACCACCAGCCATCCTAGTTTCCCAATTGATGCAGGAAGCTCTACTATTCCCGAAATGCCTCGCAGGCTAAGGTACCACACGTCTTTTCCCAACTTCTTTAAGAAATCAGTTTGGTTGACCTCAATGTGGTCTTTTAACTTTGTTTCTTCAGACCCAGTTTGCTTGACCCCGTTGTGAACCTCTGTTGTGTAACGCCAACTACCAAGTTGAACCACATCCAATCTATGCTTGTTGCTAATGTCTATTATGTCCTTGGAATCGAGATACCTCTGGTCTATATTTAGTAGTATCCCCATGAATAAGCACCAACTACCTTCTTCCTTTTTCTCTGGAATAACATTGCGATCTATATTTCTCTCATGATAGGAGATCAATTGCTTATGTAATATAGGTTCAATGGTGAAGTAGTTGATTACTTTATTATGCTCTCTATGTATTCCTGGTATGAGGACGTGCTTGGCCATCAGATCAGAAAGGATCCTTTCATATGAAACTTCACCGTACCCAAAAAGCCCAATCCAGCAGTAAATCAGAAATCTCTTCTTCAGTACTACATTTTCTGGAAAAATTGCAAGGCTGTCCAGAATGTTCCTTGTGTATATGTCCAGCGAGCCCCTAAGTTGTTGAAACTGGGAGCCTTGGTCCATTTGATGACTTTGATTTGATGATTGGCCCACTTCAGTTATGGTGGCTTTCTGAGGCAAATTAGATGTTGTCTTTACGCAAGGTTGACGATCAATCAAGGGATCAATTTGCCTTTCTATCTTTCCAAGGTAACCAGCTAACTCCTTGTCCAATTTTTCTCTACTATCAAGAATATCTTTTATCTTTACAACCTCTATGCTCATTTGTTCGATGACTTTCTCCATCTCTGAATTTTCAGGAACTCGCTCCTTGGCTAGTTTAAGGCGTTTCAGTAGTGGTCCGACCAACTCTGCAACACCGCCTCCCTTTTGATTGGTGCTCATTGCAAGGGTTAATTTCTTCGACCTAAAAAACAACAATTTTGTCTACTGATGTTAGAGGACAAACTAATGATAACAAACATAATGAATTTTTTAGAAATTAATATGTTACTTCAAAATCTATACTTTTATGTCATTATTTGTGTTTTAATTTTGTTACGGCTTTAGGGAGTATATGTACATAATAGGATTAAATAATTAATATAACTAGTGTGTGTAACATCTATCAAATTAAATGTTTTTCTCAATTTAGTTGAAAGTTTCCGTTTAAGATTAAAATGCAAATTTTTATTTATTTATAAAATATTACAGTTTTTAGAATTTAAAGTTTGTCATTAATTTGATTTCAAGATAATGGAGAATCTCTGATACGTACATAATTTCTAAATAATATCAATTTGTTTTGATGATATGTAAGTTTGCAAATTTTCTTAAATGGGAACTAAAAGTTGATTTGGACCATTTGGTTTAAAATAGTTTGATCTGAAATTCTAAAATTTTAACTATCAATTTACAACTTGTTATAGGAATAGGATACTGAATTTAACGAAGTGTCTTTGCCCTTATAAGTCGATGTCTTTCTAATTTCTATTAACTGCCCCTCACTACACAGCTTAATTCCATATTTTCTCTCTCTTCCTATTTGGAGGGTATTTATATTGAAGGGATCGGGGAGCCGAGGTAGCTTGGAGCTGGGGACTTATATTTGGACAACATAATTTATAAATTAATTTTTGTTATTTTATAGTCAATTTTGCCCATGAATTGTATTTCTTCTAGCATTAATTGGACACTCTTTCTTCAACTATTGCACAATATTATCCATTCTAATAAAGTAAACTACTTTCTTATACAATTGCTATTTCTAGTAGATCATTTAAATTATTTAATTGAATATTTCTATACTTGTAGTTGTAGTCAATAAGTTCAAATAAAAAATAATATTTTAATAAATTCTTAAAATCACTTCCAGAGAAATAGATGGAGTACCTTAGAATTTAAATGTACTAAAAGGGCCATGATAATTTTTTTATGAGGGTTCAAATGCATGCACCATAATTTTGTGCTCCAATATGCTCAACATTCTTTATCTCCGTTTTCAAAGTTCAAACAGTCGATCCGAACCTCTCAGCATGGTCTTCATAATAAAATATGATTGGAGACAAAATTTTATATTTTTTTAAATTTTTTACTATTTTTTTTACATAGGTACAATATCACTTTTTCAGATGGTCCAGAATCTCCTTATTAAAACAATGATTTTTTACCTATCTAAAAAATAGTAAAAAAATTCTAAAAAATCTAAAATGATGTCTCCAAGCATATTTTATTATGAAAATCATGTTGAGCTGCTTGGATCGACTGTTTGGACTTTGAAAATGGAGATAAAGAATGTGGAGCATATTGGAGCACAAAATCATGGTGCACTTGAACCCTTCTCTTTTTTATATACTGAAAAGTGATTTTTGAACCCGGATCAATAACTCAGATTCAAAATATTTTTATTTTTTTCAGTAACACACCAAGAAATATTTTAATTGTTTTTACAGCTGCAAAAAATCATGCCTGAAAAATATTTCGTAGTACTTCTAGTACATCTAAATTATAAGATATTTCATCTATTTTGTTTGATGTTCCTTCTAGTATATTCAAATTATAAGTTGCTCCATTCATTTTCTTAAATTAATAAAAAAATATTCAACGGCACCATTGAATTCCAAAATTTTGATAAAATGACTGTCCTCCATTTGAGGTTACAAACACACAAAAAAAAGTGTCCGCCATTTGAGATTGCGGACACTAAAAAAGGTATTCGCCACCACAGATTGTGGCCGTGTCAAATTTAGAATTTATAGAAAATCATGGTTATTTGGTTTATTTTTGTTAGATATGTCTAATTTAAAAATTCTGGATAAAAGAACTCTTCTTTCATATGGTACCACGGTGATAATAAAGATAATTTTTTTTATTTCTCTACTTAATTATATTATAAAATGGAGATAATATATTTCTAAGCAATTTAAAATTTGATTTCAGTCAAAAATGAGCAAATTATAAGAATAGGGGTCAATTTGGAAATTCATGCGCAAATTAATTAATGTGGAGCGGGTAGATTTAAAATTGGTAATGAACGATTCAGATATTTTCCTATTAAACATCAAAATTTGTGTTACTTCATATAAGATTTGGCCTGCGAGTTTGTAGAACCAAGCAATTAGTTTCCAGCTTTGTTATTATACCCAGAAGTTTGATATCCAAACCCACTAACAAGTTTCGAGTGCGATGTGCTTATTGCTCCTGTCAAATTCTAATAATAAGGTGGGTTTGCATGCAACTGAGGGTAAGAAATTCGTGCAGGTTATAGGTGTTTCAGTTAATAATTTGTTCACTGTCCGAAAATTAGAATTCATGTTTAAAATTAATTCCAAGATATATATAGAGTTACCACTAGACGCGTAGCGGAAACTTCAAGCTCTAGCTAGCGTTAATCTTTTTCACTTCGTACACCTCGTGTCAGATTCACGCAACAGCAACCGCAGCTACGTCTCTATTGGTATCCACATGAACAGGTTCGAAAACAACAGCGAGTCAGAGTGCTAGCGCCGGCTGACAGTCCCCTCTTGTCTTTCTCTTTCTCTCTCAGTTTCTGAAATAGTGCAATCTCAGACAGATCAAATATTCAGTTTAATCCAATAAAACCGAAATTTTGTTTCTCTATCATTTTTTTGTCTTTTCTTTCTTATTCGAAAATGTATAGTTCTGAGTTATATCCGAAACTGATCATATACATGTGTATTTATAATACAACACCCATTCAGATCGCACCACTTGATCGCACCTAATCAGAAACTCTTATCCATATATGATCATATGATCAGACCAGAGAGCAGAGGGACCCATATATTATATATGATGCAGCCCAATAAGACTTAATCTAGATTATAATTTTATAATTAACTGTTAATTACAGCCCAAAATATTATAGCATGTTAGTACATTTCTAACCATGAGAAAGATGAAAATAAAATGATAGACTAATATCAATAAGAATTTCATAATTTTCACATAAATATTCTCTCTTTCATTATTAATTACCACTAAAATCCATACTAAATGCGTCTTAAAAATTAAATTGACCGTAACATAACAAAAAAAAATTAATTAGAAACCAATAGTATTTTTTGAAGGTTAGAAACCAATAGTTATAGGAGGAGGGATACACTTACAACAAATTTGAGTTACAACAAAGTTACAACATTCATTTTTTTCATTTTCAAAGTCCAAATCGTCGATCCAAACCGTTCAACATGATTATCTAAATAAAATGTACTTGCAGATCAAATTTTATATTTTTTTGAATTTTTTTACTATTTATTAAGATGGGTACAAAATTCAATGGTCTAAGTATGGCTATTTTTTGTAAACTACTTAATAAATAGTAAAAAAATTCAAAAAAATGTAAAATTTGATCTGCAAGCACATTTTATTGTGGAGATCATGTTGAACGGTTTGGATCGACGATTTGGACTTTGAAAATGAAAAAAATGAATGTTGTAACTTTGTTGTAACTCAAATTTGTTGTAAGTGTATCCCTCCTCTATTTATAGAACATGATATTGTAAGTAATAATCATCACAACAATCATAAAATATTAATACAAGTTATTATAAATAATACGATTCAAAATATAGAAGGTTATAATAAAACACTGAAAGATTTAAAGACAAAAAAATTTACCTTATAAGAGAAGAAATTAGTTTGCCCCTTGTACTCAATCTTCGAGTTCCTGTGAGAGGAAAGAGGGAGGAGGGAGTGAGGGAGGGAGAGAGATTGAGATAAAGATGCCTTGCTCAAGAGAGAAATATCAGCAAACCTGGATCCAATGAAGAAGACTGAGAGAAATATTAAAACAATAATTTTGGGAATCCACAATATCTTCTTTCAATATGTATATATTTGTTTAATTAAAAAAAATTTAAAAAGAGGGGATTTCACCTATACCCTTCAAAAACTTCAAAATTACGTCTTTCCCCTTCTAAATTTTAAAATTACGTATTTCTCCCTCTAAATTTTAAAAACTCACAAAGTAACTTATTTTATTGTCTTTTATATTAAAACTTATTCTAAATTTATAAAATACTCATTTTACCCTTAATTAAAAGCATAAAACGCCCATTATAATCAAATTTGAATATGAAGGGTTCTGCTAGATCAACACGAATCTTGAAGCGACGAAGAAGCAAATTGTACTATTGTTTATATGATGATATATAGAAGTACCCCTTATCACGAAATTACAAAAAAAAAATTATAAACACGATGTAGCCTGTCATCAAATAGTTCAAAAAATTTCGTGGTAGATATTGATAACATAATGATGAATAACCTATTAAATTTTAAATTAATTCAAATTTGATAAATACCGTATCTAAATATTGGAGAATACATCTACAATTAATTCTAATTATTTAATTTAATTTATATTTTTCAAGTATATGCATCATTATTTATAATGTTAGATATATGATACTAGAGTGTTCCTAAGTACACCAAGTTCCATTGTGAACTCAACTCTAAAATTAATTATATTGGCTTCAAATGACGAATGCAAACTGTTGAAATCTATATACTTTATGAGTGATGTGTCTACGTGCAAAAAGTTTAAACTTTCAAATTAATTTTGTATAGAGTCAACTACTCAAAAAACGTTCAAAAAATGAATGCATTAAAATTAATAATAAACCTTTTAATATTGACCGCTTGACTTTATACTAAATTAATTTGAAAGTTTAAAATTTTCGTATATAGACGCATCACTCGTAACGTATATGGATTTCAACGGTTTGGATTCGTCGTTTGAAGCCAATCCGATATATTTTAGAGTTGAGTTTACAAAGAGGTTTGATAAACTTAGGAACACCCTAGTTGCACTCTATAATACTATATCAGTAAAAAAAAATTATCAAACATTTTGTATAGTCTAAGTGTTAATTAATTAAAGCCGTTAACTATTGATTTTTGACTTTTGATAGAACCTAGATAGCTTTCTAGGGCCCGATTTTTTTATTAATATTTAACATTAAATAGAAAATAACACAAATGTTTACGTTTTTTGAAAAAAGTTTAAAAATGTTCAAACTGCTGAGATTTTCGGGCGGTCCATTTTCTTTCTGGACTGTTGAGAATCCTGACGATTGAGAAAGAAAGTTGATCTCCAAGTTCCTTAACGGTTTGAGCATTTTTAAAAATTTCCAAAAGACATAGACATTTGTGTTATTTTCTATTTAATGTTGGATATTAATAAAAAAAATCGGTTCTAGGGCTGTAGGTGCGGAATGAATTTTTGGTTGATCAAAACTAAAATTATTCCGGTCTTAATCTTTCATATATAATAATAATAAAACAATTATATTAATTTTCGCTGCATGTGGCACCATGTTCTTGTGTTTTGCAAAAGCGTAAATTGTGCCGATCTGGCCGGATCTTGCATTGGTTGTCCCAGCTATGACTTGCTTGTTTCATATTAAAAAAATGTCCGTGAACTTTTATATTTGCATGCATAATATCTATTTATGTACTCGATAGGACCATATACTAAAATATCCATAAACTATTATGGATCAAGTATCAAGTTCTGTTAACAAGTTCTTATCAGCAAGCTTATTCGAGATGTCTGTACAGAGCCGTAACCGACTTACAGGTCCACTCGATAAGTCCATTCACGATGTCCATACAGCACCGTAACCAACTTACAGGTTCACTCGTTAAGCTCATTTGGGATGTCCGTATGGAGCCGTAACCAACTTACAGACCCACTCGACAAGTCCATTCAGGATATCCATACAAGATCACAACCGACTTACAAGCTTATAAATACCCTGAGTTCACTGAGCTCGAGAATTGCTACATACAGAATAGAGTTGTGCACCTTACCGTATATGCGCCTTGTGTACCTTAAGCACACAGTAAAACACTTACCGAACATGCACAGCTTAGCCTCCCACGAGATAGGACGTATCTTGACAAACTGCGACTTAATCTCTCCGGAATTAAAACGTACAGTACTATACCTAGATTTTCGGGCGGTCCATTTTCTTTCTGGACTATTGAGAATTCTAGCGATTGAGAAAGAAAGTTGACCACCGAATTTCTTAACGGTTTGGATATTTTTAAAAATTTCCAAAAGACATAGACATTTCTGTTATTTTCTATTTAATGTTGGATATTTAATCTTTCATATATAAAAATAAAACAATTATATTAATTTTCGCTGCATGTGCCACCAATCACCATGTTCTTGTGTTTGCAAAGGCGTAAATCGTGCCGATCTGGCCGGATCTTGCATTGGTTCTCCCAGCTATGACTTGCTTGTTCATATTAAAAACAATGTCCGGTGAATTTTTATATTTGCATGCATAGTGTGCATTTATGTCCTTGATAGGATCATGTACTAAAAGTCCCATATATAATAACTATTAGGGCATATTTGGTTAGATTGAGAATAGACTACTTTCTAGAATAGTTTTTCGGAATAAGCTATTCGGTGTTTGGTTGGATTAGAATAGTTAGAATAGAGAATCAAACTTGTTTGTCTTATTAGAACAAACTATTTTCATAAAAAGTTGGAACTAGCTATTCTAATAAGACAAATACTAATTTTGCTATTCTAACTATTCTAAGATTACAACCAAATATACCCTTTTGGGTTAAGTACCAAGTTCTGTTAACAAGGTTTTATCAGCAAGCTCAATCGGGATGTATGTACAGAGCCGCAATCGACTTACAGACCTACTCGACAAGCCCATTGATGATGTCCGTACGGAGTTGTAACCAACTTACAGGCCCACTCGACAAGTCCATTTGGATGTCTTTATGGAGCCGTAACCAACTTAGAGACCCACTCGACACTACAGCAAAAAGCACTATCAGCGACCGGTATTCCGGTCGCTGATAGTATGGGCGCCGGCCGCTGATACTTGATCCGGTCGCTGAAAGTCAAAAACGGTCGCTGAAACTCCGGTCGCTGTAAGCCTTGTCGCTGATACTCTTCTGATGACGTCACCGGTCGCTGAATGACGTCACCCGGTCGCTGATACTGTTTTTGCGACCACTTTTTTTTGGTCGCTGTTGTTTTTTTCTGACGTCAGCAAAAGGTATCTGCGACCAAATATAACGGTCGCTGATACTTAATACCGGTCGCTGAAAGTCTTCTATCAGGTTTTTATAATTTTTTTTATTATTTAAATTTGCACCATTTAAGTTTGATATTTTGGCTAATTATCTCATTCGAATTTTCAATTATGAAGTCAGCTTTGAGTCTTAGCTAAGGTTTTTTATGCTCTTCTAATTTATCTTAAAAATAGTACAGATTTGTAATGACATCAACTTCTCCTCAAATACAGCAAACCTTGGGATTTCGAGTTTACTCCAAGTATTAATATTTCCCTACTAAGACGTAAAACATGCGAATTTTAATCAAGTCCACATACAACCAAGTTACTATATGAAATAATGTTTATGCAGCCTTTAATTTGGAGAGATCCTTCTTTCTTTGCCCAAGCATATACGTGTACATGTGCGTGCACCTATATAAATATAAAAGAATGCAAGAATCACAATACAAAATAGAACATGATAAAGCTGGAGACTCTATCTATCAAATATAAATGCAATATTAGAAACGAACCTGGGAAATAGATTCCAAGTACACCAATTGATGCAAAGTAATAATCAAAGGAGAAGTTAACCAGAACATGAGTCCTTGTCTATACAACCAAAAGGTACAGAAGCCAATCAGAAAAGAGAATTTCATCATTGAGTTTGTATTTTTTTTTTTCTTAGCTTGATTTTAACAGGAAATCATACCTCAGGATAGTTGTATAAAATGCTCCAAGTAAAAAAAAGCCTAGAGACCCAATTTGTGGCTAGAGTAGCTGACACAGGTCAAACAAGAAGATCAGTACCAGTATGGTACTGGTACTGGTACGCAAAGGAAAACAAGACACAACCCTCAAGTGCACTATGGTAGTGATTATATTGGCCATGGGTACAGTGATTATATAACTTCAGCCTTCAGGTACTGATTTTATTTTTGTTAAAAGACTCTGAAAGAAAAGTGCACTATGGTAGTGGTTTGTTCCTTGGGGTGCAGTACACAGACAGTTCAGTTGCCTTAGCATAGTTCATGGAGCTAAATGAAAAACATAAAGTACAAAGAGAAGTGACAAAAGAAGCACTCACTTGTATACTTGCCATTCATAAGGAGCTCCATAGTTACATCCTTTACTGGTACGGTGTTCAAATTTCAGTGCAACCTGATACAGGTCACAAAGAATAGGTATGGATTCAAGTATGATACAAGAATCTTTAGCCATTTTTATAGAGACTTACAAGATCTCTTTGGCTGTGTAATTGAATTAACTTCTATCAGTAGAGTTAACACTTACAATTCAATAAGATAATTGAAAAAAATATATATCTTAGAACAAATTCAACTAAAATGTCAGATGTGTGTGATGTTCTTAAATTACAAAAAAGCTCCTCCCTTGCAACAAATTGCAATTTCAATTTCATAGAGGGGGGATCTGTGTAACCAAATCAGAGCATGATATGTTCTCTAATCAGAGCAAGTACAATTTAGTTACAAAAATCAGTCGTGATTTGAAATGTATGTGGTAACCATTACTAGTATATTACAAACTGGCCACCAATTTGTTGAAGATCAAGATTGTAGAGCATGAGAAAAACAAACCTAAAATATATATTTTAATTCAATGTGGACTTTTCTAATATATCACACTTACCCTCCTTCTATTTATTTCAAAATGTGAAGATGCGTCAAATTCATCCCAACCTAAAATTTCTTAAAAGAATAACCCAGAAGCTCAAGCCTAGAGAACAATTTAAAAAACTGCCACAGTAGGAGCAGTAGAGTAATTTAGCATGTGCTGGTAGTTTGTTTTTTATTTTATTTTTTTCGAGTATTATAGGGATCCTTTAATATATTTTCAAAGCACTACAGGAAGTGGGTTTGTAATAGACTAGTAATGGTTACCAGTTGAGCATGCACCAGTTGGCTACTGCCGAAATGATCGCCCGTACAAAATTGAGACTAGAAAATCTCCCAATTCAGCTCAGTACTCCAACTACAAATAAATTCAACAAAGGTGTCAAAATCGCTTCTTTACCTGTTGAAAGACATCTCTTAGCGAGTTCCTCCAAGAAATGAAGGAAAACAATAATAGCTAACTTATCTAATCAACTCCTTAATATATTACCTGGATACGAAAAGGAGGAGGCGAATCCTTCAGAGAGATGAGAGTGGAGGAAGAGTAGCACCTGATTTGATTTAGAGCGGGTCAGACAGCGGGTCGGGGTCAGAGAGATCAGCGGTCGGGGTTAGAGAGAGAGGTCGGGGTCAGAGAGCGGGTCGGGGTCGGAGACTTCGATCGGGAGGCGGGGGCTTCGATCGGGAGACCGGAGGCGGCGAATTTCTTTTGTTTTATTTTTACAGCTAACCTAATGCGGGAGACGAGACACAGAGAAGAGAGAAAAGGAATAGCACGTTTTTTACAGAAACGTTTCTGCTTCGGGACAATTGGTCTCTGAAAGGTAATTTCGCCGGCCGCAGAAAGTCTCGTCGCCAAAACCACTTATTTTGTATTTTTTTGGAGAAAATACTATCAGCGACCGGCGATTTCGTTGGTCTCTACTACCGGTCGCTGATAGTCAAATTTGCTGTAGTGCGAAAAGCCCATTCAGAATGACTGTACAAGATCACAACCGACTTACAAGCTTATAAATATCCCCGAGTTCACTGAGCTCGGGAATTGCTACATACATGATAGAGTCGCGTACCTTACCGGATCTGCGCCTTGTGTACCTTAAGCACACACTAAAACACTTACCGAACACGGACAACTTAACCTCTCTCGAGATGGGACGTATCTTATCAAACTGTGATTTAATCTCTCCGGAATTAGAACGTACAGTACTGTACCTAGTTTTCATTATTTATAGGAACCTATATTTTTGTCATCCTCTTTATAAAGTCGTTTCTCTCAATGTATATATAATATGTGTGTGTGTGTTTATATATTAATTATATTGTGTTTGTGTGCCGTAGAGTTTTGCAAAGCACAATCTAATGTCACTGGATGCATAACTCCAGAGCCCGTTAATAGATTTGAATGAAATGAACAAGTCAAATTAAAGTGCTCTATTTCCAAAAGAAAAAAAAAATTCGGATTTAAGGCCCAGCCCAAAAAATGAATTCGGCCCAGTTGTAATGGCTCAAATTGGAACGACCCGTAATCCATAAATTCGGAACTCTGAAATATTGTATTAAAAATCGGTGAACTCATCAAACCTTTTACTTAATGCCATTTTGATCTCATCGGTGCTGTTCGGCTTCTGTGCTAAGAAGGAGCTGTTCGGTAATCTAAAGAAAGAGACAGGGAATTAAGATAGTTAAAGGAAGCTAAAGGAAGGAAGATGTGCCTTAAGAAAATGGCAGGAGATTAAGATCCGAATAAAAGGAGACTAAAAGCAGTAGTCTTAATCTGCGTTAAGGAACTGGTGTTCTATAAAATTAAGTGACTAAGAGCATCTACATCTCAGCAACTCAAATGAGTTTCTAAATAACTATTAACTTTTTTTAGAAATTAAAGTCTCTAAAATTTCTAACTCTCACATTTCTAAAATTAATTTTAGAGTTTCTACTAAGCCACGTCAGCAGCAAATTAAAAGACAGAAATAATTTAAGCCAATCATTTGATCAGTATGGAGTTTATAAACAGTTTTTTAATAAGAAACTTTACTGCATAGTTTCTAAATAAAAAACTCTCTCACATCCCTAAAACTAAATTAGAAACTGCTAATCAGATTAGAAATTCTAATAGTACCAGAGATGTTGACGCTCTAAGGAAGTTAAAGGAGGCTCCTTTAGCCTTAAGAAGACTTCAGAAGGCCCTTGCCGAACAGTCACATCATTTTCTCTATAGTTTCTTAAAATGATTAAATCATGCAATGTCGTCATTTGGAAATTACATGGCCAAGTTACAAGTAAGAACCCAGATTAGAATATCACCCTTTAATAATTTTATAATTAACTGATCAATGCTCATCGAACTAAAATTTGAAAATTGGACCACTAATTTATTCTCCCTCCAAAACAGTGTTTTAGGGGAATAGGAAAAATAAGATAATGTTATTAAGTTATTCTTGAATACTTTTTGCTCCAATATTGCCATTAGCAAAATGGCATATTTGTTGGGAATTAAACAAGAATTTGCATGACGGAGTGAAAATTATTTTAATGAAATTGTAATGACAATACAATTAGTAATTATTCAATGATAATCCCATTCAGTCTTTAAAGAAAGATTACAAATTACAAAAAAAAGGAAAATAAATATAGAGAAGTTTCTATCAACCACGCACCTTTCATGAACCCATCATAAATCAAGGTTCTTCTCACCACACAAACAAAATGGGGAAATTTCATATATACCACTCAAAAAATATGATATTACGTATATACCACTCAAATTTTTATAATTACGTATTTACCATCCTAAATTCTAAAAAACTATGTTTTGGCGGGATTTTGAAAAATATCAGGGCCTTCAAGTCAATCTGCGGCCTCATTCTTGAGGGGGACAGATTGGCTTGGCGGCCTCTCAAAATCCAAATAACGACTGTAATATTAAATATATTTAGGTTTTTGTTCTCTAACTATGTTGCTGCATTTGTGATGAGGAGAGAGGCATTAATTTGGTACAACGAATAAAGGTTGTTGTTTTGTTCTTAGTGACTAGGAAAGATGTATTCAGCTGATATAATTAGAGATCTAGAATTAAACATCAATCAATCGGTGTGTACATTTGACTCTCTATTATTGTCACCATGAGAAAAAAAACAAGTAGATTTACTATTTAATTACCATACAAAGCAAATAAAAAAAATGAAATCTATCCATTTTAAATTACACTTACACATTAGTTGTTCTCTTCCACAAAAATGATATTAGGTAAAGGAATTAATCCTCTTCTAATCCCATTGTGAAAAGTTCAGAAATTTTTATTATCAAAAACTTTAAAAAATTCTTTATTATAAAAATGGCATATTAATTTCAAGGCATGTTCAAGGTCTGATATAATATGTAACTCAAATAAAATAATTACTAATTATATTAATTCATGCATACTTCGGTCTGACAACTTACGTGGACTCGGTGTGAAGAGTGCTCTCCTCGTATAAGAGCCATCTTACAGTTTTGTGGAGACATATTTTCAGAACTATAAGACTTAGATAGAGAGTCTTTTGTGAAGGCATCTGTTATTTGATTTAATTCCCTATCCAGGTGTTGAACTTTTATATTCTGATTTGTACCCATTAATTCTTGGCAATTTTCGATGGCTTCCCTGTTTACTATGCAAGGCGTGTTTTCTCCGTCAAAATAGCGAAAGAAACTATTGTGGTTAAAAGCCTCAATTACAGAAAGGCAGTCCGAGTAAATTTGGACCGTAGTTCATTTCCTATTTTGACAAAGACTTTTCGTCATTCCAATAGTTCTTTTCAATGCTTCTATCTCTATATTAGTACTTTCTCATTCCACATTTGTGTGAAGTCTCGTAAATCTCTCTACAAATTTGAGGCTGTCATCTCTTATTGTAACCCCTAGTGTACAATTACGCCTTACAGAACTATCACAGTTGACAACAAAATTTGTTGTTATATACATCTGGAAACTTTATAAAATGGTAATTTATACCACTGAAGTCTAAATTCTTGTGGTAATTCCAATCTGCAAGAGTGACAAATACGTGATTAGAGTCATTTGGACAATGTCTCTCCATTCTCCTGAACAAAAAGTAAGACTTCTCACATCCATAACAGTAGTAACATCTAATTAATATATCATTGCTGTAAGTTTCAAAAGCCGATTTTAAAGGAACCTATAAATAAAAAACTACATGTTATTAAAATTTCTGATAAGTGGTTATATTAAAAAGAGTAATGCTTCTATGGATATAAAAAAAAAGAGGAATACTTCTATGAATATAAAAAAAAAAAAATAACGTTCAAAATATTAAAAAAAAAAAAAAAACCATTGGGATAGCTCCGTTAACTCTTATTTGAGAAAAGAAAAATATTCTTTCTTCCAACCGTGCTCTCGTCTGCCGAAGACACCAACCGTGCGCTCTCTCCTCTCATCCTCTCAGTCTCCGCAGTTGCTCCGTCCAACTTCCACCCCAATGCCTAATTTTCTCTACCTTCACTGCTTCTCCTTCGCTTTCACCGTTGTACTTGTAATCCTCTCTCTCTCCCTCCCCTTCTCTACACACTCCTTTGACTTCACTGAAGCCACTGTAGACTCCATCCATGAAGCATTCGCAAACCACTCTCTCACCTCCCTGCAACTCGTTCAATATTACCTTTCTATGATCCGAAACCTCAACCCGCTTCTCCGTGCAGTCATTGAAGTCAACCCAGACGCGTTGACTCAAGCTGCTCGTGCCGATCTCGACCGGGAAAGGAACTCTACTTCGAACAATAACAGGTAGGTTTTGTTAAAGAGTGCTTTAATTAATTACTACTTGAACAAATATGAAATTAGTTAGTTGTAAACAGTTTTATGTTTTTGTGAGCAGATTGCATGGTATACCAGTTTTGTTAAAGGATATAATTGGTACTGCTGACAAGCTTAACACTACAGCTGGTTCCTTTGCATTACTTGGTTCCATTGTGACTCGAGACTCAGGTGTGGTTAAACGCCTGAGAGAAGCCGGTGCTGTGATTTTGGGCAAGGCCAGTTTGAGTGAATGGTCTTTTTTTCGGTCAGACCATGCACCGAGCGCTTGGTGTGCACGGGCTGGACAAGGCAAAGTTAGTTAATTTTCCTCTCTGTTAAATGTTGGATGTGATTATGTCAATTGTAAATATCCTAACTTATGTGATAATACAGAATCCATACGTGGTGTCGACGGACCCATGCGGGTCAAGCAGTGGGTCGGCCATAGCAGTGGCAGCCAATCTGGTAACAGTGACTCTAGGGACAGAGACTGACGGTTCAATCCTCTGCCCGTCAGCTGCCAATTCTGTGGTCGGGATTAAGCCGACTGTGGGGCTCACCAGCCGGAGTGGGGTCATTCCCATCTCCCCTAGACAAGACACCATTGGGTACTCATATAATTTTTTCTTCTTCTTTTTGGGGTGCAGTATAAATATAGTGGAATATTACTGACATTATATACTACCAATGCAGCCCGATTTGTCGAACAGTGACAGATGCAGTGTATGTATTAGATGCCATTGCAGGATATGACCGATATGATGCCAATGCGACTGAAAAAGCAGCAAAGTATATTCCTCAAGGGGGCTACATGCAATTTTTAAAACTTGACGGGTTGATGGGTAAAAGAATTGGAATTCTTAGGAAAGGTTTCTTTGATTTTCCGAAGAATTCCCTGCAGGGAAAAGTATTTGAACAGCACTTCAGTATAATGAGGTATGGCATAAAAAAATAGTATCAAAATGTGTATGTAACATGATAATTAAAATTTCAAATTGGTTAATTCTAGCATACATCCAAGTTTCAAGGCACCTCCTATATTAGCAAACTTTCCAAATAATAGCTGTTTATTCTCAAAGGGTAGAAACTAGAAAGTCATATCCAATAATAGTATCAAATTATTTTTTATATAAGAAAATTTATAATACAATCCCATTAATTCTTCTAAAATCTTTGATCTCCTAATAACGTGTACATTCAATGCAGACAATTTTTCCCTTCTCTTAATAAATTAACTAGCAAAAATACTCTTTTCCTGAATTATAAAAGGAAAATTATTATATCTCTCAAGTTTTAATTTTAGTTATTGGATGTATGCAAAGACAATACCTTAAAGCTTGGATGCGTGTTAGAATCACCGCTTAAAAGTTATTAGGTTTTACATCTTTTGTTCATTTTATTGTCAAGCATTGTTAATTTGTCTACTGACTACTCATATATCAGTCGTGCAATTAAGCCCTGATCTTATCCTTTCTTAATTTTACCCTATTTTGATCTGAATATTTTTAGCTATGCAATTAAGACTTAAATAAGGACCAGCAAAGCAAGCCTCAATTTACTCTTAATCCATTATTAGGCGCAAAAAAAGAAGCAAAGACAAACAATATAAAGCAGAGAAAAATATTGGTGGTGAAATAAGATTCAGTTCTGGACCCCCTGGTACTTGAAGTCTTGAACAATTCAATCAGTGATTTCTCTATTTTACGCATCATTTCGTTGGTTTGATCTCATATTTTTTTCTTAATTTAACCGTAAATTTCAGGGAAAAAGGTGCAATACTAATCGACAATCTTCAAATACCAAATGTTAGTTCAATCTTGGATTACAACCAAAGCGGCGAAGAGCTTGTACTTGCTGCTGAGTTTAAAGTGGCACTAAATGAGTATTTGTCTAAATTGACCTCTTCTCCTGTCAGATCACTTTCTGATGTCATATCTTTCAATGAAAAGCACAAAAAAGAGGTACTGATAATAATAACAAAGAATTACAGTAAATTAGCAACCAATCGTAAAAAAGTTCAGTTGCACTAGAATATGAATTGACTGGGTCTGATACAAGACTAGTATTTACTGATATTAGACTTTACAAGTTTGGTAGCAAAATCTAGATGGAAATTCTGATGCTTTGTTGTGGATTGAAGTCCTTGGTTGCTAAAGTTGATTTAAACATGTTTAGCTAAGTACAGTGCCATAAACTTGAATACTAGTTCATTTCTGAGAGATGCTTAAATCAAAGTCAGTTCTTTTGCTAAATGAAATGACACAAAGCATTGGAATCCAATGTGCCCCCCTCTCTAAGAACCAAACCAGGGACCAAATATTTGCAGTATAATAGAGAGCATAATTTATTCCAATGAATGGAGGAGGCCCAATCCCCTTCCCCTGTGTCAATATACGGTTTTTGATTCATATAACTTTTACCAACATGCCTTGTTTTGACTTAAATGTAAATTTGACTAGCTTTTTGCCTTTTAGATTCACAATGCATATTTCCCCCTAGGGTTTGGTGTCTTTTATAGTGCTTGTTAGGAACACACTCATCAGGCTTAGAACATTTTATAAATATTTTTTTTTGTGAATTTCAGGAAAAGATCAAAGAATATGGCCAACTAATCTTCCTCATGTCAGAAAGCACGAACGGCATTGGTTCAAAAGAGAGAGATGCAATTTCCAACATGGCTCGACTCTCCTCCGAAGGGATTGAAACCCTTATGAGAGAGAAACAACTGGATGCAATAGTTACACCAGATTCAAGTGTGTCTAGCATTCTCGCTATAGGAGGGTACCCTGGTATCAGTGTACCAGCTGGATACAACGAAACAGGTGTCCCATTCGGTATTTGTTTCGGGGGGTTGAAGGGGTTTGAACCTAAATTGATTGAGATTGCTTATGCATTTGAGCAAGCTACTAAGGTCAGGAAACCACCTCATTTGAATTGACCGATGTGCCCCTCGAGTGATTTAAAATAATGCTACTCACATCAGTGATTTAAGCTACTCGCCTCATTTTAAATCACTGATGTGAGTAGCTCATGCATGTGTTTTACTAATGGGTTTTGAACTTTGAACCTAACTTTTCTCTTCCTTTTCTTTTAAGATACTAATATTTATATTTCTCAAGAAAGAGAAAATAAAGGATATTTATATTTTCTCAAGAAAAATATGATAGTAGTAGCATTTAAGGAATATTGTCAACCCAATGAGTTTTTTCTACAATAACAACCAACTTGGAATTGTTCCCTTTCAGCCCCTCAACTTTTTAGTTTTGTCTGAATTCAAGAATGCGATTAATCAAATTCAACAACTCATGTTGTTGTTGTTGTTGTTCTTTTTTTTTTTTTTTTTGGAGTAGAGGAGGGGAGGGGAGGGGAAAATAGAAGGGAATAGAATAGAATAGAAAGGAAGATTAACATATTTAACTTCTTTATGTTTGAATAATTAATGAAAGAAAATAATAACTTTCCTTTCCCATCTTATTTCTTGTTTGGTTAATTAAAATTTAGAAGGTAAATAAAAATTCGGTAACTGTTGTTGATTTGTGACAAAAATACTTGGATGAGAATTATATACATAAGATATAGGGTTGGGTATTAGTGCATTTTTTTCGAAAAAAATTTCAACAATTTTTTTCCATTCATTACACTCCAATTGGGAGGGAAATCGATTCTATTTATTATAATCATTCAAAGTTAAACATTTCTCCTCCTATACCCTTCAGCTCCAACATAATTTTGTCAACCAAACACGATTCAAGAAAAAAATTTCTTTTCTTTCCGGTCCCTCCCTTCTCTACCCTCCATCCAAACAATGTGTTAGGCTTCCATTGATAGAAAAAACAGATTACATGAGCAAAACTTAAGAGTTCAGAAAGATATAAATCTATTCTACGTTACAGGTACTAGAAAAGAAAAAAAAACAGTCAATAGAAAATGAGTAGCATTAAACAGGGTCAGAAAGGTTCAGCAAATGAGTACCAAGTAGTAGATTTCTGAAAGGAATTTATGAGGGTAGCATTAATAGCGGTTTGAGGTTTGCAAGGGAAGGAGAGAGTAAGTAAGACGGACAGACAGAGTCAGCTAGACATTTCAACAAACAGTTGGTGTGCATGAATGCCTTTCCCACATAGAGCTTGTTCCTTTCAAGAACTCATGTTGAGACGTATAATTAATACCACATATTATTGAAGTTGTATGACAAGTAATTGTGAAAATTTGTCAGGATCTCAAAACTAATGTAATTTATAGAAGATTTTCCCACAATTTCACTAAAAGCTTGTTTGATTGACTTATTATATTTCATGGATGTCATTAGAGTGGAAAAAACGTGCCGTGCTGTGCCGTACCGTGACCTAACACGCCGTGACTTTGGTCTCGTGCCGTGCCGTGTCGTGATCAAGTTAATTTTTGAAATGCCGTGACGTGACCAAAATGTCAAGGGGTGGTCACGGCACGCGAATGGTCACGCTATACGTGACTCGCTTGACCATTTAATCATAATTAGATTAGTTTATTCAAGATTCACCATTAAATCAATATCTAATGGTTCTAATTACACATGACTCGCGTGACTCCGTGTCGTGCCGTGCCGTAACTAAATCTTTCACGTGTCGTGTCGTGCCGTGCTAAAGTTTCAAAAGATAAGTACGGCACGCGAATGGTCACGACACGAGACACGCGAGTCACGGTACGTAACTGACACGCGTGCCGTGCCATAACCGTGTCGTTCCATGACGGAGCCAGCTCCGCGGTGCCACTTTTCCCACTATATCATCTTTTACAAAATTGATTCATATAATGTGCGGTACAAATTTCAGTGGCCATGGTTTACTTTAGCACATCTCTATCATTTGGGCCATGGGCTTAATTGTAGGATTAGATTGGGCCGGTTCTTTTTCTCCTCAACGAAATATTTACCTCCTGTTATCAATTATTATTCATTCATTTCTCTTCGATCGCAACTCCTTCCCTCTCTCCTTCGGCTCAGTTAAAACGCAGAGATGCTATCTCGTGCTTTAAAACTGAGAATAGTGCGGCGTGCGTACTCGGTTGACAGTTGCTTCGATGCTGTAGCTGCTCCCGCCTCAGTGGCTTCTTCGGAGGAGATGGGGCTCTACGGATTCTCCGTTTTGAGAACAGCCAAGGGCTTCACACGCTTTGTTGATGACGCCATTCAAAGGCCAGTCATTTTCTTTCTAATAATAATGCAACCAACCAAACAATCATTTCTAATTTAATGCCTTTTTTTTACCTTACATTGGGAAACTTTCTTCTTTTACTTAAAAGATCAGAGGAGCTAGTATCTCACATCTCTAAGCTGCCGCCATCAATGGAGATTATAAGCACCATGGATGAGATATCTAACACTGTATATATGTTACCTTTTTACTCTTTTCATCATATCATAAGCTTAGTGTTTTGGAGTATTTTTTTCCGAACAATTTTAAATTAATTGATTTTTTTTTTCTGCTAGGTTTGCTCTGTCATAGACTCTGCTGAATTATGCCGCAACACACATCCTGACAGGTCTCTATCTCTATCTCTCTCTCCTCTCTGATCACATGCACCACTCAAGTTTCTAAGTATTACCCCCCTTTTTTCTTGTTTTAGAGAATATGTGAAAGAAGCTGATAAGGCCTCCATGAGAATCTACGAGTACCTCCAAGGCTCCAAGTAAGTCTTAACTAATTTTTTAAATGTGCAGAAGAATCTAAACTGAACATGGAATCTTACTCCTAGCTAACTCTTCTCTATCTATCCTACTCCTAGTGGGTTTTGTGTTGTTGAATTGAGTTTCTAATTTCTTACCAGAGCTGCATCTGTATTGAACTGCTTTAACATGTGCAAATACCAGTTGAAATTTCTACACTTACAACCTTTGGTGAAAGGAGCCCCTTTTGTTTTAGAAATTCAACATTTTATTATTTATTCTTCTACTATTTTGACTTATAGGGGATTTGTCTTTTCTTTTTAGGAATTGAACACAAACACGACATTGTACAATGCTGTGTTCAAATCTGAGAGGGACCATGTTTTGCACAGTGAAGAAGCCAGAAGGGCAGCCCACACACTTCGGGTTGACTTTGAAAAGGGAGGAATTCATCTCCCCACGGGTACATCATATCTTTCTTACTAAAGATTGCAGTATTAGATCTCAGTAAATCAGTACCAATTTTATGATCTTGTGTCAACATTAATTGCTACTTTCTAACCAAGGGTTTCAATTTGTTAATTCTATCTTATACAACATGACACACACAGATGCTGGTACAGGCTTAACCAAAGTTTTGGTATCTCGCAAGTAGGCCTCCAGCAAATCTCAATTATGTTATTAAGTGTTGATTGTACAACCTTGTTCTATGATTATGCCTGGATTAAGACTAAATTTACCATTAACAAAGTAAACTCTCCTCAGTGGTTGTGTTGCAATGTGCTCTTTCTGTTTCCTTGTGCTACTGATTATTCTTTTTTTTCATCTTGAAATTTTGGTTTCATTTTATGGCAGAAAAACTGCAATGGGTTAATGAGCTCAATCTTGAGATTGCTTTGTTGGGTAGAAAGTATGTATACTCATTGGGTAATCCAATCTCTCTCTCTCTCTCTCTCTATAGTCTATACTCCCCCCCCCCCCCTCTCCTCCTCTCATTTCACCATCTTGTAATGTTCGCCGCTAAAGATTTCAATAGTTATAATAAATCTAAAGCCTCAGTTATGCTAATGAAAAAAGTGGAAAAAGAAATAGAACAATAATATATAAAGTAGGTTAATTGGTACCGATGAAGCTTTATGTTGTTCATATGATATGGGTAAGCACTTAAGGGGACTGAAAATCCAGTTTTGAGGTCCTTGATTAGTTATTGCACCAAGTGAAGTACTTGGCATCTGCATTTTAACTTTTTGTATTATTTTTCTCTTTTAAGGTTCAATGAGAATATAATGATGGATCCAGGCATGGTGGATATTTACCCATATACTCGCATCAATAAAGACATGCAACATCATTTCAGGCCAGTTTATCGGTTCACAGACGGTAGAAAGGAAAAGGGTCTTAGGATAACTACAGAGCCAAGTAGTGTATCTTCGGTTTTAAAATGGATTCCAGATGACGAGGTATCTCTTTAATTTTATAAAGGGATTTTGCAAAAGAACCTCTGCACACTTGTGTAATAATATTGCATTTTTGTTTTGAATCTTGGTTGTGCATCCTATTTCTGTGTTTTTTATAAGGTTAGGAAAGAAGTGTACATTAGAGGAAACTCGGTCCCACATGCAAATCTCAGAGTCTTAGATGATCTTATTAGAACTCGCCATGAACTCGCACAGGTAGAACAATTTCTTTTGTCTCCTGAATAATGTAAATATTAGCTTCCTACATGAACTGAAATTAGGTATTATTTGATTTTTTATGTGCAGATAATGGGTTGTCAATCATATGCCGAGTTTTCTATTCGGCATAACATGGCCGGCTTGTCAGAAGTTGTTTCAACCTTTCTTCATGACATGAGTCGTATTGTCAGACCAAAAGCTGACGAGGTATGATTTTCTTGTCTTATTCTTCCCTTTTTAATATTTATAAGGAATTTTTTTTTTACTTGTTGATGTCACAAGTTGTATCTAGCTTTTTTATATCACTAGCTATAATTAATTTTTTTTTATGTCATGAGGTGTTAAGCTGTTTATGTATCTAATATATTGTTGTTCAACGAGCAGGAGTTTGAGAGAATAAGAGATTTTAAGAGGAAAATGGTGGGAGAGAAGAGTGTAGATTTGGAACCATGGGATGAATCTTACTTCACTGGGATTATGAAGTCCTCTACTTTCAATCTTGATTCCCCTGTAATGTTTTATTTTATTAGTTTGTGCATTTTTCGTAAAATTTGTCGCATAACCAATCATACAGCATGTGGAGGCTGTTTCTATAAAATGTAATCATGGTTAAGATAATATCCTGATGACCTTATCTACCATATTTGCTTGAAAGATGCCAAAACTACACTTAATTTTATCTTTACACAATAGGTAGCGTAGAAGAATACATTAAATATCGTGTCCTATGGTGGTAAAACATTTTTCCAACACAAACCCATGTTTCACTTTCTTGCCCATGGCAGGTTATTGCGAGATATTTCCCATTGTCACGGTGTCTTGAGGGGCTAAAGATGCTAGTTGAGTCGTTATTTGGTGCTACATTTCATAGAATTCCAATTTCACCCTTGGAGTCGTGGCATCCTGATGTGATAAAGCTTTCTCTCCATCATCCTCAAGAGGTTCATTTATATTATCTGTTTCCCACATTTAATATCATTGCTAGGTTACTATTAGATGTTGACAGGGAGATCTCGGGTGATTGTAATTTGTAACGAGCAATTTTGGTGGATTTGATGCAGGGTGATCTTGGTTTTTTGTACCTTGATCTCTATTCAAGGAAGGAGAAGTATCCAGGATGTGCGCATTTTGCCATTAGAGGTGGCTGAAAGATATCAGAGGCGGAATTCCAATTACCGGTAAATATATTTTAACAGAACATGATTGTTGTATGGTTTCATGATTGAATTTTTGTCCACCAATGAACTACAAACACCAGCTGAAGTCATGTTAGCATTCTTTAGTAATTCATGTAATAAGAAACAATATATTAGGATCAAGCTCGCAATCAGTGGTACCTGAGTGGTGGTACCAGGTACAATCAACTATGTATGGTTTTCATTTGAATGGAAATCGGTGGGAATACCCACTTCTTTAAAAAAAAAAAAATGGATCAAGCACGTGATTGTGCAGTTAGCTTTTAATACTGTTGTCAAACAAGTTCGAGGCCAAATTCCAATGAATTTTTATATTTTCATTTGTTTGTTTTCAAAAAGAAAACAAAAGCAACATTGTCAAACATCAAACATGTTTTTGGTAATTTTCCTCGGAACCCAGATCATTTTTCATCATGCTTTATGCTTTTAAGACTGACTAAAACATACTAAATTACCTTCATTTGCATACCCGGACTTTGTGTTTTCTTTTATCCTTTCACTACAGTCAGTTTTATTTACTCTCAAAAAGAAAAAAGATGTTAAAGAATATAATTTGTGAATGATTGATATAATTATTTTATTTTGGAGGGGGGTTAGTTTAGGATAAGTGAGGCTATGGTACTATGCATAGCGCAGATTAGTCCGTACTAACGGATCAATATTTTCGTTTTAAGAGCCGTTCAACATAATTTCTCTATTAAAATGTACTTGCAGACTAAATTATATCTTTTAGAATTTTTTTACTTTTTATTTAAATAGGTAGAAAATCACTATTTTTTAATGGTCTAGAATCTTTAGATCAAGTGATATTATACTATTGAAAAAATAGTAAAAAATTCTAAAAAAAGTAAAATTGGATTTACAAGTACATTTTTATATGGAGATCATGTTGAACAGTTCATCTTGATTTTTCAAAATAGAGATATTGATCCAGAGTACGGACCAATATGTGCTATGAATAGTACCGTAGCGTCACTCGTTTAGGATTGAGTGGTTATTAACTCTCAAAATGTTTCTTTTCTTTCTATTTACCATTTTTTTCAATCTTGTAATACATTTTGTTATAGATTGTTGCACTGGTGTGTAACTTCCCAAGTTCGGATGGGTTAGCAACAAGACTTGACCATTGGGATGTAGAGACCCTTTTCCATGAGTTCGGCCATGCTCTCCATTCCCTGCTTTCTAGAACTGTATGTTATGTTAATCAACAAGTACCATCTTTCCTCAAATATTAGGTATTTTTATAGTTGAGATCGACTTGTCTCATGTAAATTTGTGTACTTTTTCATTACAGGATTATCAACATTTCTCGGGTACAAGAGTTGCTCTTGACGTGGCTGAAACACCTTCTAACCTTTTTGAGTATGTATGCAGTAAAAAATATACTCTTAATTCATCAGTACCAAAACTCAAGATCTCACCCATACATATGGAAGAGAAGAGATTTGGTTCCCTTGTTTGTGACCAGTGAATATTTACCATTCCCTTAATATTTTTGACTTAGGTATTATGCATGGGATTACCGTGTTTTAAAGAAATTTGCTAGAGAGGAAACTAGTGGAGATCCCATTCCAGAAAATCTTGTTAAATCCATGAATTCTGCTCGAAGCATGTTTGCAGCAACTGAACTACAACGCCAGGTCTGAGTCTTTTTGGTATTTCAATTTAATTTTTCTCATTTCATAATGTGAATGGATTTAGTAGGTTAATGCTATATTCGGAATTTATAGATATTCTATTCTCTGCTTGATCTGAGTCTTTTTGGGGAACAAGTGTCGAGTCCAAGAGATACAATTTCAATATATGGTGCAGGTATAATTTTGCTATTAAGGTTTGCTTTTCAATATATCATATATGGTTGTTTCATACTAGTTATTGGTACAGATCTGACCATTATCCTAATCACTAGTGTTAATTATATTGCAGGTTATTACAGCTATCTTTACGCAAGGTGTTTTGCTGCAACTATTTGGCAAGAAATATGCAGTGTTGATCCTTTGTCAGAGAATACTGGAAATGTGCTCAGAACATCTTTCTTATGCCATGGTGGGGCCAAGGACCCAGCTGCCTTGTTAAAGGGTTGTATAGGAGAAGGCAACATCATTAGAAATTGCAACGGTGGGGTCATCCCTGATATTACAAGTTTGTGTAGAGAGATTGGTTTATAATGGGGTTCAAATGATTTTAAATTTATACATTACCATTTCTTAGTCTTTTGTTTCTTGTAAAGGCACATAAATTATTCCTTTTTAGTATTCTATTTTTGCCTCCAATATGTAACTGTACAGATGTATATGAACTGCTTACAAATTTCAATCAAAAATACATACAAAGCACGTTTTTCAAATAGTAAAGTAAAACATAAAAAAATTTAATAATATTAAGCATGTGAGTTTCGGAGAAGGAAAAAAAAATATGGTTTTGAACATTACCAAACGTGGTTTCTAATTTTCTTGCTTTACTGTTTACTTGACATAAATATTCACAGTATTTTTCCTAGAGATTTGGATCTGATGTCAGAACAAGTGGAGCACTAATAAGAACCAAATTAAGGCTACTTGCATCGATCCAGACCGCATGCACCGCCTTTGCTGTACATGTAGTGTACTGTGTACACCAAAAGGGTTGTCGAATCTCTTTAAAGTGTGATGAACAAGCTAGAAGTACCTACTTATTTATAGTTCACGTGGAAATGCATACATCTATCTTTAAACGTGGAATATATATATATATATATTATTTCCCATGCCTATCTTTAAACGTGGAAATGCATACATCTATATTTAAAGTTCACGTGGAATATATATTATTTCCCATTCATATTATGGGTCATTCTTTAATCAGCATTTAAAACCAAGTGGGCTTAAGGCTTTATCAAAGTTAGGTTACGGACTACCATCATCTTTAAACGATGAATTATAACTGCATTAATTAATTAGAATCTAGAATCATCCAAAATATGTCCTAGGCTACCCGCCTCAATATAAATCTAATCCGAAAAAGACTGGATTAATTGGTTCGGTTTTTCAGTTTAAATGGAGCGGTTCGGTTCAGTTTTTGAATTACTATGATTTAGATTTTTCAAAATAAAAAAGACCGAACCGATTGAGTCTATATGACTCAAATCCATGTTTTAGTGTAATCAATAGTTTGCATACTTTTTTAAACTTAAAATGAAGAATATTTTGATTTGAATATTTTAAAATATCAACATATTTTGAATAGAATTTGAACAATGGATGTAATTTGAACAACTTATAGTGATATTTTAAAATATCTACATATTTTTTTCGAATTTTAATTTCCTATCTGAGTCCCAACTCCCAAGGCACATCTAATTCTGAATTAAGTCTTCTTAACTTCTGTTTATTTCCGGATTAATGCAATCGAACATGAATTTTTAAATTTTAAAGGTTTTCATTGAAGAATTAAAATAATCTGATGTAGAGAAAAACAAGTTGGATAATCTGTTGCTTGCTCTATAGATGTACAATAAAAAAAGGGGTAAAGATTTTAACAGAGCAGTTTTAGCTTTATGCAGCGCACTAATCATATGCAGCGATGTTTAAATTCTGTACTCCGTGCGCTGCATGAAGCCAAAACTAATCTGTTAAACTCATTACCCTAAAAAAAGTTCGATAAACTTGCTGGTACTTGGTACCATGATGATTAATATATAAAAATCTGATAATGGTTGTAATCAAATTAAAAAATATATATAATAGACTAGTATTATGGTTTCTTTTCTAAAGAAAAATATTACATACTTTCGTCGAAGAAGAAACGAGCAAGCTGAAATATTTTTCATATCTTTTATTTAAAATTAGAGTGAATTTCACATATACTCCTCAAAAACTTTCAAATTACGTATTTTCCCTTCTAAACTTCCAAAACTTACAAATTTACCCATTTTATTGTCATTTGTATTAAAAACTCATTTTAATTTATAAAATATTATATGTTTAAGAAAACTCATTTTTCTTAAACAAACAAACTATGATATTATATGTTTAAGAAAAATGTCAATCATATAATATGAGTAAGGCTACGGTGCTTTGCAAATTAAACAGCCCATTTTACTTCGCATTTGTGGCCATTGGATCTGCTTTAATAGTCGTGCGGATCAATCCAATCTGATTCAAAAAATATCGCTGGAATTTCATTTTTCATATCTCCATTAACTGGACTGTCCAGTAACTACAAAACACCCGAACCCCGACCCCTTCTCTTTATTCCTCCTCTCAGCGCTAAATCCAGACCTAAGTCTAAATCGCCACCTTCTCTCGGCACCCAGTACCAACCTTCTCTTGCTCCTCTCCTCTCTCGGGGCCGCACCAGCAGCAGCTCCTCCCGCTCCTCTCTCTCTCTCTCTTTCGGCGCCGCAACTCCAAATCCCCAAACCAGCGCTCTTCCCGCTCATCTCCTCTCTCTCAGCGCTACAGCTCCGGCAACAGTGGTGAGACCCTCTCCTCTCTCTCGCGATCCCACTGAGTTATTTTGAATCGAGCTCAAGCTAGTTGATCCAAATGATTTTGAACTTGTGCTCGAGCTAGGCTTAAATTCGGATGGAACACGACAGAGGCACAAGCAATCAGCTAAATTTGCAGCTAAATTCGGATTTTTGAATTTATTTGGATTTTATGGAACTATGATTGCTTTGTTGCAGATATGGAGATGAATTTAGTTCATTGGGGGTACGCATTCTAAAAAAGTAAAAAATGCACAAGAGGCAACAGCTCCGACAACAGTGGTTGAATTCAAGTCTATTAGAGGTGAAGCCAGTAGCTTATCAAAATTTTGAGTTTATTATTTATATGTTAATTTTGAGAAAACAGAAACGAAAATTTTGAGTTCACGATTCATGAATTTATTTATGTCCATGTTTCTTTGTATTGTCTCACATAAACAAGTGAAGCTTGTTGTCAATTAAAAGATTTTAACTTCATCTTTCCTAAATTTGATTT
Organism: Carex parvula; assembly: GCA_025461045.1. NCBI lineage: Eukaryota > Viridiplantae > Streptophyta > Magnoliopsida > Poales > Cyperaceae > Carex > Carex parvula. Next base: position 714,512 of record JAJGRW010000832.1, read on the forward strand.
GTCTTACAGTAAACGTGTTGAAGTTTATTAAGGGTGTAGCTACTGGTTTGATTCAACAACAAAAAAAAATGCCTCAATGGCTACATAGAGCCTTCAATGTCAAGAACTTTTATTATAATTTTTTTTTATATATGCTCATTTGTAATGCATTAGACCCTTGATTGTCAAGAAATTTTCTTAATATGTTGTGTGAATTGTTACTTTTATTGTAATTTTTATTGTTAATGAGGCTTAATTTGTTGTTAATAAACTTCAGTTCATGTTATGTAAATTTTTGTGTTATTTGTATACTGTTAATGAGTAACTTATGGATATTCATTAAATTAAATTATGTTATGTTCAATGCTTGATTTGAGTTTCTTTTTGTATGCTGAGATATAAAAGCCCCCCTTTTATTTACAAGACTTCTTTTTTTTAATCTCTATTGAGGTTCCTTTTCCTGTTGTTAATGTTTTTTACAAGTCAATATCACCCTTTCAATTCTCCTCTGGATGTCTTCACTGTACTAGCTAAAATCGCAAGTGGTACAAGTGTTGTTAATGTTTTTTTTTTGAATTAGTGGTACAAGTGTTGTTAATGCATGAAGTTTACATTTAAAGAGATCATGTTAAAATCGCAACAAGTTTATCATCTGAAATTTTATCACCAGTTTCAATGTACAATTCTCCTCATAGTTATATTAGGATTAATATATGATTCTTGTAAACAAAAATGCAACATTTAGTGCATTGCATTATATAACCATAACAAAGCAATATGATTCTTGTAATATATGATTCCAACATAAATTTCCAACATAACATAACAAAGCAATATAGGATTCTTGTACATGCACATAGCAAAAGCAATATTTGAACAAAAGATTAATCAACATAACAAAAACACAGTACATTTTCAACATAAATTTGGAACATAAATTCTCAAATTAAGTCTCACATTCAACAAAATTTCTGCTAGCATTTGGACACCACTCTCTTCATCATCAGCCGCCTTCTGTTTGCCCTTTTCATTATTTTTCACCTATCACAATGAGCAATTCATGAATTAGAAAATTGAGTAAAAAAATATGTAAGCAACAATTATGAAATCAAATATAAATATTCCACCTAAATAGGAAGAATATTAGTATTACACTGGTAACAAGCAGCTAGTGTCCAGTACAAGCTACCAAAAGAAAAGGTAGTTATCTATCAACCTTCAAAAAAAAAAAAAATACTATTGGTATTGGTCCAAGCATAGAGGTCAGATCTCTCCAACAAAAACAATCATGGTTTATGAATGGAATTAACTAAATAGAACTAGCATAAAAAATGAAATGGTAAAATTGATAATAGACAATGAGCTCTTGAATTTTTTACATACAAGCCCTTGAACTTTTTGTTATTACATTTTAAGGGCTTTTCCTCAAAACAAGTAAAGTCAAATAGATTATTATGAACTGCAAAATTTGAAAATATAACTATTGATCAAAGAGAATTTTTTTTTAAATCTTGTCAATTGAAACTGGAGTAATATAACCTTCACTTTCAATTAAAAATGGCATTTGCAGAGGGAGGAATAACCAAAGCTAATGTAAAAATATTATACCTGTTATTTTAACTTTCCTAAATGCATTGGAAATACATACATTTCATAGAAGAAACCCTCACATGGCAACCTCCTTATGTCAGCGGGCCTGATAGCTTCATGTGCCTCTTGTGCATTTTTTACTTTTTTAGAATGCGTACCCCCAATGAACTAAATTCATCTCCATGTCTGCAACAAAGCAATCATAGTTCCATAAAATTCAAATAAATTCTAAAATCCGAATTTAGCTGCAAATTTAGCTGATTGCTTGTGCCTCTGTCGTGTTCCATCCGAATTTAACCCTAGCTCGAGCACAAGTTCAAAATAATTTGTATCAACTAGCTTGAGCTCGATTCAAAATAACTCAGTGGAATCACGAGAGAGAGGAGTGGGTCTCACCACTGTTGTCGGAGCTGTAGCGCCGAGAGAGAGGAGATGAGCGGGAAGAGCGCTGGTTTGGGGGTTTGGAGTTGCGGCGCCGAAAGAGAGAGAGAGGAGCGAGAGGAGCTGCTGCTGGTGTGGCCCCGAGAGAGGAGAGGAGCAGGAGAAGGTTGGTACTGGGTGCCGAGAAAAGGTGGCGATTTAGGACTTAAGTCTGGATTTAGCGCTGAGAGGAGGAATAAAGAGAAGGGGTCGGGGTTCGGGTGTTTTGTAGTTACTGGACAGTCCAGTTAATGGAGATCCGAAAAATGAAATTCCAGCGACATTTTTTGAATCAGATCGGATTGATCCGCACGACTATTAAAGCAGATCCAATGGCCACAAATGCGAAGTAAAATGGGCTGTTTAATTTGCAAAGCACCGTAGCCTTACTCCATATAATATACCCATTATATTCTTTATCCTTTATAAAATACTCATTTTGCTCTCGAAAACCGAATAACCATTATACTCTTTACTCTTTATACAATATCAATTTTGCCCTCGAAGACCGGTTAAATAGAAGATCTACATTTGTCTTAAACAAGCTACAAATTTTTTATAATTTTAATAAAGAATAGAATGTGCAATTTATAAATTTAAATGAGTTTTAATCTAAAAGACAATAAAATGGGTAAACTTTTTAGTTTTAAATGGTTAAGAGGAGAGAAATATGTAATTTCAAAGTTTATAGAAGGAAAATATGTAATTTTAAAGTTTTTGAGGTATATAAGTAAATTCCCCCTATTCTTAACCCAACTGTGCTTGTCTGCGTGACAACTGACAGTCTCACACGCGGAGCGGTCTTGTCCTTTTGACAAGCAACGCCACAATTCCTCTCCAGCTAGCTACAAATCACTGGTGAAATGCTGTGTGTCGCTGCCTCGGAGGAGTTAATGACAGAGTACGAACTGGAACGATCCATTTGATCTAAATGGATGGAGAGAATGTGCCCAAGCCACCAAACTCGAGCACAGCTTGGGTCCGATGTCCATCGTACTCAAATTTAGGTCCGATGGGTTTAGGGACCGTCCGATTCACTTTAAGAGTCGTGCACACCAATTTAGAGCAGACGCGAAAGTTGCGTGCACGAATCTTAAAGCAGATCGGACGGTCATCGATCTCAACGAACTCACTTTGAGTCTGATGGACATCGGACCCAAATTGGTTCCACCTAGATCAACCGCTGCTGCGCTATTTCGTTCCTTCTTCCTCGCCACGCACCCCTTCAGAAAAAGTCATCCCCACACTATGCGCTATACTAAATATGATGTGGAAAGTGTATATATAATAATATAATAATATAAGAATATAATAGGCAAGCCTAATTGCTGAAAAGGCTATATATAATATAATATAATATAGAGCATTAGAGCGCCTAGTTTTCCGTAAATTAGCGTAAAGTGTACATGTGCTGTAGAAATAAAATTAACTAATACCTATTATTTAGCTGGTAGACTGCTACATTGAAACCTCAGTGTATTAGAAAATGCTAATGAACTACTTTCACGGTCTTCTCTTTGACTATTTCTCTCTTTCGAAGTGTGAACTCTCATTCTCCATTCTCCATTGATTGATGGTGTTACAATCCTCAATTCTCTTGTGGCGACACCATGGGCAATTGCTATACCTCAGAGGTTGTTGACACTGAGGCGAAGAAAGAAGAGAAACCCGATCGTGAAAATAACGCGAATGGCGATCAGAGAAAGAAAAATGTTGCTGTTGCGGCGGTGTCGTGTGGGAAGAGAACGGATTTCGGGTATGATAAGGATTTCGGTACCCGATTTAGTATTGGGAAGCTGCTTGGTCATGGACAGTTCGGGTACACTTTTGTAGCCACGGATAAAGCAATGGGGATAAAGTCGCAGTGAAGAGAATTGATAAAAATAAGGTAATAATTTTGCAATTTTTTCTTTCCAAGTTGGAACTATTTTACCGATGAACAGTGAACATTATTGAAAATAGTAATTAAGTTAAGTGAGAACTGTGTTTCCAGATTCGTTAGATCTAGTTATTGGTTTTGTTGAAAAAAAAAGAAAAAAAGAATGAGACTTTAGTGATATCTAATCAGAATTGGAATTAACTCTCTGGAAAAAGTTTTGAAATAAAAAACGGAAATTTGCAATTATAGTGTTATTCTAAATTAAGAATACCAATTTTGGTTATCAAATTTTATTTTACAGATGGTACTACCAGTTGCTGTGGAGGATGTGAAGAGGGAAGTGAAAATATTAAAAGCATTAAAGGGGCATGAAAATGTTGTGCATTTTTACAATGCATTTGAAGATGGCAGCTATGTTTATATTGTCATGGAGTAAGAGAGACTCACAATTTCAGTTCATACCAGTACCCTTTGTATATTGGCTGGTGTTTGTATAATACTCAATAACTATTTTTTTTCTTGATCTTTTTCAAATGGCCTTTTGAAATTCCATTTCTATTTTCAGATTATGTGAGGGAGGTGAACTTCTTGACCGCATATTAGCCAGGTGAGCTCGATTTTTATTTTATCGTCTGGTATAATATGCACTCATGAAATACAAGATATATGTTGCTTTTTTGCTTTAAAATTCATTCTTCACTGTTTGAAATTGGAATTTTGTGAGACCCAAATCAGAAATAGGAAATTGTGGGGTACCATTAAAATGGTTATTTGAGAAAAACAAAAAATTGTCACAGTTTTGCAAGATTTTCAGTTTTCAATTAGGTAATCGTAATAACTTTTCCTTTTTTTTTTTAACCTTTTCCTGGCTTTGTTTACAAGATAGTCCATATAATGAACATTTACCATGCTTCTTATGTATTAATTTTTGTTTTGTTTTTCAAAAACTTGCTTCAGAAAGGATAGCCGCTATTCAGAGAAAGATGCAGCAGTAATAGTAAGACAAATGCTTAAAGTTGCTGCTGAGTGCCACTTAAATGGTCTAGTTCATAGGGATATGAAGCCCGAGGTTGGCTTTTTTATATTTAAAAGTTGTTTTTTTTTCTTTTACTCTTGCTAGGTCACGGCCTTCATGATCGGTTATGATTGAATAATATCTCACGTTATTTACAGAATTTTCTTTTCAAATCGACTAAGGAGGAGTCACCTCTCAAGGCTACTGATTTCGGCTTATCAGATTTTATAAAACCAGGTTAGCATTTTGTTTTTGCACAAATTTGAGTATCAGTAAAGCAAGATGGTTATTTTGTTTTTATAAAACCAGGTTAGAATTTCGTTTTGAGTATCAGTAAATTAAGAAGGTTGCCAGTAAATATGCAGCACAACTACAGAGAAAAAAAGAATAATAAGAATCTGATAAAGACATGAAAAAGTTGAGGTGAAGTTTGACTTGGTACAGGAAGGAAGTTCCATGACATAGTTGGAAGTGCATATTATGTGGCGCCAGAAGTGCTGAAGCGTCGGTCGGGACCGGAATCTGATGTATGGAGTATAGGTGTCATAAGCTATATTTTATTATGTGGCCGAAGACCCTTCTGGGACAAAACCGAGGATGGAATTTTCAAAGAGGTACATTTAATATTTCTAATTGTCCTGTGGTGAGGCTATGGTACTATGCATAGCACGGATTGGTCCGTACTATGGATCAATATCTTCGTTTTCAAAGTTCAAATAGTGGATCTCAGCCGTTCAACATGATCTCCATATGAAAATGTACTTGCATCTAAATTTTACATTTTTTTAGAATTTTTTACTATTTTTTTAGATAGGTAGAAGATCACTGCTTTTGAATGGTCTAGAATTTTTAGATCAAGTGATTTTTTACCTATCTAAAAGAAATAGTAAAACATGTAAAATTTGATCTACAAGTACATTTCGGTATGGAGATCATGTTAAACGGTTCAGATCAACTGTTTGGACTTTGAAAATGAAGAAATTGATCTATAGTACCTGTCATGATGCGGGTTTTTTTTTTCCTTATTTTTCTGTATATCTTTGATATAGGTTTTGAAGAACACTCCTGACTTCAAGCGAAAGCCATGGCCCAGTATAAGTGAAAGTGCAAAGGATTTTATTCATAAGCTACTTGTCAAGGATCCACGTACAAGGCTCACAGCAGCTCAAGCTCTTTGTATGATTAAACTCAATCATAACTATTCTTTGTTCTTTAATTGTATTTGTTTATTTATGTTTTTTATGAAGTTTTTGCCTTTCATTTTCAATAGCGCATGCATGGGTGCGAGAAGGGGGCAATGCATCAGACATACCTTTGGATATTTCGGTGTTGTCAAACATGAGGCAGTTTGTCAAATACAGCCGCTTCAAGCAGTTCGCTTTGAGGGTATTCCAGTAAATATAGTTATCATATGAAGACACTTGTAAATTGCTTAGGAAATTAAATAAGTTACTCGAAGGCAACCCTAGTAGTCTTGATTCTGTTAGCAATTGTACCAGTAAATTTATGATATTTGTAGCAGTGTTTGTACAATAAAGTCTGTTAACTTCAATTGCAAATCATGGCAGGCTTTGGCAAGCACATTAAATGAAGAGGAGCTTGCCGACCTCCGTGACCAGTTCAATGCCATTGATGTCGATAAAAATGGCAAAATTAGTCTCGAAGAGATGAAGGAAGTAAGCACACTTAGTCTAGAATTCTAGAATTAGTTTCGGTAGAATCCTTCTGAAATCCCAGAATTGAACCTGTGTTAATTGAATAATTTTTCTTGTTGAATCTAGGCTTTATCAAAGGATCTTCCTTGGAAAACTAAGGGTCCTCGTGTTGCCGAGATAATTGCAGCAGTAAGTTTACTATTGTTCAAACTGTCTGTTCTACTGTAGTTTCTAATCAATTACTAATTTATTTTTTCTATATTTTGAGTTTTAGATCGATAGCAATACGGATGGGTTGGTCGATTTTGATGAGTTTGTAGCGGCCACAATGCATGTGCACCAACTGGTCGAACATGACACCGAAAAATGGATAACTCTCTCTGAAGCTGCTTTTTACAAATTTGATGTTGATCGAGATGGATATATCACACCTGAAGAACTGAGAATGGTATCACAAATTTTATTCTTCTCAAAAATATTATGAGAAGACCTATTCTTCTCAAAAATATTTGGATAACTATATTTTGGTAGAATTTTAACTAGGCAAAACATTTTTATTTTATTATTTTTAGCATACTGGGTTGAAGGGATCAATCGACCCGCTACTAGAAGAAGCTGACATAGACAAGGATGGGAAAATAAGTCTCGATGAATTTCGGAGGCTTTTGAAAACTGCTAGCATGAGTTCTCGCAAAATGCGAACCCCTGCTTTTCTAAGCAAACACCAGTGAGATTTGAATTTGAATTCAACCTCTAATGGAGGAAATTAAGTTTACGCCTTGTAGAGGAACGATTAATGAATATTTGAGCCTTTGTTTTTTTTTTTCTTTTTTTTCTTTGTACAGTGTATTGTTTTTAATCAGCTGTAATCAACAACAGCTATTTGGAAATGTTTTTTATGTATGATTCTCATGAAAATTTAGCTTCTTTTGAGCTTTTTTTACTATCTTAAATTTTTTTATTATGGGCCTTAAAAGCCCAGGAAGTTGGTCCAATTGGGCCTTAAAAGCCCAGGGAATTGGTCCAATATGGGCCTTAAAAGCCCAGGAAATTTCAGTTGAAAAAATCCCCAAAATGATATCCGAGTTAAAATTTTGATTATGCATTTCTAAATAAATGCAGTTATTATTATTTATTTTTCAAAATAGCTGTTCAAGGATTTGGTCGGTTAAGATGGATATAAAGTTCTAAATAGTACCGAGATTTAATAAAACTCACTCAAGGTTGTATGTTGTATTTTTGTTTTTATGAATATTGAAATGACATAATGTTACCTAATTGCATTTTTCAAAAACAAAAAAATATAACAAATTGATGAATGTTTTCATGGCCTCGATCTCATCAACTATATCAAGAGAGAACTTTTCGCTTAGCATATTCCTTGGTTCAGTAACTGAGAGTACTCTGCTAAGAAGAATTAAAAGAAAAAATAAATATGAATGCTTATTAAGTTCAGTAACAAATTTTTCATGAAGGTTAGAATATTTTAATGAAAGCATTAAAGTTTGCAATATTAGATGCTGATAGCATGCTTAAACCTTTCAGGTTCTTATTTGTTCATCATTCCATTTATTCTGTGCTCAAGTTTTTGTTGCTAAAATTTTTGGTTTTCTTTTGTTTCATCCAAAGAATATTTGTTTACTAATTAGTCAAACATGGTTATATTGAATTATTCACAGCAGTATATTTTTGTATGCTTTTGATACTAGTTAAAATAAAGTATAAATGTCGTAAACTTTTACATGTATATAAAAAAATGATATAATTATATTTAACAATTTTATTTTAATATTGCAGTTCTAAATTTTATATTAGTAAAGTTTTCAAAATATAAAAATTTGAACATTCCTCTTATACCCCTTAAAAAACTTGAAAATTATTCCTCCCTCTAAAATTCATAATATCATATTTACCCTTCTAAATTTCAGAAATTCACAAATTTGCCCATTTTAACATCTTTTCTAATAAAACTCATTTAAATTTTTAAAATACCAATGTTTTAAATAGCGTTTATAGCGTCATAGCGGGAAGGCTACAAAAAAAGCTATAGCGGATAGCGTAGCTATAGCGGAAGCTATTCCAAATAGCATTTTTTTTTTACAAAAATTATATTATATATTTGTACTATATATTAACATTATCTAAAGTTTCATAGAACAATAAATAACACCAAATTAATTAAGAAATTATAATATTCATATTGAACTAGTACAAAAGTCCATGGTTCAAAATATCCATAATAATATCATAAACTATTGATCTTTTTCTATACAAAATATCTTAAGCATTATGATTCATTCTATTTTTTTTTCTATACAAAATAAATTTTATGGATCTTTATTTAAGCCCATATAAATTGTCTAAAAAAGCCAAATATGCATAGCGCGCAAATAGCGCGCTACACGCTATGCGATATAGCGGACCGCTATTACCGCTATAGCGGCCGTAGCGCAATTAGTGTATTTTCATGCCATAGCTTAGCGTTTAGGGTCCAAAAACGCTATAGCGGCGCTATAGCGCGCTATTTAGAACACTGAATACCCATTTTACTCTTCATGTATGCCCCCCTCTCTATCTGTTTGTCATTGATTGAGGCGCGAAAACTAGAAACGAAATGAATAACAAAATTAAGGTTTTAATTAAACTTAAAGAGCGGAGGAGAGAGAGGTGGGTACCATAGAGAACAGTTTTGAAACAAACTATAATAATTGGAAGGTTTTTGATCCAGCTACTATCCAACCATTAGTTTTAGGCTCTGTTTGGTTGCACTCCTATTTTTACTGTTTATGTGGGGAAAAAAAAATTTACTCAGACTGAATTTTTTATTTTCCACATGAACAGTAAAAATCAGTTCAAAATATTTTCGTTCCTGTGTCCATTCCCCTGCCCATGTATCTGCCGAACAGGGCCTTAGGTTTCATTAACCTTTGCTTTTGAGTTTTTAACACATACAAATGCAACTTTTATTTCAACATAGATGCTAATGCAATTTGTATTCTAGTTTCAGTAATTCTACCATTAAGCTACCAGCCTTAGAAAAAAAAAACATTTCATTTCATTTCATTTTTAAAACTTTATTTTGTTATTCATTCTATTTTTAGCTTTTTTAGTCTCCACGCCTGATAAAGACACTGACAAATAGAGAGAGAGGTACATGAAGGGTAGAATGGACACTTCATAAATTTAAAATGAGTTTTTATTAAAAAAAATATTAAAATGGGTAAGTCTATCAGTTTTCGAAGTTTAGTAGAATAAATATGCCGAAGTTTTTATTCATAGGAAATACAAAAAAGAAAAAGTTAAAAATAAGAAATGACACGGCGGAATTTTAAAAATAGAAAGGTAAGATTATGGTTTGGCGTCACGTCAAATTGGACAAAAAAATTATTTTTTTTTTCTAAAAGTGGAACTCCAAATTAGACAACAAAACGGAAAAAAAAATATTATAAATTTTATCATCGTTAAATGCCAAGCTTTTTTTTTTGGGATAAATATGATATTATAAATTTTAGAGGGGTGAATACGTAATTTCTAAGTTTTTGAGGGGTATTCATGAAATTTCCCCTAATTTTATCATCGTTAAATGCCACCACCGTTATGAACTTTTAATTAAAGTGTAATTAAAAATAATTAATTATTTTTAATAATACATATGATATAGTAAGACCCGTCCATAATTCAGAAATTAATGAACTTTTTTCTTTTCAAAAATAGTAAAAAATAGGAATATATAAAATTTGATCTCTAATAAAATTTTAATATACAAGTAATATTAAACGATTTGAATCACCTATTTACATTTTAGGAGCAATTGTTGTCAAACCCATAAAATTTTTCTAAATATCCAATTTCACCATCAAACAATCTTTCTCATTTTTTCTTTCTTTAATCTAATTTTAAACTTTTATTTGAGCTCATTATAATCTTTTATTTTAAGATGAAATGACTAATTTATCTTTCTCTTCAAATGAACACATTTTGACTGTCCAACTACAATCAATATTCTTTTGCATTTTAATCAATCAATTGTTGATGGAAAAAGAGAAATAAAAGTTTAAAATTAGATCAAGGAAAGAGAAATGAGAAAGGTGGTTTATTTTTAGTGGAGAAATAAGCAATTTTCAAACTTTGATGGAAAAATTAAATATATAGAAGTTTTTTATGGGTATAACAACAATTATTTCAGATTAAAATGATGATATAAGAAATTTGAGTATTATAATGAGAAAATAGGCAAATATAAATATTTTATCGAGTATCTCTAAATTTTAAGTATCAAGTTGGAGCGGAAATAATAATACATCTTTATTTTAAAAAGCATCATAGCACAATTTTGAGTAAGGCTTCTTAGGTGTTATGAATAGCATAAGGCTTTCCGTGTTACGGCTTAAAAAAACCTATTGCATAAACTTCAAATTTCGATCTAAGTAACTCAGTAAATTGATTATATAATGAACTTGTAGAATACCAATTTTTACTATTTTTGAGAATTTTTACTATTTTTTATTATTTTTAGACCATGTTTTGCTATCTTTCATAAATCATAAAAAATAATAAAAGAATTTCAAAAATGGTAAATATTAGTATTCTACAAGTTCATTATATAACCAATTTACTGAGCTATTTAGATCGAAATTTGAAGTTTATATAATATACTTTTGAGGCCGTAACACAGTAACACAGAATACCTTATGTTATCCATAGCACTTAAGCCTTACTCCGCAATTTTTATTTTTAAATGTGATATATACATTTATATAACTTTTATTTGATATGATTTCACCTTTTGTTTTACTGTGACTTTTTTTCATGTCACTCAGAGTCATGTTCCCCAAATAATGCTGTTCTGAGACAGGATGTTCTTATCTAGTTATCTTCATCAAATATGGGTCAAATTATATAAGAGATGGATTGATGTAGACCTAAAATATAAACACAAAAACAAGCACAAATCAAAGCCAAAAGGTGAACTTTTTAAGGTGCTGTCCATAGCTGTCAACTTTATTTTCAAACTTTTTATTTAGGTGCTGTGCATACAAACAAGCACAAATCAAAACCCAAATGATGCACTGTTTGCTGTAGTGCATTTGGTGCACTTATTGCATTCTATGTTATCTCATTTTTTTGCACCTATATCAGCTTTTTTTTAGTCAGATCCAGGAATTTTGTCATGGGGTCAACAAAAAAGTGAATCGAGTTTAAATTTATTAGTTAATCGGATACTAGATAAAAAAATAATGTTCTGACTTCTATCAATACTAATTACCAATCAGAATTTAATGAATTTATTCGAATTTTAACTCTAAAGTTAACTCTAATTACAAATTAGAAATTCAGAGGAGGACAAGTAAAATCCCAAAAAAGGGAGGGAGCAAAGGAATTCGCATCCTCTGAGATATCTCAACTTTTGCGTTTTTTTTTTGGAAAATATCAACCTTTAAATAAGTTCTGTACGAATCTCAAAGCACAAATAATACTGGCCCTCTTCGCTGTCTCCGAATAGGCACCGAACACGTCGGTCACACAAAAGTTGAGATATCTCAGAGGATACGCACTCATTGGTCCAGACCTATAGATATCCATAAAAATTCAAAATCCAAGAGCAGTCCCTGGCCCTTCCTGGATCCGCCCCTATCACCATATCTTACAAATTGTAAACAATAAATTACAAAAATATGTTTAATATATTATTTTTTTTATTGATTTTAGTTTTCAAAGTTTTAAAAGTTCCGTTTTAGTTAGTTTTTAAAGTATTATTCCTTTATCATTTTACTTCTTAAAAATTTCAAAAGTATTTTTTTATACTTAATTTTTTTAATTTGTAACAAATTTGTTTTACATTTAACATTAATTACAAAAATAATAATTTCATCATTTATCATCATTATTAGTATTGGATCTATTAGTGTAGATGTAATCATCGATATTCAAACAATATAAATAATGCAGAAACAAATATAATTGTTCATGACATCAAATATGAATAGCATTAGTGTTCGTGACAATTTCCCTTATAAATTAACTAAAAATGTTATTTATGTGATAATTAGGACTAAAATGATATTTTTGAAATTAAATTTTAAGTATGAAAATGATAAATGTGTAATTTTTATATCTGCTGACATGCCTGTCATAATAACATGATCTTAATAATTTTGCACATAACTCGGCAAATAATTTAATGTGATATTTTTTTTATTGTCATCCCTAAATTTAATTAGATCATAAAATCATGTCTGAATTTCCGTTTTGATAGTAAACTCATGCCAACTAATTGATCCGATTTAATCCAAGTATCATTCAATTTTATAATAGAGGAGGTGTTTTATTGTTTTTAATAACTTGACGCATACAATAGTTCAGGGGCTTCATTGAATAAAAAAAGTTTGAGGACTCAAGTGAACAATATGCAATAATTTTTCTCTAAGAAACAAAAGGTGTCTTAATATGAAATTCAACAATGACACCACAAACCATTCAAAATTTAATGACAATATATGTAATTAAATTTATACAATTTGATACGTCTTATTCGGAGAGAGTAGGCTGTATAGGAAATGGTTGGGCTTGTCCTGTCGCGGGATGACAGGCCGAGATGTGTAAGGAGTTTGGAACTCCGGTTAGTTTGGAGATATTCGGACTCTGACCTATACGATATCTCTCTTAGCAAAAGTTTCGCCCCCTGTTTAATAGGCCTTCTTGTCTTATATAGGCTGTCCATAACTGCTATGCCGCGCAGTTATGGGAGACTGGGTGGTTATGCAAACCGTTTCGGGCTGAGCCTCGTGAGGCTTTATGAGGCTTTTTCTTGGGCCTTGCTTGGATGGATCTCTGGGCTTTTCATATTAATCCCGGGTTGGCCTCTCAAGGAGGTCCGAATCCCGAGTTAGCCCATATTGTTTGATGGACCTCGGACTTTTCATATTGATTCCAAATTGGCCTTTCAAGGAGGTCCAAATTCCGGTTCTTTCATGGCCCGTGACGGGTTTGTTGAGGGTCTCGGGAACATGGCCCTATCACAATTGATATTTGTATATAATTAATACAAATTAACAAGATAGACTAAATATAATTGAACCAATCAAATAATCGTTTCAACCGAACTATAAGTAAACTGAATTTTAATTCGATCAAGACGAATCAGTATGAATAATATAATTTTGATTATTAATGTGTACATCATTATCATACTAACACGGTAATATTACCATTTCAATTCATTCAGTTATTTTATTTTATTTTATTTTTAATTTTTAACAGTGGCTAATCAAGTATTATTCAGTTTTATTATTTTCAATTGTCAAAGTCAAACCGTAAATAAATAAATAAAATCAAATTACCATAAATTATATACCGAAACAAATCAAACAAACAACAAAAATATTTTATATAAAAAAATAATATTAATTCGAATAAAAATAGAGGGAATTTCATGTATATCCCAAAAACTTTGAAATTATGTATTTTTTTTTTCCTCTAAAATTCTTAATGTCATATTTAGCACTCGTACTTTCAAAAACTCAAAAAATTATAAAAGACTTTCCTATTAAAACTCATTTTAAATTTACAAAGTTCTCATTTTACCTTTTATTAATAAAATAAAAATGTAGTATGTTTAACAAAAATATTCTTTATTTTTTAGAGCTGCGTAAGAAAAATGTTCATTCTTCTAATTTGGTTAATTTTCAAGGACAAATGGTTTATTCAGTACTTGGTGATGCATACAAGGCGGCATTAAGAAAATGAATCATTTGCCCTGACAACTAATTAATTAGAAGAATGAACATTTATCTTAAACATGCTTACATATTTTTATTTTCTTAATAAAAAATAAAATAGGTACTTTATGAAAAAAAAAATTTAATTTATAAAGGTATATATGATATTATGAATTTTATAGGAAAAATTCTTAATTTTGAATTTTGTGAGAGGTATCCATGAAATTCCCCCTAAAAAATAAAACAAATCCGAATCATTTACACCGCTCAATCCAAAAAAAAAAAAGTCGAATAAAAACAAAACAAACAGAATCATTTTCAATGCTCCTTCCTTAAAATTGAACGAACAAAAAGCTCCTTGCTTTCTAAAGCATGAGCAGAGAAGACAAAAGACAGAGACATGACTATGTTTGACATCAATGTTTAATATTCGGTTCTCATGCGGTATTCGGAAGGCCACCGCATATCGCATATATGGTATGCGGCCGAATATGTGAATTTTTATTCGGATTTATATATGCAGATTTTTTATTAAATATTTAATTTCACAGTACTTAAATACAATAAGACAGCATGTAGAGAGGTTATAAAAGACTTTTGAGTGGGACGCTTGAAGAGAACACCTATCTGGCGGGTCTGAAACTTATTTAATGGGTTATGAATTCGGATCCGGAACTCTTTTATTGGGTTTTGAATGTTTTTTAATTTTCTTTAAAGCATGAATTCAATATTCGGTCCGAATATAACCGAATTTTAAAACACTATTTGACACCAATTATTTACATCCAACACTTGAAAAAAAAAAAAAAAAAAGTTATGGTCATGTGACAAAATGCTTGTAAGAAAATAGCAATTGGATATGTTGTGTTCCCTCTCATTTTCCCATGCAATTATATATGCAATTGACAATTTAGACATTAACATCTGATAACATGGACTTGCTAGCTAGCTATGTTTTATTCTCTCCTTTGCCCATTGCGCTCCACTACCAAAGGATGAGAATTTCTTTCACAAGGGATTTTTCTTTTCTTCAAAAGGGCGTTAATATAAGGAAAAAAAATTATATAATTTATATAAGAGTGAGTCTATGGTACTATGCATAGCACGGATTGGTCCGTACTACGGATTAATATTTTTGTTTTTAAAATTCTAACAGTCGATCCGAATCGTTCAACATGATTTTCATATGAGAATATATACTTGTGGGCTAAATTTTCTATTTTTTAGAATTTTTTTAGATAGGTAGAAAATCGCTGTTTTTGGATGGTCCAGAATTTTTAGATCAAGTGATTTTCTACTTACCTTAAAATATAGTAAAAAATTCGAAAAAAATATAAAATTTAGTCTGCAAGTACGTATTCATGTAGGGATCACGTTGAATGGTTCGGATCGACCATTAGAATTTTCAAAATAAAAATATGACTCCGTAGTACGGACTAATCCGTGCTATGCATAGTACCATAGACTCACTCTTTATATAATATAACATATATTTTTAATGCGTCGAGCTCTGAATATAAAAGAGCCAGAATAAGAAAAATGTAAAAATCCGGATGAAAAAATGTTCTGTTGTAATAACAGAAGTATAAAATTTGAAGACTTAATCTCCATTTTTCTTTAAAAGAAACCCGTAGAAAACCCTTTTTAGCAATGTGGTATTCATACGAGACAATTAATTTTAAATATGTAAATAAAAAGGTTTCGAATTCGTCTAATTTCACCGTTCAATCAATATCAAACCTATGTTATAATAATAGCTCAATTAATAGTAATTGAACATAATATATTTTTTTTTCTATTTTGATGATCGCGATTTAAAAAATAGAATTGTAGACTTACCATATTTCATAATATATATTTCATTTTATGGTAATATGCATATTCATACCGCCTCGCGTATGAACATATATTTTTTGTGTTTTTAAAGTTGAAAGACACTCAATCTAAACTATTCAACATTATTTTCATATGAAAAATGCACTTATTGACCATATTGTATATATATTATTTCGATTCTCTTTACTATTTTTTAGATAGATAGAAAATCACTTGATTTGAAAATTCTAAACCATTCAGAAGCGGTGATTTTCTACCTATCTAAATAAATAGTAAAATAATTCTAAATGATAGAAAATTTGCTATTGAAGTTCATTTTTATATGAAGAACATGTTTAACTATTCTGATCAATTGTTTAAACTGTAAAAATAGAGACATACATCTTTAGCACGGGTCGATCCATAATATGTATATTACCATATAAATATGGAAAAAAGTTTGTAGGTGACTTGCTAGCTCGATCAAAGCTTGTTTTAACATGAACTAAGTTCAAATTTATTTGTCTCTTCGAAATTTTTGTTAATAAAAAAAAATATTAAATTTCAAAATCGACGGGAAGGACCGAGATCCGTAAAACCAGGAAAAAGGGCGATTCAAAAAACGCAGCCCTGGCGAAACTCAGAGCTATCCCAACCGGCGATGGATGGCTCCAGCTACACCGGACCCCCTACCCTCGCGGCTATCAGCGGCGTCGGCGTCAGCTACACCGGACCCCCCACCCTCGCGGCTACTACAGATCTGACCCTCGGACGGCGAGATACTCCCATGAGCGGCGCACCTACCTCCGAAAAGCAAACCAACCTACTGAACGGCACCCCACTAAACCGCGCCGCGCAAGGTCAAATCGCCGCTTACCTTTTTACCAACCAGCAGATTCTAACCCCATGGCACTTTTCCCTCCTGCAGTTCCCGCTACTTCGGTACAGACACCGTCTCCGCCTATAAATCGCAACCAACACCGGCCACAACCTACCCTTCGCCCACTCAAACTACCAGCACCGAAAACCACTGTACCGATGGGCAAACCCAAACATATCAACCCAATGCTTCGAAAACCAGCAAGGACCCCCACCGCCACCTTCCCCAACCCCGGCCGAACCTACGCCCAAGTGATACTTCCAGCCACCATCCCCCAGACACCAGCCCCCTACCACCAATCGACATGGCGATTTTACATGGACCACAACCCTTGGACGATTCCATTACCAAACCCGTCTAGATCCGCAAACCCGTTAAACCCGTTAAGCCCAAACCCGAACCCACTACATACTGACAACCACCCAACACTATCACTGCCCCCAAATCCCAACGCCCCAGAGTGGCGCAACCGCTGCTACAACTGTTTGGAGGTAGGTCATGACCAGAATGACTGCCTCAGTGAAGATCGCGTGTGCGCGAGATGCTGGAAGAAAGGTCACCAAGCGAGGGACTGTGATCACTCCATGCTTGCCAAGCGACAGCGCTTCGACCCGTTGCAACCCAAAGGGAACATGGGGGACTCACTCTTGCCGCCCAACAGACCCCATGCCACTGTCGTTTACATACCTTCGACGCCCTACATTCACCGCACTAACACCGAGCTAGCCACTGCAATAGTAATTGACACTCGCCTAAACCCCTACCACCATGCCGACTCACTCCAGGCTCTCATTATGACAGCATGCAACTCAGAAGCACCTTACCCCCTGACTCACCTTGCTGACACGAGATACATTCTTGTCCTCCCCCCGGGTGCTGATAGACAGACTTTTCTAGCCACCCACAATGCCAACCTATGCAAGCTAGGTCTGATAGCTTACCCGTGGAGCATGGGTATCGACGCGGCACCGCAGCACCTCAAATTCAGAGTTTGGCTTGAGCTGAAAAACTTATCCCCGCAACAATGGAATCTAGATCACCTCATACCAGTAATCAGCACCTTCGGCGTGGTCTTAGAACATTCCCCTATGCAAAATGTTCGATCGCTTGAAAAGATGATGGCGGTGATTGCGATTCCTGACTTGGCAAAAATACCGCTACATGTCTACATGTGGGAACGAGGCCTCCTCCGAGATATTCAAGTGATAGTGCGCAGTTGGGTGGAGGATCCCATCGTCACCCCAACGGATGTCGACACCACACCACCTCTCTCGATTTTTAATGAGGTGAGTAGAAAAAATCTGATGGCACTGCCACATGCAACCACCAACAAGGGAGGCAAAGAAGTAGTCACTATTGAGTTCGATACACTTTTCTCCATTTGGGTAGCTCTCCCTGAAGGTGATAAAAAAGAGGCAATAGAGGCACACCTTCGAGACAGCCCCCACTTTCAGACCAGAGCAAGAGAACACTCCAACAACATGATTGTTGACATTAAAGGCAAAGCCCTCGCTACCCGAGACTCCCCCCCCCCACATTGCCAATTCAGATGGTCCATGCGACACAACAGACCCAACCACATCAGATTCATACTGGAGAACGAGCAGCCAAAATCATTCTGCAAAGCATCAACTGCGACCCCGGAAATTCCGGGTATGCTTCCGACGAGGGATCGGACGTGCGAATGACGGAAGATGTCACACCCTATAATTCCCCCATATCGAACTACTCGCGGGAATATCCGGATGACTCACCGAATCATGCCGAACTGGAGGTGTTGCCAACAGACCCGAACCAGGCATCCATCCAGCTGTTCGGCCTCACTAATGAGCAACGGGCGCGCTGGGCTGATATGGAAGATGAATCTGAACAGACGCTTTCTACTCACCAACAACCACAGAATTTGCCCCCAGGTAACTCAAATACCCACTATCTCATTACACAGGATACAATATCTGAACCAGTGGCAATGGAAGGTGCCATGGCCGAACCAGCAGCAACAGTGACTCCTAAACACAAACCTAGAGAAGCAGCCGGCCAAGCTGGATTGCGAAGGTCGGCTAGAATCTCAAGCAAGCCACCCTCCACTCAACACTACCAAGCCAAGAAGGGCCCCAAAAACAAAGATAAGACAGCCAAGGCTAAAGCCATTAAACAAAAAATGGAGGAGGCGGCGGTACTGGCAGCATTGAGCGATGAAACCTTAGTGAGCAAACCTCTCGAAGAAATGCAAGCTGCACAAATCAGGAAATATTGCGGCATTGACGCATCAGTTGCTGAGACCGAACCTGACAGCCCTGACCAGGAAATGACTGCAGCCGAACCAGCAGTGGCTGGAACCGAACCAGTGGTGGCTGCAATGGCTGGAACCGAACCAGCAGAGGCTGGAACCGAACCAGCAGGGGCTGGAACCGAACCACCAGCGGCAGGGGCTGCTGCAGGGGCTGCTGCACCACCAGCGGCGGCTGCAGGGGCTGCTGCACCAGCAGCGGCAGCGGCTGCACCAGCAGCGGCAGCGGCTGCACCAGCAGCGGCAGCGGCTGCACCAGCAGCGGCAGCGGCTGCACCAGCAGCGGCAGCGGCTGCACCAGCAGCGGCAGCGGCTGCACCAGCAGCGGCAGCGGCTGCACCAGCAGCGGCAGGGGCTGCACCAGCAGCGGCAGCGGCTGCACCAGCAGCGGCAGGGGCTGTACCAGCAGCGGCAGGGCCTGTACCAGCAGCGGCAGGGGCCAAAATAGCAGACTCTGGCACCGAACCAGCACCACATGAGACTGAACCAGCAGTACCTGACTCTGACAGTCTTGAACCAGAAGAGGTATTTGAGGAGGAAGTTGAAACCATACTCGTGGAAGATGCATATGAGGAAGATGCATATGACGAAGATGCATATGAGGATGATGAAACTGTTCTTGCGGGTATGAACTATGACTCGGATGATGGATTTCTGGAGGGAAATGGCGATGGAGGTGCTGCCTCAAATTAGCATCAGCTCTAACCTATGACTTGTATCTTTATGTTTTCAGTACCTTTATGTTTTCTGTTTTCAGTTTCCAACTATGTTTTAGTATTCTGTTTTGAGGTTCTGATAGGTGTAGAGCACCAATCTTTTGTGTAATTCTTAATGTCGATTGAACCTAGTGAATTGCTATTTCCTTTTAAAATTTTGAATTGGAATGTGCGGGGCCTTGGTGACCAATCTAAATGCGGAGTTATCAAGAATACGGTTTTAGATTCCAATTGCGATATTTTATGCTTTCAAGAGACTAAGTGGTCGGACCATTCGATTTTTCGAGTGCGGCAAGTGTGCCCCTCTAAGTTTAATTCTTATATCACTTTAGATGCGGAGGGATCGAGGGGCGGGATACTACTCGCGTGGAGTAGTGTCTATAAGCTCATCGACTCTCATTTAGGCACCCACACTGTATCTATTACATTGCAAAGAGGCGATTTTTATTTTATGTTGACTGGTGTATATGGTCCAAATAATGATAGAGACAAAATTCACTTTCTAGCAGAATTAAAAGCACTTAGATTGCGTAATGAGTTGCCTTGGCTACTCATGGGTGATTTTAATCTCTTAAGATCCTCCAGGGACACTACCTCGGGTTCAATTAATTGGGGGACTATGATGGAATTCAACAACACTATCCAACTCCTCGAACTACTTGATATTCCGCTTGAGGGTCGAAAATTTACATGGTCTAGTAAGAGGCCGGCCCCAACCTTTTCAAAATTAGATCGGGTCTTCATCTCACCACAA
Organism: Carex parvula; assembly: GCA_025461045.1. Classification (NCBI taxonomy): domain Eukaryota; kingdom Viridiplantae; phylum Streptophyta; class Magnoliopsida; order Poales; family Cyperaceae; genus Carex; species Carex parvula. The sequence continues at coordinate 735,223 of JAJGRW010000832.1, forward strand.
TGGAACTCAATGGGAGCGTCCTACTCGCTACGGGATGCCCCTACCACAGCCTCCGACCATGCCCCGCTTATTTTGGAGGTCACACCGCATCACCATTCACCGCGAAGAAGTTTTAAATTCGAAACTTATTGGTTGAGCCATCCACAAGCCAGAACAGTTGTACAGCAGGCATGGACTACAGCGCCGAACCTCACAAACCCTATTAAAAGGTTAAAAGGTAAAATTGAAGAGACTAAGAAGCAACTCCGCTGCTGGTCCCAATTGGCTTACAGATACAGGAATGTCTTTCTCAAAAGATCTCAGGGGGTCATCCAAAAATTAGATCGAGCTGAGGAGTCCCGACTTCTTAACCCGATTGAGTTTATGTTGCGAATCAAATTGCGAGAGCATGTCTTCCAATTAGTGAAAGAAAAAGAGGAGAAGTGGAAACAAAGATCAAGCGCTGCCTGGCTTAAGCTAGGCGATAACAACACAAAATACTTTCATGCCATCGCCAATGGACGGAAAAATTCGAATAGCATCTCGGCCTTGAACCATGGTAATACAACGATCCGGGACCCCCGGCAGGTGAAAGATAAACTATTCAGGCATTTCAGCGAATTATTAGGTCTGAGGGTTCATTCTAATTTACCCTTTGATCTAAGAGGTAAGGTGGGGCCGAACTTCGAGACAACACTAAATAGCTTGGATAATGACATCACGGATGAGGAAATAAAAGAGGCGGTATTCCACCTGCCAAAAGGGAAAGCCAGTGGCCCCGATGGCCTTCCAATAGAATTCTACCAGGCATTTTGGGATATAGTGGCTGTCGACCTCATGGAGTTTATACGAGAGAGCTATAATGGGCGACCAATGGGAACGATCAATAGAGCGGTGATCACCTTGATTCCGAAAAAGGACGATGCCATAGAGGTCTCCGACTTCAGGCCAATTAGCGTCATTAATACGGCAGCTAAAGTTCTGACAAAGATTCTGGCGAACAGGCTGCAGCCTCATCTCCAACAATTGGTCTCGAACGCACAAACCGCCTTCGTAAAGGGACGATCAATTATGGAATCCTTCCTGGTGACACGAGAATACCTCAACTTTTGTCAAAAAAGGCGAATACCCTCTATCCTTTACAAGGTGGACTTCGCAAAAGCGTTCGACACAGTAGATTGGTGTTTCCTCACAAATTTACTGATTGAACGAGGCTTCCCACCGAGATGGCTATCGGCAGTCTTAAGTATCCTCAACACGTCCGCATCGGCAGTAAAAGTCAACGGTACCCTTACACCATTCTTCACCCATAGTCGAGGTCTCCGACAAGGCGACCCGCTATCACCGATGCTCTTCATCCTGGTAACGGATTCTCTCAACTGGTTTATTCAGAATTCAATACCGGTCATGCACTCACCAATGGCGATACCGCCGAAGCCGATACAGTATGCAGACGACACAATTATTTTTGCAGAGGCGCATCCGACCACGTTAAAGGTAATTGTACGTGTTCTGCGCCTATACGGGCGACTGACGGGTCTTAAAATCAATAAAAGCAAGAGTACCTTTCTACCAATTGCAATACCGGCACCTATGATCGGCATCGTACAGCGTATCATTGGTAGTGCACCGGCAGATCTCCCACTTCGCTACCTCGGTCTACCCCTGTCGGCCAAGAAATTAAGGTTAATTGATTTCCAACCGTTAATCCAGTCAGTACAGAGTAGATTGGCTACCTGGCAATCCTCGTTCCTCACATACGGAGGTAGGCTTGTGTTGATCAAATCGGTACTCTCGGCGCTCCCAATGCATTACATGCAGGCAATAAAACTGCCAAAAGGAATCATCAAACATATAGACCGGGCTAGAAGACGATTTTTGTGGAAAGGAAATGCCACGTGCAACGGGATTAACTGTCTCGTTAATTGGGAGACGGTCTGCACAATGAAGAAAAATGGGGGTATGGGGATATTGGATCTCCAAATACAGAATGACGCCTTGCACACTAAGTGGCTTTGGAAGCTAGATAGAGACACGAATGGACTCTGGGCTCGAACAATGTCATCACTATATGGCATTAACACGGCTTCTGATGAACTTCAGGACCCAATTCTCTCGGGCTTTGCACGGTCCCTCGGCCGCCTACAACCATTCTATGTGGTATCAACAGCAATTGACCAATCGAGCGGGCTGACACAGTGGAAGTGGACGTCACACAAGACGTTCACTACTGGCTCGGCATACAGAGTTCTCCACAATAGGGGGCAAGAGTGCCCTTCTAATGAAATCGTTTGGAAGCTAAGGATACCTCCCAAGGTGAAGGTATTCCTTTGGATTACCATTCAGCATAAACTTCTAACTCAGCAGATATTGAGATCGAGAGGATGCGACGTTCCGGCCGGCTGTCATCTCTGTCATGACTCGGCTTTGGAAACGACGGGCCACATCCTGCTAACCTGCGCCTATGCGATGGGCTTTTGGAGAATTTTATTATTTCGGTACAACCTCCGTGCCAGCATACCGAACCGAGGTTCATTCTTCCAACTATGGTGGAGCTCACGCAGGAACTTCACCGACTCAGTTCTACGCCTGTGGGATACAGTATGCTCTGCCGGTAGTTGGGCACTGTGGCGTGAACGCAACAGGCGCCTCTTCACTGGCCAGTGTAAGACAGTGACGGAGCTAGTTAATACTACCTCCCTCGAGATAGCTTCTTGGCAGGCAACCCTTTAGTTAACAGTGGTTAATGTCTTAGGGTTAGAGCTGAATGAGTATCTAATTCTTGTTATTTAATTTCCTAGATGGCCATGTAAGTAAATAATAGGCTGATGTAAATAACTTTTTATTATCAATGAAATCGTCATGTGAGTCCGCTCACTGACCTTCAAAAAAAATTTATTTGTCTCGATTTGTATAGGCTCGGCTCGATTTAGAAGAGAAGAAGATGAACCTATTTCTCAACTATTTCACTAATTATTTTCGTGCCGACTCTGAGTGAGAAGAAGTTCATGTTTTCACAACACACATAGTTGGCGAAAATCTTTGATATATATGCAGTTCACAAAATGAACAAGTTGTTAACGAACTTTCTTAGCTTGACTCATAATTTGCTCAACTCGGCTCGTTATATTCTCTAGTTAGAGTAGAACTAGGGTGTTTCTAAGTTCACCAATCTTCTTTGTGAATTCAACTCTAAAATCTATCAGATTTACTTCAAATGACAAATCCTAACTGTTGAAACTCGTCTACCTTACGAGTGATGTAGCATGCAAAAATTTTAAACTTTCAAATTAATTTAGTATAAAATCAAGCGGTCAAAATTAGGTCTATAAATTAATTTTAATGAATTCATGTTTTAAATGATTTTTTTACCACTTGATTCTATACAAATTAATTTTAAATTTTTTGCATGTAGATGTATCACTCATAACGTAGACACGTTTCAACAGTTCGGATTCATCATTTGAAGTCAATCCGATAGATTTTAGAGTTTAGTTCACAATAAAAGTTGGTGAACTTAAAAATACCTTAGTTCTACTCTAGCTAAGTTTGAATTTTACTAACTCGGTTCAATTCGGTTCATTTACAACTTAAAAAGACGAACAAAACACATACATACATACATACATACTAAATACGTTTATTTATAGCCTAATTTTCAGAAATTTTCATTCTTTTAAAATAGATAGGACCTTCCAATCAATGTTATTTTGAGTTTGCTGACATTTTAGTTTGATTGACATGAAAACACTAGAAATTGTATATATTAAAAAAAAAAAAAAAATCAATGCTATTGCTACACTAGAAGTAGCAAAAACAAGTCGGAAACACATTTGGAAGTATATTTCTTGTAACATAGAGGAAAAGAAAAATCAATAAATGTAAGAGAAAGATACGGACGGATTTCGCTCGGTCGTCCTCTGTCGAAGATCCAACGGTCATAGTTTCGTCCCAGTTCCCCAGTTAGCGACACGCGGCAATTGCAGATCGATCAAACTCAGAGCGCCAAGTCCAACGCTACATTACAATTTGTCTATTAAAAAAGAATATAATATTACAGCCCCCGCTTCCATGGGGCCCACGAAAAGACTTACGTGTCGAGCATGCTGTTGCTCTAGTTTTGGACCCCCGACGACGCAACCTCTCTATTGGTAGTCGTAGTGGGTCCCGCTACGCAATGCACTGAGTGCATTTGTTATTGGCCGGATTTGACGCGGCGGGCAGTAATAAATGATTGTGAATTGGTAGAAAATTGAAATTGTGATTGGAGTTGGAGGCTTTGGAGCAGAAGCAATACCAGAAAGATCAAAGCTTTTTACTGACTACTGAAAGACTCAGAGAGAAGCGTCAATAATATCAAGATACTGTAGCACATCGGTAATAACTTCATTGACCAAGTCTACTGGCATGTAATGTTTCAACCAACAAAAATAATACACGAAGGAATATGAAAAAGTCACGACGTGACCGGATACATCGCACATTAAGTGTATCGGTCATGTACCGTGATTTGCGTGCTCATAGTGTGATAATTCGCGTGACATGATTTTTTTTTAAAATTTGACACGACACGGCACGTGGGCACGTGAGTCACGTGTAATTAGGATCGTTAGATCTTGATCAAATGGTGAATCTTGAATAAACTAACTTAAGTTATTATAAAAAAAGTTAAACACGACTAGTCACATTTGAACACGTCACATGTGGTCACGATGTGGCTAACGTACCGTGACCAATTACATGTCGTGATCATCTTTCCAAATTTAATCACGACACAACACGTATAAATCTGACTTAATCACGACATGACACGTCAGGTGCCGTGATTTGCGTGTCTTGTAGTGCGATCATTCGTGTGACATGATTATTTTTTTCAAAATTTAACACGACACGACATGTCACGGAAAGATCTGGTCACGACATGACAAGTGGGTATGTGAGTCACGTGTAATTAGAACCGTTAGATCTGATCAAATGATGAATTTTGAATAAACTAACTTAAAATATTATACAAAAAGTTAAACATTACTAGTCACATTTGGACACGCCATATATGGTCACAACGTGACTAACGTACCGTGACCATTTACATGTCGTGATAATCTTTTCAAAATTAATCACGACACAACACGAATAAATCTGACTTAATTACGGCATGACACGTCTACCGTACCACACAAAGACACCAACAACAATTTTTTTATATTTAAGAAAAATAGTTGAAACATTTAAACAACATTTCATCACTCAATTTCGATTTCGTTCTTTGAGTTCTGATATTTAAAATATTAATTTAAAAGAAGTTATTGCAATTTGTAATAGTAAAATTGTATAATAATAAAATAGTCAATAAAATGGGCAGCCGTATGAAATCAAACTAGTTATAGTTGGTCGTTGAGTGTAAATGAAATTATCTTTTATTTTATTTTCTTTGTTGAATGGTCGGCGAGATAACCAACAATTGTATTAAAAAATAATTAAATTATTTGTAAAACTTTGACCATCTTCATTCCCAATATGCCCCCATTATGCCACGTATCAAGATCCAGGCAATAATTTAATGTAAACTAGTCAACACCTCACCTGCTGGAATAATTATTTGTTACAACGCCTCAATTTGCACCTAATAACTTAACTTAGTAAAATATCCATTTTTTTATTTCAACTTTTTTGTTTTTGTTTTGTACAATATTATGAAGGATGCCAAAATCAAATAGAAACCTAATACACATGGTTAATTTTATAAGCTTGGATAATTAGATACTTAATGGTAAGATTTTGTAATGTTTAGTTATAACAATATTTGTTAGTGTTTATGTTATTTTATTTTATTTGTGCCATGTTATTCTTGCATGAAATAGCATATAAACCAAAGGCTACAACTTACAATGATTAATGTAAATCATTTTAATTTATGTTAATCTATTATATATGGGCACATGACAAGCACACAATTTAGCAGTAAGAGCTGCAATTTGGAGAATACAATCATACATCAAAATATAAACTATATATATATAATATAATATATATACGTATAATAATATTTCAAAGCTACATTTAGACTACATATTTCCTTTTAATAATAAAAATATGACAAAGGAAGTTCGTTCGATCGGTTAAGCAACAACCCATTTAAACAAATAAAATTGGGTTGAATTTTGAGAATCAATGCTTGCAAATCATGAGATGATTTATGATTATCATCTAGAAATGTAGCATCTACATATATATATATATATATGTAGATATTAATAGCTAGCTAATGGTGTTTGTTAGCGAGAAATATCAGGTTTACAAGCATAGGCGCCTATCTGTTCCTTCTCCCAGCTTAGCTTAATTGCCGATTCATCATGTTTTGGAACATAATCCTACAATTAATTAATTCCAATTAATTCCAATAAATGAATGAATTGAATAAAGATAGAATTAGTAAAAGGAATGTATGGTAATGGTACCTCAAGTTTAGAAAGCAATTCATATGGAGTTTGAGCAGAGAGTATGATTTGGCGTGCACATGGTTTAATGAAACCTTCATCCACCGCTTTATCCATGAAGCATAACAGAGAGTTGTAATATCCATCTACATTCAATAAACCAACCTACACCAATGCAATGCATGCATGTTAATTATATATATATGAATTAAACTAAACCAAGTACCAACTAATTAATTAAAAATTTAATTAATTACCGGCTTGTTATGGATTCCAAGTTGAGCCCAAGTAATGACCTCAAGTAGCTCTTCCAATGTCCCATAACCACCTACATATATCAAATTAACCAATTTCTATTTTCAGTTAACTATAACGGACCTACACTACTATTTAACCTTTTTTTGTTTCTGGTACAACATAGGTAAGGGTTAAGGAATCTCCAGCAGTTGGTTATAGGGGTGGCAAAAAAGCTCGTGACTCGCACCTGACTCGCTCGCTAACAGCTCGTTCGTTACTGGACCGAGCTGTTAACGAACCAGCTCGTTACTAGCTCGGTCCAGAATTAACGAGTTCAAGTTGGGGTCTAGCTTGCTCACCAGCTCACTAGCTCGTGAGTTCAAATTTATATGAATTTGTGTGCATTTTATACTGTCTAACTCGGTCCAACTCGATCAAAAAAGTTTGTAAAATTTATTTTCTTCTTAAAATAATATCTAGCTAGACCCAGCAAGCCAGCTCGTGAGCTAGCTCGGACTGGCTTGTCATGATTTCAAGCTGAGGTTTTAACTTGGAAGTTTTAGGTTGAGCGAGCTGAGCTAGGACTTAGCTCGGACCGAACCAGCTTGTTGCCACCCCTAGTTGGTTCAATCTTTTTGTATGAATTTGAAATTGTGATCACCTGGGAGAGCAATAAAAGCATCGGATAAGCGAGCCATCTCTGCTTTTCGTTGGTGCATGCTCGACACTGCTCTCAACTCTCCAATCGTTTCTCCTACAATCTACCATTCATTCATTCATTCATTGAGGAATGTTTTATGTTAATATATATCTAATCAAATTTTAGCTAAATATAATTATATCTATGACAATGACATGACATTACCTCTCTTGGCAAGAGCTTTTTTGGGATAATCCCTGACACGTGGCAACCGCCACTATAGACAGCCCTGGAAACCAGGCCCATGAGACCAATGCTGCCACCTCCATACACCAAGTCTATCTTCCTTTCAACCTTTTTAACACAAAAGATAATACAACTTATTGTTAATGCTTTTCTCTTTTCTTTCTTCCTTAAAATTGACACATTTCCTTTCTACTTCAATTTACTAAATCAATCCAGACATATACAAAGAACATGAATTTGTTACCAGTTCATTGCCAAGCTGAATAGCTGCTACTTGATAGCTTGCTTTCTTTCCCGGGCTGCTCCCGCAAAACACACAGATTCTCTTAAAGCGAGAAGCCGTTGGTTTTCGCCTCTGAATCACTATCTCTCTTGGTATTATTGTTGGTTTTACAGTCTCTTTCTCAGTGTATTCTTCCATCTATTTCTTTTCCTGTTTAAGAAATAAAACAGAGTATAGTGTTGTGTTTTGTGTAAAACAGGGCGAAACAGAGCAGTATTATATGATGTTTGCAAAACAGGGACTGATTGATATGTCTAAATAGGAGCCAGTGGGGGTATAATGGTCATTTGGTCTCTCACTTTATGGTTGTACTTCTCTTCAGAAAGTATAATTAGCAGTTGGTGGGCAAATTATTATAACCTTTTAGACTAATTTTGAAATCTTCTAATTTTAATTATTTTTCTGATTCGATTAGGAGATCCGCCAACACTTTTGACAAAAATGTATTTTTTTAATAGCATGGTAACAAATTTATTCACACCGAATTACCCCTAAAGTCATAGTCAATCGAAAAAAAAGGAATGAAATTAGATGTGTTACCCCACTTTTATTAAATAAATAATATAATCTGGAAATTTATTCATCATGCATCTACTGATAAGAGTAATTAGAGTCGAAAAAACGTGCCGTGCCGTGACTTACATGCTGTGATTTTAGTCTCGTGGTGTAGCGTTCCGTGACCAAGTTAATTTTTCACATGTTGTGTCTGCCGTGATCAAAATATCAAGGGGTGGTCATGATACGTGAATGATCACGCCGTGTCCAAACGTGCCGTGACCAAATATGACTCACGTGACCATTTGACATAATTTTGGTTAGTTTATTCAAGATTCACCATTTAATCAAGATCTAACGGTCCTAATTACACGTGACTCGCGTGACCACATGCCGTGCCGTGCCGTGACCATATCTTTAGCGTGACGTGCTGTGCTAAATTTTTAAAAGATAATCACATAACGGACACGCGAGTCACGACACGTAACCGACACGTGTGCCGTGCCGTAACCATGCCGTTCCATAACGGAGCCGACTCCACCATACCATTTTTCCCACTCTAAGTACTTGTTAATTATGTCTCCTTGATCCTCTTAGATCTCTCTTGAACATATCTAATTGTATAACTTTAGAATAGTTAGTTATTATTTTATCTTTATTATAATATTGTTGGTATGATTGACAATATCATAATTATTTCAGTTAAATTTTATTTTAAAAAGAGCTTCCTTGATATTTCAGTTATCTATATCTCTGTTATACAATATATGATTGCTAATCCCCATTTGACATCACTGATGATGCAATAGGCGAACTAAGCGATAGGAATTAATTTGTTAATAATTAATTGATTGCTTGTTAGTACAAAACAATGTTTGTTAATTAAATGTCCTGCTATGATAGTTCAGACTAAAAAGGAAGGGAGCTTCCTCCCCTTTTCTTCCCTTTTTGACATTGCTCTCTTTTCAAATTCAAAATATTTGTAGTTATCACCTTAAAATTTTAAAATTCTGATCTTATCACCGCTTGTTTGGAAATTCAGATATTGACACGTGCGCAGACCAAGTATGCACACCAAAATTATGTTGTTATGTGCAGAAAGAGAACATAACAAAAAAAAACTACCAAAATGGTGCGCATACTGGGTCTGCGTTCACGCCAAAAATGATGCACGAACCCAGTCTGCGCATGTGTCAAGCTTTGATTTTTTTCTAAAGCAGTGGTAATGTCAGAATTTTGAAAGTTTAAGGCGGTGACTAAAAAAATCTCGGTTTTTAAATTGATAGTGCATGTTGCATATATATGCAACATGTACTCAGTTCCATCTTTTATAGTTGTTGAAAAAAAATTATATATCTTCAACTTTTAATTTCCTTATTATTATTGCAAACGGGCATTATTAGGGGACAAGTTGGGGATGGTAATTAGTTGAAATTAGTATTGAATAGAAAATAAAATGGAATAAGAGATGCATATTCTGTCCTGAGTTTGGGGTCTCATGAGTGCTTGATAGCATATATTCCAACACCTATTGTAGGGACAGCATAAATTATAGAACATGATATTATTCAAATTGAAAAGGATGTGCTCTGTTTTGGTCAATCTGACTTATCCATTCCAAATTCCATGTGAAGAATTTAAGTACATTATTTCTATGCCGGAAATTTCTCCCTTTTATATTCTTATGACAATGAATAAAATAAATAGATTCAGCGGAAATTCGGTACGAATGGTTCAAATTTTGAAGGTTGAAATTAGGGGGAGGAGCTAGACTTACAAGTTATGTTAGAACCGTTCCTGATTGAACCCCCATTCAACTTTTATAGATTGATATAATATATTAAGGTCATTAGTTGTACAGTAAATTTAAGGAGGATTAAATGGTTTAATTCATCTTACTTTTCATATTTTATATTTGAATTTGGCTAATATGCTACGTGTAGCATAGAGGGCCTCTGTGCTACAGCTCAATATTTTAGTTTTTAAAATTCTAACGGTCGATCCGAACCGTTCAACATGATCTCCATATAAATATGTACTTGCAAATCAAATTTTACATTTTTTAGAATTTTTTTACTATTTTTTTAGATAGGTAGAAAATCACTTGAGAAAATTCTGTACCATTCAGATCAAGTGATTTTCTACCTATCTAAAAAAATAGTAAAAAAATTCTAAAAAATGTAAATTTTTGTTTGCAAGTACATATTTATATGGAGATCATGTTGAACGGTTCGAATCGACTGTTAGGATTTTAAAAACTCAAATATTGAGCCGTAGCACGGAGGTCCTCTATGCTACGCGTAGCACCGTAGCCAACTCCTTTATATTTCGTTTGATAGTTTGAGTTATGACTTAAATTAATCTGTTTGTGCCCGTATCTATAGGTTTAGGTGACAACTTTATAAAGAAATATTTTTTTTTTATAAATCAAAATTTCCCACAACTAATCCCACGGTACAACCGAACACTTATTTCATCACATTCCATAGTCAATCCTGTTCATGCCCGTATATATGGGTTCTTACTTTTTCAAATGTGAATTCCCGTCCCCGTCAAATCCTATCCGTGTATTCCCGTAACAAACGAACGTGCCCTAATTAGATACATAATTCTCCCTTGATTCATGGATTTTTTTATATATTCAACAATATACAAAAAAATGTTTTGATTGGATTTTTCTTGATTCTTGATTCTTGTTTAAAATGTAGAAGTTGTGTATAATTTGTGTTGATTAATAGATTGTTGCCAGGTAAACCTTAAAACAGAACCTGAAACGATGATATGATACCGACAAAAATTTGGTGATATCTATTGAAGAAAGACATTCCCATAAAATAATGAAAATAAATAAGAAAAGAATGTCGAGTCACCGAATGGTAGGTGAATATGTAGACCTCACCTAAGTTATGGAAATGGAATGTATATGTAATTATGTATTAATTATGAATTAATTAATGAATGGCATGGGCCTGTCGGAACGGTGCGGTGCAGAAAGCAACACAATAATTTGACCTTAGTATATATGCACCATCATTCTTCTTTCTTCTTTCTTCTTTTTTATTCTTTTTAATTCTTTTTTAATATTATTTGGAGTTATGTTTCAAAGACTGTGTTGGTCTTAGAGTGAGAAAAATGATACGGCGGAGCCGGCTCTTCACGGAACGGCACGGTACGCATGTCAGTTACGTGCCGTGACCATTCGCGTATCGTGCTCATCTTTTGAAACTTTGGCATGACACGACACGGCACATGAAAGATTAAAAGATTTAATCACGGCACAATACGTAGTCACGCGAGTCACGTGTAATTAGGATCATTAGATATTTATTTAATGGTGAATCTTGAATAAACTAACATAAATTATGATTAAATGGTCACGCGAGTCACATATGATGACGGCACGTTTAGATACGGCGTGACTCACGTGGCGTGACCATTCATGTACCGTGACCACCTCTTGATATTTTAATCATGACACAGCACAGCACGACACGTTTTTTCCACTCTAGGTGGTCTCCTTGTCCTTGACCAAATACAATCATTTGCTAATTCATTCATTCATTCCATCTGGACGGCTTTCTAATACTCTGAACTTGTCCCTCTTTTTAATTGGTACCCAAAAATTAAAATATATAGGAGAGGAGACTCATTAACATATCTGTGTCGGCATGGCTCACGTTTACACGAAAACAAACAAGGCCTGATGAAGCCTACTTTGATTTTTCTCTTTAATTGTTACTTTGGGCCATAATATAAGGCCTTGAATTTCTTTTCCAAAAAATAATAAAGCCTTGAGCTCAAAATAAGATTTATGAAATACCAACTCATCTCCTCCTCTCTCTCTCTCAGCACACTACTCTACTCGCTTATTTAACATTTTTTATATTCTCCCTTAATATTTCAAGATTATGAGACTCTTCCTCAAAATAATAATAATAATAATAATAATAATAATGATAAACAAAAAAGGAAAAGATAATGTGCTTAAGTTAAGAGTTTGAAAATTTGAATGAGAATCGGTTTCCGATAAAAGGGAAACTGATTCTGCACTAGAGCAAGCTCAATTCAAACCTAAAAGGGAAACAAATGTGGCAACTAAAGAGCATATTGGATTTGTTGTAACATAATTTTCACTCAGTGCATTTAGGTTTCATTTCCCTGATTGTGGCATTTTGTCAAAAAACAGCTCAATCATACTGTAATATTTGATACAGTATGAATTATTATGGCAACAATAAATTCCCAAACCAACAGGGCTCATTACTGGTATTTTACTGGTACCTGATAATTAATACTATATTGTACTGAACAAACGATCCAAATTACAGTCTTTTCGTACAATGTAAACATATCATATTGTGATTGTTGTGTAAATAAATTGCACTAATAGTATATATTAATCGAAGATTAATTAAATTAAGAATGAGATTTCGTACCAGCATTTATCAGTACAGTTCCTTTTATGAATGAAAACTGATGGTCCAAACCCAAAATTGTACTGGTACAAAAGTTGCCCCTCAAATTCTCTAAAAACCAAGTTGTAAGATACTTTACCAACTTGACAATACTTCGAATCAATTCTTTCGAGCAATATTTCAAGATTTTGAATTACATCAACTGGCATGTAGTCAGAATCCATGATCACATCATAATTACTGAACAATTTCTTGTTAAAGAGGACAACAATTACAGTAGTTAATATAATTGTACTTTTGCCAATTTCTGAAAGGTAATACTATTAATAAAATGATAAAAATACTAAACAACTCCTATATCCTGTAACTGTTAATAAGAATTATTTAGATATAATGTAGGGTCAGAACTCAGAAGTAGCACAAGAAAACAAATTTTTTTTTTACAGTACAAATTGCAAGAATTGTGTATGATGTGGGATTATGAGATGGTAATATAGAGAATTAGTAAGACATAGTAGAGGAGTTTGAGCTTAGTCTTGCGCGACCATGCGTGTGACGAATCACCATTACCTATTTCCACCATATACAATAAAAGGATTTCACATATTTAAATCAAAACAAGTAATTTGCAAACCGATCGAGAATCACATTAGTCTGGTCTATTCAGGTAAGGTAACTGCCGAGTACCGGGATGTATTTTATAGAAACCTAATATCTTTGGTCTCATTGTATAGAAACTGATGTACTGCTAGGAAACAAGATTTGCAATGTCCAAAAATTGCTAGCATGAAATTAAGTGATATTAATATGCATCAAAATTTAACACTGACATGACAAAGTTAGGGTTTTGCTTGTTTCTTTTATTCACTCTGCCATTTCAAATGTAATTAAAGAACAAATCCTGTGTCGGAAATAAACTAGTTATAAATACCATTTATACCAGAATTTAGATAAGAACCCGCAAGCATTATACCAAGCTGGACTTGAGCGTGAGTCGTTAAATGGAGATGATCCCGTTCTAATTTTAACCCAATTGCATCCACATACTTCACATTTGGAAGTGTTATTCCTTTTTGAGCTTCTCTCACAATATTTACATACGGCCCTTCACCCGATGCCAATGCAACCTATATATAAAATTGACATTTCATCAAATTCTCACATTAACTAGAACAAAATAATTTATTAAAGGAATGAATAAATAAAAAAATGACCTGAATAAATAGCAGATGTGGCAAGTGAAGATCGGTTCTCAGGTCGAAAATAAGCTTCTCCAACCGTGCACGGTACGAATATGCATCTTCATGTTTGACAGTATCGCTTTCCCCTTGGTACCACAAAACAGCACCGATCTCTCCTCCAGAAGTTAAAGCCGCTTTAGTTCGACCGATCATCTGCTGGTACAAAACTGATCCCCGGGACCACTCCTGGATGCGGGTCCCACCTACCGCACATGGTACCAAGCCTATTAGGCTCCATCCACCTTCTTTTACTGGTTCTCTGTGCCAATCATTTGTTTTAATTACTTGTCTTATCAGCAAAGTTTTTCTCTCTGGTATATATAATGCCAGCACAAAAAATAAAAAGAAGAGTACCTAATCCAGTTAGCAAAAGACATGCCAGGGCCCACGCCGCAGGTCCGACGAACATCGATGTCAGCATGCAAAGGCTCAGTGGCCGGGACCCACTGGAGGCTGGCATTCAGTCGGAGAATGGTAGGGTGGGGCCCACACTCAGTGGGAATGACGTGGTCCCACTTGTTTTCGTTGACACCTCCCCTCCCGGCCATGTTTGACTGCCCCGCAAGGATGAACATCAACTTTCTCGACTCCCAGTAGTCGTCGTTCACAGCCGTCAGATCAGAAACACACGGCTGAGATATGGCCATCAAGAGCAGAAGAGAGAGAGTCGGATACATTTGCTTCCTCGTGTTTTTGAATTTTGATTTGGTTTCGGGTCTCTCTCTCTCTCTCCCACTGAGCCAGTGAGGGGAGAGAATATGGGTTAATGGGTATAATTTATTAGGAAGGTATGGGTTGGGTTAATGGGTATGGAGGAAAAGTAACATTAAATTACGGCATATGAGATTATTTTCTCTCTGATTATATCCATGAAGTATAACAGCTCTAGTATGGGAAAATCTTGACCGTTAATTAATGATCGAACGGTGTAAGTTACTTACCTTTGTTATTTTTAATCTGGATGTTTGAGAGGTTAGGATCATCAGATTTTGAATCTTGTAGTTATGCAGGTGGAGATGATCCAGATTGGGGGGGAATGTTTGTCGGAAGGGTCTTCTAGGGTTTTTAACAAAAGATGGACCGGGTCTAGCTAGTTTAGAGAAGGGTTATTATTTAACGCGGAGTTTTGCTAACACGTTTTCTTATTTGACGGTCTAGATTTCATTAAAAAATATAGACGGTCAAGTTAGTAATAAAAAGCATGCGGTGGTTACTTAGTCTAACTTTAATTGTATAAAATTCGACCTTATTTAATGCGTACAAGAAGACTGTCGTCAACTAGAGGGTTTTTTTTTTTTATTATTTTTTGCCGATCTAACGGGTCAACTCCTACTCGACCCGTTTTAAATAAATGCACGAGTAAATGAATCTGGTATATATGGGTCCAAAATTCTGACTAGTATATAAACAAATCAAATCAGTCTTTAATAAATGCATCATTATTTTCTCAAAATACCCTCTTAAAAATGCAAATTGCGTATCAATTTTTAAAACTATGCTCCGTTTTCTTTTCTTAAGTGTAGCCGTGGAGGAATTTGCTAAAGCAAAAAAGTACATTTGGAGGGTGTTCTTGTAGAATCAAGATTTTATGAGAAAATAATACTGACAAACATGAAATAAAATGTATTGAAGCACGATAAAAAGGTTGACGACAGCTTGGCATAGTAGCATGATCGCATCATTCAATGTCTGGTCCAGTTACCTTTGTTTGTTTGTGCCATCTTCTTCACATTTTAATGCTTTCTTTGCACACAATTTATATATATATTCACCAAAATAGTAAACTATGACTATATGAGGACCCTACTTTGACAATTTCGTCAAATGCCAGCTTCACACAAACTCTCTTCCACAATGATTGTTTCAAATTTTTATATTTTTTTTTCTCAATGAAGTAGAATAATTTCTTATTAAGAAGAAAATATTTGCTCTATGACTATGAATATCAAATTTGCAAAAATCAATCAGAGATATCATAACAAAAATTTATTAGCATTTTTTTGCAGGAGCAGCCTTCATTGCCAGTAATGCGGCTCCAAATGCTGTCTCTGTTTGTTCCGCTTTGTGTACCAGTAAACCGAGAACCCTCTCTTATTTTTCGCCATGTCTTGTTTTTTGCGCCACCTCAGGCTGTGAACACTTCTTCAACTGCAGTTGCTCCAAGTTCCTTTAGTAATCGATAGCCTTTCGCCTGTTTTTTTTTTTTTAATTTATCGTATGTGTATTATTAAAGTGTTTTAAAATAAATAAAATATATAATAGGTTGATGAGAACAGAATACTGCACTAGCTCAATATTTATTAACTAAAATAAATAAAAAGTCCAAAAGTAGAAACTTTCTAATATTACACCCTAAACAATATAAAACATCAATATTTGATGCATACTGCTATTGTGTAGAACCCTTCAAAAATTATAAGTTTGACATTTAGAGCATTGGAGAAAAAATTGTGTAACTTAAATTTTTTTGGTGCACCCAACTTAATTCAAGAACAGTTAATAAACATCAACTAAACTAAAACATGAAAGGAAGAATCCTGACATGAATAGTGGCTGGTACCACCTGCTATATACCAGTACCAAACTAGTACTTTGCATAGACGAATTCAACAGTACCAGATTAACAGTACCATTTATCAACTTATCAAGTACCAGCTATCTATATCTCAAACAGTACCAGTACCATATTACTTTGCTATCTAAACCAGTATCGATAAAACACACAGCATGATTAACTTGTAATTAGCATTTTTTAGGGGCTGATTAAGAGGACAAGGCACAGTATCTCCCTACATTTTACATTGCTTTTACTAATTAAAGAGTACTGACAAGGAGGAGATGTGAAAATTACAAAATATCCCACGTTCTACTCTTCTGTGAATTTATTTGAAAATTGGCAACTTGCTCCTCTTTCATTGCTTACAGAGAGAAACAATGAGGAAGGATTGCATAGGATATTTCCACTTTTTGTTAGGTCATACGTGAGATTTCTTGTTTCTTATAGTAACATGATGTTACTTGTTTGCCAGCATGTATACTGTACATTCACAGGCCTTTAGGTGAAAGTACGCTTCAAAGAAATTAGTATAACCTTAGTGTGATAAACATACCATAATAAAACAAAGAAGACTTGGTCAAGAGATCCATATTTAAGAGTAGTTACAACATCATAGATAACAAAAGTTTAATACCTGAAGAATACCAGACTTTCCGCCAATCCCTACTGCTTCTAAATCGATTGCAAAACGGATTGTACTACTCCATGGAGGCTGCACACAAACATAATTATCAATATACTTATATGGAAATAATTAACACTGCTAACTATAGCAAATATATATAATTTTCCATGAAAGCATATGATTTATTTAATTGAAATTTCATCAGGATGGTAATGTTTGTCTTTTTGGTACAGTTTTTACAGGTTTGAATACTAAATTTCCTCCTTCACCCTAGTTCTTTTGCTTGGAATGATGATGAAACCAAATTGCAAATTGGCCTTAAAATTGAAAAAAAGAAGCAAGATTTGTGTTTGAAACAATTTAGATAAAGCTGATAGATGCCAAGTATCGAGCAAAACCCACAAAATAAAAACAGTACCAATTAACCACAACTCAGAGAGAGGATTTTGATTTTAACCTAAATACAAACAACATTGCAACTGAGAGAGAGAGAGAAAGAGAGCGCACCTGAGCAAGAGAAGAGAGACCGAGCAAGAGAGCAAGAGCGCGAGGTGAGAGAGCAACAGAGGAGACCGAGCGAGAGAGCGAAAGAGCGAAAGACAGAAAGAGGAAGCTCAATAGGTGACTCCGCTCGGCTCGGACTCGGCCCTGTTCCAGCTATAAAATTTGAGTCTGGGCCGAGTTCGGGCTTTATTCAGTTTAGGGCCCGGCTCGATATAATTTATTAAGTTGTCCAACCCATTGGCTATGAGCCGGGCCGGCTCATTAGTAGGCCTATACTCGGCTGAATCAATTTTGTATTCGCATGAAACTTTTACGCTACATTGACAATGGAGATTCCATGATCTCCCTCATATCATCCAATACCATGTAAATCTCATCAGACTCAGGATGAGCTTTGTCACAAGAGTAAAACAACCGAGTCTTTTTATTTACCTCGACCCAGCTACATCCTGGCAACTTTTTACCCTCTATGTTTCTCATAACCTTTCTTGTCCTTCTCATCTCATCCCACATGCCATTTTCACTATACAAATTGGCCAGCATTATAGTATAATCAGCATTATCCGGATCTAGCTTTAGTAATTCCTTAATTGCAACTTCAGCCAAATCATATTGCCTATGGATTCTACACCCACTAAGAAGTGAACCCCATACCACCTCATCTGGCTTAATTTTCATATTATTAATGATATCTATTGCTTCTGGAAACCTCCCAGCTCGGCTAAGGAGGTCTACTATGCAGCCATAGTGTTCAATTGATGGCTCGATACTGTATTCATATGTCATGTCATGAAAATAATTGAGACCATGGTTTACTAAACCACCATGCGTGCATGCATTTAGGAGACCCACAAAAGTAATTTCATCGGGTGCTACCCCTGCTTCCAGCATCTTATCAAATGCCACGACTGCACTTTTACTGTGCCCCTGCAGTGCAAAGCAGTTGATCAGAGAATTCCAAATAGTTAAACTCTTATCTGACAAGTTCTCAAAGATCCATTGCGCCTCCTTCAAGCTCCCGCATTTCCCATACATGTCGATCAATGCATTGACAACAAAAGAATTAAAGCAAGTATGGTTTCTATAAGCATAACCATGCACTAGTTTCCCGAGACGAAGCATCCCAATATGACCACAAGCTGATAAAATGCAAAGGACAGTAGTTGCATTAGGTTTTACACTAGATTCCACCATCTTTTGAAAAAACATTACTGCCTCAGAGTAAAAACCATTTTGTGCACAGCCAGAAATAATAGCATTCCAAGAAGGCACATCTCTCTCAGGCATTTGATCAAACAGTGCAATTGCGTTGCCCATCTTTCCTCCCCTAGCATAACCAGAAACCAAAGCAGTCCAAGAAAATACAGTTTTCTCAGACATTCCATCAAACAACTTGCGTGCAATTTGCACATCACCTAATTTCACATACCCATCAACAAATGAGGTTTGCAGTACATCAAATTCACCAAAACCACTCTTAATAGCATGCCCATGAACCGATTTAAACAAATTCAGACCCAATTCCGCTGAGCAAGCCCGTAAAACCAGAGGGTATACAAATTCGTTAGGCCGAGCACGACCACGGCAAAGCATGTCAAGGAACAGTTGGAGTAGAGAGGAAGAATCAGAGTTTTGTGAGTGGGCAGTGAGCATCGCTGTGTAAAGATAGACATTGGGAAATCTGAGGCTGGAGAAAATAAGGCGGGAGTATGAGAGGGAGGAGAATGAGAGGTAGGAGAGGCGAAGCAGCTTAAAGAGAAAGATCTGGTTGCGGCCATGGCCATGAGTTATGAGGTGGGAATGGATTTGCTTGAGTTGGGAGATACTGGTGCAGCGGTCTAGAAGGGACAGGATGCGGCAAGGAAGAGAGCTTGGTTGCGGCGTCAGTTGCGGTTGCATAGAATGAGGAGTTGGGGGAGAACTTTGAGGCTTGTTTTCTTTGGTCCAATTCTCGCAAGTGCCAAGTCAAACTGATCTTCTTATTGCAATAGAAAATCCATCTGATCCATTCACCTGTTAATTATTCGTCACTAACAATGAGAGGATCGGTGCATTGCAAAGCACTCAAGTAAGAATTAAAAATTAAAATGTGATGAAAAATCATCAAGATAGACATTTATACTGATACTAAAGCTATCATTTGCTGGTATAAGCATAAATAAATAACCTCACTTAATTGATTTCCATAAAATAAAATTTAGATAACTGCTAATCTATATTCCAGTTCCAGAGCAGCAAAACTTAAATCCCAGATGCAAGTAACTAATAACATGAAACCAAAACAGTAAACATTGTGTGCCCTAAATCAAAACTAATAACATGAAATCAAAAATCCAGTGAAAACTGAAAACCCTAAGCATTGCATGGATGCCATACTAAAAACCGAAACCCTACTTAAAACTTTAAAAAACTGAGATTGTAAGATGAAAAGTAAATTCTGACCTTGGTTAGTGAGATGCGGCGTCGCACTTCTAGGGCGGTTGTAACAACCTTCAGCCCAAACGAGACAAGATTCACAGAATTGAAAAGAAGAAAGAAAGAATTGAAAGGAAGAAAATCTGAAATTGTATTAAACTGGTAAAGAAGTACAATGGAATGTAAGAACAGAAACTAAGAAATTCTCAGAATCAGATAACAGTATTCATATCCTTATTCCTAGACTAAACCTATATATATAGGCAAAGCTCCTCTAATTCGAATTAATCAAATCCGTTGGTTGGATATCCCAATTGGATCTCCACCTTCCAATTGTCTTCGGTACTTCTTCTCTTTTTATTGACGACGCGACCCTCTCCAGTTCTGATATTATGGGCCCCGCTTTTAAGTCGAACCCCTCAACGGTCGGCCCCTCACGTAATTTGACTGAGTCCAAATTAAATTGAATCAGCCCCAAATTAGCCTCCGTTCCTGACATTCCTCCCTCCTTCAAAGCGTTCTCGACCTCGAGAATAAATTCTGGAAACCTTTGTGCGATTGATTGATAGGTCTCCCAAGTGGCATCTTCAAGTTCTTGATTTGACCAATGAACCAGTACTTGAACTTCAGCTGCGTTTCGTTTCTTAACCATTCGTCTTGCAAGAATGGCTATTGGAATGGACTGTAAATTTCCATTTGGTCCAATCACTGGTAAGTCAGGAGTGGTAATTTGAGTATCGCCAATGTGTCGTTTCAATTGAGAAACGTGAAAGACTGGGTGAATTGCTGAACCGGCAGGTAAGTTCAAACGATACGCACTGGTGCCTATTTTTTGTAGCACCTCATAGGGTCCATAAAACTTGGGGTTGAGCTTCTGATTGTTTAGACCTGCAACTGAAATTTGACGATAGGGTTGTAATTTTAAATAAACCCAATCACCTCTGCTGAAATGTCTCTCGCTACGATTGGCATCCGCATACTGCTTCATTCTATTTTGAGCTTTGGCCAAATTGAGTTTTAATTGTTGCAGTGTTGCCCTTCTATCTCTCAAAATCGTGTCAACAGCTGCAACTTGGCTCCTTGGTGCGCTTCCTAGACCCAATTGAGGAGGGGCGTATCCGAATAAGGCTTCGAAAGGTGTCATCTTTATTGCACTATGGTAAGACGTGTTGTACCACCACTCAGCCATTGTCAGGTACTTTGCCCAGCTCCTTTGTTTATCAAATGCCATACAACGGAGGTAGTTCTCTAAACACTGGTTGACCCGTTCTGTCTGACCGTCTGTTTGTGGGTGATAAGCCGTGCTTAATTTGAGTTTTACATCTAGCCTCGCCATCAATTCCTTCCAAAACCGACTAGTGAAGATAGGGTCTCTATCCGATATGATATCTTTAGGCATCCCATGGTGTTTGTATACATAGTCAAAGTAGGCTTGAGCCACATCTGAGGCTTTGTAAGGATGAGCCAATGCAATGAAATGTGCATATTTGGTGAAACGATCAACCACCACCATGATTACTTCCTTTCTTCAGATTTTGGTAACCCTGTGATGAAATCTAGCCCCACACTACTCCAAGCATTTTTTGGTATTGGCAGAGGTTGTAGTAAGCCCGGTGGATGGATATGTTCAGGCTTATTCATTTGGCAGATTCCACAATTCCTAATAAATTCGTGTATATCCCTTTTTAAGTTAGGCCAATAAAAAGACCTTTTTAGCCTCTGGTAAGTGGCTGTGACCCCAGAGTGTCCTCCTGCCGTCGATGAATGCATTTCCCTTAAAATGACTTGCCTCCAGTTTCCAGTACTTTCAATGCAAATCCTTCCTTTATATCTCACTAGTTGTTGATGCAGTGAATAGGGGTGCTCTGAACTGTCTGGGTTCTCTGAATTGTGTGCATCTCCTTCACCTTGTTGGCTCAGCTTCTCTTTGATTCCTTCAATCCACAGGTCATCAACGTAGCTGCTATGGATGTCATGCACCCATTGAGGTATGATTTCACTAATGAAGTTGGTTCCTGCACAAACTACACAATTTCCACTTCGCTCTTCCTGTCTAGATAGAGCATCAGCAACTATATTCTCTTTACCTTTTTTATACTCAATAATGTAATCTAGTCCTAAGAGTTTACTCAATCCTTTATGTTGACTAACAGTATTTATTTTCTGTTCTAAAAGGTATTTTAAACTAATGTGGTCTGTTTTAATAACAAATCTATTCCCCATTAAATAATGTCTCCATTTAGTAATTGCTGTCAATAATGCAAGGAATTCCTTCTCATAGGTAGAAAGTAACTGATTTTTGGTTCCTAGTTTTTTACTCATAAAAGCAAGTGGTCTATTATTCTGGAGAAGCACAGCACCTATACCATGTTTACTAGCATAAGTTTCAATTACAAATTGCTGTGTAAAATCTGGTAAAGCAAGGATTGGGGCTTGAGTCATGGCTGTCTTGAGTGTCTCAAAAGCACCTGTGCTTCACTGTTCCAATGGAAGGCATCTTTCCTAAGTAAGTCCGTAAGAGATTTTGATATCACACCATAACCTTTGATAAATATACGATAATACCCGGTAAGTCCTAGAAATCCTCTCAATGCCTTCACAGTTTGGGTACTGGCCAGTCTTTCATGGCTTCGATTTTTCTTGGGTCAGTTGCCACTCCATCTTTTGAGATGATGTGACCTAAGTACTCTATTTGATCTACAGCTATCTCACACTTGCTTCTTTTGAGGAATAATTGGTTCTGTGCTAGTAATGTAAGGTTTTTCTAACATGCTCTACATGAGACTCAATGTCTTGGCTTAAAACAAGAATGTCATCAAAAAATACTAACACAAACTTCCGAAGGTAAGGTTTAAATATTGAGTTCATGAGTGCTTGGAAAGTTGCAGGGGCATTCGTAAGACCAAAGGGCATAACCTTAAACTCATAAAGGCCATCATGAGTATGAAATGCTGTTTTAAATATGTCACCTTCATGCATTCTAATTTGATGATATCCTGACCTTAAATCCAATTTAGTGAACACCTTAGCATGCTTCAATTCATCAAGTAATCATCAATTATGGGTATTGGATATTTATTCTTTATCGTATTCTCATTTAATTTCCTATAATCTACACACATTCGCCAAGAATTGTCTTTCTTTTTCACTAAGAGAATCGGGGATGAATAAGGGCTGCAAGATGGTCGAATAAAAGAGTTCTTAAGTAACTCTTCAATTATTTTATCAATTTCTAGCTTCTGATAGTGAGAGAATATGTAAGGCCGCAAGTTGACTGGTTTTGAGTCGGGTTTTAGGGGAATTCTGTGATCGATATCCCTTTTTGGAGGTAGTACAGTGGGTTCAGCAAATAACTCAGAGAATTCATCTAAAACTGGTAATAAAGAAGTATGTACCTCCATTTCTACCTTATCATCAGGTTGAGAGATTTGTGCCATTAAGATTTGTCCTTCCTCATAATCTTCTTTCAACATGCTTGATGATTGTTCAGTGACTGTGAGTAACTTCAGTTCAGCCTGCACATCTTCATCCTCCAACTTAATGAACTTGCCATTCTTCTTCAATTTCATGCTCCCCTTGTTCCAGTCAACCAATGTGGGACCCAGTCTAGTCAACCAGTCCATGCCCAGTAACAAGTCATGGCCTTGCACATCTAAGACTCTTAAATTGGCATTAAATTCATTGTCTTGTAAAGAGAATGTAAGATTTATGCACAACAGATCAGTACTCATTTTATCTCTATTAGCAACACTTACTGTCAATGGCTTTGTTTTGTCTACAGGTAAATCTAGATTGTAAACAATATCAGGGTGAATAAAAGAGTGTGTGCTCCCATTATCCATGAATGCAACTACAGGTATTGATCCAATTTTTCCTTTAAAGGTCATGGAAGTATTGTACTGTCCATTACAGATGTTAATAACAGCAGTTTCACCCTCCTCAAATTCAATATAATCTTCAAATCCCTCTTGATTTGGTTCACCTGTTGGTTCTATTTGGTCAGCATTTGGATTAATATTTTCTTCAGCTTCTATGGTATGAAGGGATTTAGAATTACATTTATGTCCCTGGTGCCATTTCTCTTCACATTTGAAACATAAACCAAGCATCCTTTTTTGATCTAGACTCAGGTTATTAGTGGGTTTGTTCAAAATTCTAGGAATTTCAAGTTTTGAATTTATCCTTGGCACAATTTGCCCTTTATCTTTCCATTTTGAATCATTAGGTTGGTTCTGGTACTGATGCTTGTGTTGGTACTGTGTTGGCTTAATTACTGCACTAACCTTTCTAAGGGTACTATCAAGAGATAACTCAATCTGCCTAGCACATCTAATAGCATCATTAACAGTACTGGGATTGAACAGTTATATTGTATGTTTAAGTTCATCTTTCAGCCCACTAATAAAACCCTCAACATAGAAATCTTCACTAGTAATTCTTCTTTTATAGGTCAGTCTAGCCCTTGCTTGTAAGAAATTGGTGATGTATTCCTCCAATTGTCCAGATTGATGCACCCTCTTAAATTCATCAACAACACTTCCATCATTTTTAGAGAAGAAACTGAGCACCTCCTCTACTAGAATAGCCCATGGTGGAGAGTTTGGATTGGCTATTTTAAAACACCTGTACCAATCTTCAGCTTGCCCGGTGAAGTGCATAGTTGCCATTCTTGATTTGTATTCCTCAGGGATTTGATACATGTCGAAGTAGAAGTTGCAACATTCCACCCAAGTTGTTGGATTGCTTCCAGATAAGCTAGGAAAATCCATTCGAGGTAGGTTCACTCTTTGTTCAGTATGTCTTCCCTCTTGATGCATGTCGGTCCTTCTTGGTTGTTCTTGTTCCAAAATTACACCTTGGTTGGCCATATCAGGATTTCGTGCTGCACGATTGGATTGGCAGAGTTGCTGCTTTCTGGAGTGTCCGATGTAGAACCCCCAATTCTTGCATGTATGGCTGTCATTAGTCGAGCCATTTCACCCATATTGGTACTGATCTCCTTGAATTGCTGAGAATTGGCTTGAGACATGGCATCTAGCTTCTGATCCATTACAGCATAGCATGAGTGTTGGTGCTGGCAGCTTGAGTATTGGCCTGGAGTTGCTTGTTCGCCATTGCTGTCTGATGTTCAAGCTGGATTAAACAGTTGCTCATGTCACGTTGCACTGATTCTGATTGCAAGAACTTAGTCGTCAGTGTTGCTAAATCCATGGTCAACTCTTCGTTGCTGCTGTTGCTGGTGTTGCTGCGAGTTGTTGGCATTAGTGGTCGTCTAGTTCTCTTGGCTGTCACGATTCTTGCTATCCCAGATGCGATCTTTATGCTCTGATACCACTTGTAACAACTTCAGCCCAAACGAGACAAGATTCATAGAATTGAAAAGAAGAAAGAAAGAATTGAAAGGAAGAAAATCTGGAATTGTATTAAACTGGTAAAGAAGTACAATGGAAATGTAAGAACAGAAACTAAGAAATTCTCAGAATCAGATAACAGTATTCATATCCTTATTCCTAGACTAAACCTATATATAGGCAAAGCTCCTCTAATTCGAATTAATCAAATCCGTTGGTTGGATATCCCAATTGGATCTCCGCCTTCCAATTGTCTTCGGTACTTCTCTTTTTATTGACGACGCGACCCTCTCCAATTCTGATATTATGGGCCCCGCTTTGCATAAGTCGAACCCCTCAACGGTCGGCCCCTCACGTAATTTGACTGAGTCCAAATTAAATTGAATTCAGGCACACCAATTAGCCTCCGTTCTGAACATTTGCTAACCATAAATCCATAATAGAGGAAATAGTATGAATTATCATGGTTAGGTTACAAAAAGAAAAGGCAAATCTCTACATTTTAACAATAAATGGTACATAATTTTGAAACTTCACAAGACTAATTCATTAAAATAATTTGCAGATAAGCTAAAAAACCGAGGCATGCAATGATGCAAAAGTAATTAATCAAGAGCAATATTTTATTAAACTGAACAAACAGAGTGCTTTTAGAAAGATATTTTAGTTATGGAAATGAATATGAATAGTGAATTACCATTAATATAAAGAAATAACAGTGTTAATATCATCACTCTGTTTGTAGAGTAAAATTATGAGTCTCTCATGAGATAACAAGTATCCTTAAGTATTGTAAAGTGGGGCAACAATTTTATGGCTCAGATTTATTTTCAGTCAAGCTTAACTCAATCTGATGCCTATTGAAAATGTAGGGATTCCCTTTAAGATTCGTGCCAGATTAAATGAACGGTTCATATCCACTAATTCTAATAGATTCTCTTTTACGGTACACAAGTATTCTCTTAAGTATTGTAAAGTGGGGCCACAACTTTATGGCTCAGATTTACTTTCACTTGAGCCTAACTTAATATAATGACTATTGAAGATGTTGGGGTTCCCTTTAAGATTCGTGCCAGGTTAAAAGAATGGTTCAGATCCACTAATTCTAATAGATTCTCTTTTACGGTACCGGGGATGATCTGAATTCCTCATGAGGAGGGGCACTTGGCGATTGGCGAGCGGGATTCGTTTTCGCTGCTTTTATGGCAAACAATTTTGAGCCATCAATTTAAATCACACGATTACGAGTTGGAGGAGAAAAGAAAGATTAGGGAAGAAATTAACATGTAGAGGTGTTAATGGCACTATTTTATCTGTTTATTTGACTAGTATCACATTCGATAAGATGGGTATGGACAAAAAAAACCCATTAACTTATTGAGTACAGGTACAGACAAAGATTTTTTTTTTTATCTAAACATGTAAGTGTACGAATAAAAACTATTTCATATCCGCATTCGATCAGGTAAATATAAAAAAATTAAATTAGGGAGTGGGCTTAATTGCACCTTGGACCGTTTTGTGTTGCAATTTATTGATCATTAATTGAAATACATAAATGAATTTCATTCTTAAATTTGTTCTGATAATTTGATTAGGAATTATGTGAATTCCAATGTGAAGCCCAAAAGACTTCTTTAATTGTTGGGGTAATTTCAGTATATCTCTAAAAAAAAATTAAATTACATATTTTCTCTTCTAAATTTCAAAATTACGTATTTCCCCTCTAAATTTTCAAAACTCACAAATTTATCCATTTTATAGTCTTTTATATTAAACTAATTTTAAATTTATAAAATACCCATTTTACACTTTATTAAAAGCATACAAAATTGTTGATTGTTTAACACTATGATCGGAAGCAAAATTAACAAGAATAGACTTCATTTCAATAGAAAAGAAATGATTAGAATAGATTTGAAATTGAATTTTGTTGATCGGAAGGGTTAAACAGCATAATAGAATTCAATAGTTGACCGTTCAAAAAAAGTCTAAAAGTTCACTTAATTTACAAAGTACGCCATCAGGTCAAAGCCTCTTCTTCTCCCCCAAAATCAAAGAATTGCAAAGCTTCGAACAGGAGGAAAAAAAGAAGAAAAACCTCCCTCCGCCTCTTTTTCCCCTTCAACCACGTCTTCTTCAGCAAAGTTGAAACTCGCAGCTTCTCTCACGACGACATGGCAGCGGTGTAAAAGCAGACAGTAATGAGGGCAGCGACGTAATTTCACCTTGGCGAAATCATTTCTCGCCAAATACCTTTCACTTTGCTGTGATTTCGTTGGAGGAATTTCCCTTCTCAAATCTCGTCAAATCGTGTCATCTTCCTTCGATACTTTCCTTCCGATCAAGCGAAGAGAAAGAATTCTAATTCTATTTCTCGTTTGAGCGTAAAATTCCTCATTCCGATCAGAGGGTAAGAAAAATGTTGATCTAATAATATAACCATTAAGCCTTTACCCTTTACAAAATACTCATTTGCCCTCGAAAACCGGATACCCATTATACCATTTATCATTTATAAAATATCCATTTTTCTCTCGAAAACCGATCAAATACAAGACCGATATTTTTTCTTAAGCAAGCTACAAATTTTTTATTTTAATGAAGGACAAAATGGGTATTTTACAAATTTAAATGAGTTCTAATACAAAAGACAATAAAATGGATAAATTTGTGAGTTTCGGAAGTTTAGGGGAGAATACGTAATTCGAAGTTCAGAGGGGAAATACGTAATTTAAGTTTTTGAGAGGTATACATGGATTCCCCTTAATTTTTCTAAGCTCTCTAAACGGTTTATATTGAACCTTTATTCGGTGATCTTTTTTTTTTTGGTTAAAAAGGCCGGGGGGCCCAGTTTCATGTTACTGAAACAAGTAGCGGTTACATTGTTTTTAGGGGAGATCATCTACCCCTAAGTTCAAATACAACCAACATCTATCTCGAAGGATAGTACCCAGAACCAAAGCTACTTAATATGTATGTCTACCACTCATAATCAAGTCTACTAAGGAGGACCAAAATGTAAACAAAACTTGAGCAATAACTAATAACAAGATGCTCCATCGACTTTAGTTATGTGATGCTATAGAGGGCTATCCCGAACTCTGTTCCTCTTCTTCCTGAGCTGGCTGATAAGGCTGAATTTGGTCATCTCCTGGGATCCAAATGCGAAGAGGGATTGTCTCCAGTTTCTTCAGTTGGCATCCATTTGTACCTCCTGGCGAATTCTTTCATCTTTGCCTTTTTAGTATGACCTGTCCAATATATTATCAAAGAGTAGTAAGTATGATTATCTGCCTAGATGATTTAGGGGAGGCATTTTGAAAACAAACTTCGTTGCGGTGCTTCCATAATGTCCAGCATACCGCACAAAATATAAGAAAAAAAGCCGACCGTTGAACGGGGGGCACAACCGAGAACGAATTCCTTGACATTCTTAAAGGTCTGCCATGATAAGAACTGATCTTGGCACTGGCCCATCCAGAACCAAATTTGTTCGGCAAAAGAACATGTTAAGAGATGATGACAGTTTCCTGTTCTTGGCAGAATACACACTTTGTTGTGCCCTGCCACCTCTTTTTTGTAAGTTCATTTTTGATAAAATCCGGTTTTTGAAAACTAACCAAATAAATATCTGGATTTTTTGTGGAACAGGTATAGACCAAAAAAGTAGGGGATTATCAATAGTAACCCCTCCAAAATTGAGCATGTAATATGTTGATTTTACTGTGAATTTCCCAGTTGACTCCCATCTCCAGGCCAGTTGTCAGTGGTATGAGTGAAAGATATATGGCTGAGAGTGTAAAGTAGCGAATTCCATTCTTGTAGACACACCCCTGTTAAAATTC